>JAJMLQ010000129.1:0-311141 GCA_030569715.1 Williopsis samutprakarnensis
CTTTGTATATATTATATGAACTTCTCAGTACTGCTGTAACACTCTTTTTGGGTGCTCAATAAATCGTTGCATTTTGTTTTTTTTTCTCAGTCAAACTTGCTAATTGCTTTTTTCAATCACAATTACATAAGAAATAAATCTTGAGCTATCACCATCAATAATTATGACCAGAACATATAAATTACACTACTAGATAGAGCGATTCAGTCTCTATCGACTCATCGAATTTATTGTTTTGTCTATTATATTACCACACAATATTTATATGCATCATGTGCGGCGTACATATAGCCCATGTACACTCTCACATGCCCTATGCACCAAATGTTACAAGGGACTCCATGTGAGTTGCGCTCGTAGTATGTGGTGTGTGACCTGCAGTCTATTCTGTTGTATTGGAAAACACGATTGGAAAATGAAGGGGTCACCTTGCCGTCCGCCATTGGCGGGGGGGGGTGGGGGATACAGCTACTCCATTGGCCTGGTCTAGTCTTTGAGGTTTCAGTGGTGAGTTTTTGGAGGCATGAGTACCGGTTGTGAAGTCACAGGAAAGGGGCGCGTCCACCCTCTAGCCGAGAGGCATAATGTCGATGTTTGTTATAACATTATGAGCTATACGAAGCCATTGGATCGAGAACTGCACTACCCATCATACAGGGTATATTAAACCTCGCAAATCAACGCTGAGCGATCAGGGCATACGTTGAGGCCGAGGGGAGTGAATATTTTATGTATTTGTCCCCAGTATATAAAGTCAGGACCTTTCTTCACATGCTGAGCGGTTTAGCAGTGTGGGAACATTTTAAGGTCAAGAGTTGATGCTTTTCTGACCATGAAAACAGACTTAAGTATCGGGCAAGGAATTTGAAAACGCCAGGGAGTGGTATGAAACCGGAGAAGATAACACGTTGACAAGCACAATCAAAGTTAGCAAGTTGGTTTGACTTGCCGAAATGAGTCAGCCATTTCACTATAGACCAACTGGAGCCTTTAAAACAATAGTATAATGAAGCAATGACTCTCAGTATAATTGGAACAGCGGAGAATACCACCAAGATACAGCTTATAACTGAATTCGTCAGATGATGGACATGTCGATCACGTATAAGCTCAAACTAGAGAACTCATTAGCGAAGAGCTAGAGATGCTAGTATGGAGACTCAATTGATTTATCATTTAACCCAATTGGGAATGGTACAGCAAAGTGAAGTTGAATATAATTCATATAATACTTCACCTGAACAATCAACAGGCGTTGGTTTGCAATCCCAAATGCAAAGGATACAATCGTCCGAGTTTAAGATGGCCGATCCGATTATCCCACACCCCGAGACACAACACAGCACAACACAGCAACCGCATATCCACAGCCACTGTCCACATCCTTCGTGTATTGACAACCATAATGTGAATGAAGCGTTGATTAGCCATGGACTACGTGTAAAGTAGCTCAATCCAATTGACAAAATCCTGATGGCGAGAAATTGTCCATTCGTTTCTTCTTCAATGCAAATACATTGGGGGTTAAGGGATGTGTCACCCTCGATCATGTGACATTTCCCCTTAGATGACATGCGTTGTGCATCTGATCGCATGGATCAGTGATTTTCCGGGCAGAATGCTAATAAAGGCCTCCCTAAAGTTCTCCAAAGTAACAGAAGTTAGAGGTCATATGTTATTCGGTTGTACTGGTTGTTTTACTATACGGAAATCACGGTACAACATACAATGCATGCGGTATAGCAATGTAAACTCAAATAGGTGTACCTGCAAAGCACCAAACATCGCACCATTGAGACAAGAACTCGTCTAAAGTAGACATAAGGTAAGGTCAGTTAGCTATCGAAATTAATTGGATACTTAGAGAACCAATTGGATACTTAGAGAACCAATTGGATACTTAGAGAACCAATTGGATACTTAGAGAACCAATTGGATAAATTGAACCTATTTGAATAATTCGTTCTATCAATTTCTATCGCTTTCTCTCGTTCCGTTCACTTTCCCCATAAAAAATTTCTCGAATGTTCCATAGAGCAAACACAAAAACAACAACAACACACACCAAAAAAAAAGAAAGGGCACAATTGCCTGTGATGGAACCTTCTGGATAAAAAAAACCTGGGCGGCTAATGACATATAAAAAGGGGTCAAGGTAACCAACTTTTGAGCTTCTCTTTGTCTATTTTCCTTTTCTATTATACAACAACTACTACTTATTATTACAACATAATAACAGAAAACATGTCTAAAGCTGTCGGAATTGACTTAGGTACGACATACTCATGTGTCGCACATTTCACAAACGATCGTGTTGAGATCATTGCAAACGATCAAGGTAACAGAACCACACCTTCTTATGTTGCTTTCACAGACACAGAGAGATTGATTGGTGATGCCGCTAAGAACCAAGCTGCAATGAACCCAAAAAACACGGTGTTTGATGCTAAGCGTTTGATTGGTCGTAAGTTTGACGACCCAGAAGTGATAGAGGATGCTAAGCACTATCCTTTCAAGATTGTTGAACAGGGTGGTAAGCCAAAGATTGAGGTCGAATTCAAAGGTGAGACCAAAGTGTTTACTCCAGAGGAGATCTCTTCAATGGTTTTAACAAAGATGAAGGAAACAGCTGAGAACTTTTTGGGTTCTGCTGTGAAGGACGCCGTCATCACGGTGCCGGCTTACTTTAACGATTCTCAAAGACAAGCTACCAAGGATGCCGGTTTGATTGCTGGTTTGAACGTTCTTCGTATCATCAACGAGCCAACTGCTGCTGCAATTGCATACGGTTTGGATAAGAAGGGTCAAAGTGAACACAACGTCCTTATCTTTGATTTGGGTGGTGGTACCTTTGATGTCTCATTGCTTTCCATCGATGACGGTATCTTTGAAGTTAAGGCAACTGCCGGTGATACACACTTGGGTGGTGAGGATTTCGATAACAAGCTTGTTGACTTCTTGGCCACAGAGTTCAAGAGAAAGAACAAAAAGGATATCACTTCAAACCAAAGATCTTTGAGAAGATTGAGAACCGCTGCTGAGAGAGCAAAGAGAACTTTGTCATCTTCTGCACAAGCTTCTATCGAGATTGATTCCTTGTTCGAGGGTATCGATTTCTACACTTCCATTACTAGAGCTAGATTCGAAGAGTTGTGTTCTGAACAATTCAGATCAACTTTGGAGCCAGTGGAGAAGGTTTTGAAGGATGCCAAGTTGGACAAGTCTCAGGTTGACGAGATTGTCCTTGTTGGTGGTTCTACCAGAATTCCAAAGATCCAAAAATTGGTTTCAGATTTCTTCAACGGTAAGGAGCCAAACAAGTCCATCAACCCTGATGAGGCCGTTGCTTACGGTGCCGCTGTCCAAGCTGCTATCATCACTGGTGATACTTCTAATACAAAGACCCAGGACTTGTTGCTTTTGGATGTCGCTCCATTATCCCTTGGTATTGAGACCGCTGGTGGTATCATGACCAAGTTGATTCCAAGAAACTCCACCATTCCAACAAAGAAGTCTGAGACTTTCTCCACCTATGCTGATAACCAACCAGGTGTGTTGATTCAAGTGTTTGAAGGTGAGAGAACAAGAACCAAGGATAACAACTTGTTGGGTAAGTTTGAGCTTTCTGGTATTCCACCTGCACCAAGAGGTGTTCCACAAATTGAAGTTACCTTTGACATTGATGCCAATGGTATCTTGAACGTTTCTGCCGTGGAAAAGGGTACTGGTAAGTCCAACAAGATCACAATTACCAATGATAAGGGTAGATTGTCCAAGGAGGATATCGAGAGAATGGTTTCCGAAGCTGAAAAGTTCAAAGCTGAAGATGAGAAAGAAGCCGAGCGTGTTGCATCAAAGAACGGATTGGAAGCTTACGCTTACAGTTTGAAGAACACAATTGGTGAATCTGGCTTCAAGGAGAAGGTTCCAGCTGACGACCTCGAGAAATTGACCAAGGAGATTGACAGCACTATCGCTTGGTTGGATGAGTCGCAAGCTGCTTCCACTGAGGAGTACAAGGATAGACAAAAGGAGTTGGAAGGTGTTGCTAACCCAATCATGAAGACATTCTACGAAGCTGGTGGTGCTCCAGGTGCCGGTGCCGGTGGTGCCCCAGGTGGATTCCCAGGTGCTGCTGGTGGTGCTGCTCCAGGTGGTGATTCTGGTCCAACCGTTGAAGAAGTTGATTAAAGAACACAGCTCTTCTTATAACTGGGGTTTCTCACATATTTTATTTCTCTTACGGTTTACATAGTGTTTTTCATTTTCTAATTGGTTTTATTCTCTTTTACATACCTTTCATTTTTAAAAGAAAAATTTCTCATTTTTTTTGGTATCTTAGAATCGACTTGTAGTTTTATAAAAATTGGTGTGTCTCTTACGATTTAGAATCGTTGTTGTTGACGGAAGTAGAAGGTAATCAACCCAATGTCCAAGTCCAAGTACTCGATAAGACCGGCAAAGAAGCTCATCAACGCAACTGCTCAGTGTTCAGAGAGTGTGAGTGTATCATCTGTGTGATTTGATGCTGAAATTCCCAACTAACAAGTTTCATAGGCCACTGCTTACGGAGAGTGTATATTGCTCCACTACCAGAATCTAAAGAAAGGCATATGTGAGAAGGAATTTCAAGCATTCAAACAGTGTGTTATGAAACATGTGAAATGACCGATATTCTATTTATTTATTTAACGAAGAAAAGATGATTTAGCTATGTACAAAATTGCGCCAGATGTATCCCTTCAAAGGTTAGAATCTATAAGCACGCAGCCTTCTATTTCTTTGCTCTTCAACTTTTTTCGCAATCCACCATCCGTAAAAGACGCCAGCTAAGGAGCCTCCAAGGTGTGCTGCGTAGTCAAACGACCCCCATCTCATGGCACATCCAGCAGCGTTCCAGATACACGAGCCCAGAAAGGCGACCCATGCACCACCAGGGATTGGGAAAACAAACACCATGATCTTTGCGGTTGGAACAAGGTAGGCAAACGTTCCAAAGACACCAAACAGTGAGCCCGAGGCACCGAGACTGGCCGTGGTGATTGGGATCTTGAACATGATAGGGTATGCAATGCTTGCTAGGGAGGCCACGACACCAGAGTTGAGGTATAATTGAGTGAACGTTGAAGCACCAACCATGTTGGCCAGTGAGGTACCGAATGAATAAAGGGCCAACATGTTGATTGCAAAATGCCAAAACTCCTGGTGTGAGAACGTTGAGCCCACTATGGACCACTTGGAGTAAAGGACATCTTTCTCCAGTAGGGCATAACGGCTAAGTACTCTCCAGTACTTTGGTACTTGCCATAGTCCAAAAACAGCAAGGTTTAGACCGATCAAACCGTATACAAGATGACTCGGATGCTTGTTGAAGTATGCCAATGGGGTATATTGGAAAATGTACGGTGTAGCCACCGTAGTACCAACAATAAATAATCCAGAGAATATTAACGCCTGCTTTAAGGTGTTGTAATTACGGTTATAGTTATAGTTTGAGATTCTGATGAATTGGAGTTTGCCAGAAGAGTGGAACTGTTTCAACTGGAACTGTTGTGGCTTCAACTGAGGAACCTTTGATCTTCCCATCCATGGGAAGATGGATGACTTGATTGTGTTGGTGTTGATTAGCTTTGCTTTCCAATTGGACAGGCTCGAAGTGCTCTTCTTGAATGGGAAAGTTGCCCTGTTGGCGAGGAAGAAATGTTTACCACATGACCGTGTGAAGTTCATTATTTGTACGTTTGTGCACTTTCCCCCTACTGTTTATTCTTGTCCAGGATCAGTTGTCCCTGATTATCTTGGAACTTTGTAAAATTGCCACAAAAAATGTCCAAGAGCACCTTGGGATGGGTCAAGTAATCACAGGGCAAGGAGTGAAGCGTTTTGTGGTTTGTGCAACAGAGGTTTTCGATGCCTGTCCGCTCTCTAAGAGTTTGTCCTCGATCGTTTAAATACGTCTGCGTCGTATAAAGAAAGCAAAGTTTTGAAATTTTTGTCCACTAAGTCTTGGTGGACATCAAAACAGAGACTAAAAGGGACAAGATGTCATTGTTAAACCCAAGGACAAAGGACTTGGAATTTTCAGGGATTCCAGGTGTTCTTGCCATATCGCTAGGACTTCCAACGCTTTGCGTCGTTTTGCACCAATTGTGTAATGATCATTATCATCAAAGAGGTTTGACCATTGATTTTGACGAGTTGATAAACTTCCATGGATTGTCCTTTGGTGAAATTGCATTTAATGGACAATGTTGGACTTATTACCTTCTATGGTTTTTCGGCTTGGTGTTGTTTGATACCATAATCCCCGGCACTGTGAAGAAAGGCGTCACATTACGTGATGAAACTTCCTTGTCGTACAATATCAACGGCATCCAATTGAGTTGTCTGTTTGTATTGGCTCTGGCCACAAGATGGCAACTGACCCATGGCTCCATGCCAGAACTTGTTTTTCTGTATGATCATACTCTACAATTCACCGTTGTTGCCATTATCTTCAGTGCGCTTTTGGCTCTGTTTGTTCAAATAACCAGTTATCTACCACTAACTGGGACAAATGGTAAAGGGACTAAGGAGAGAATACTGGCAGTTGGTGGTAACTCTGGTAATTGGCTGTATGACTGGTTCATTGGACGTGAACTGAACCCAAGAATTGGGCCTTGGGACATAAAGCTGTTCTGTGAATTGAGACCAGGAATGTTACTATGGCTATTGTTGAATTTGTCCTCAATGCACCATCAATACTTGAAATATGGACAAGTCTACGACTCTATGGTCCTGGTTAACTTATTACAGGCTTTTTACATATTTGACGGGGTTTTGAACGAAGAGGGATGCTTAACTATGATGGATATTACCACTGATGGCTTTGGTTTCATGCTTTCATTTGGCGACCTTGCACTTGTTCCATTTACATACTCCTTACAGGCAAGATATCTTGCACGCGAGCCTTTAACCTTGGGGGCTCATTATATTGGATTCATTCTTGGTGTGGCATTTATTGGATTTTACATCTTCAAGGCATCAAACAACCAAAAGAGTCAATTCCGTCAAGGGAAATTGCCACATTTGAAATCCATTCAAACTGAGAGATCAACAAAATTGTTATGCGATGGCTGGTGGTCGTTAAGTCAGCATATCAACTACTTTGGCGACTGGTTACATGCCACTTCGTGGTGTTTACCAACCGGATTCATCACCCCTCTAACATACTACTACATATGCTATTTTGCAGGGTTATTACTACACAGACAGCACAGAGACGAGCTCAAGTGCAAGGAAAAGTATGGCAAAGCATGGGAAGAGTACGAGAAGAAAGTTCCATACAAGATTATTCCATACGTTTATTGAAGATAGAAAGGAGAACAAACCTCCCACCATGAATTGTTCAAACCCGATCAATCAATGATAACACACAAATACACCCATCTTCTTTCACGGAAACCGCATGTAGGATATCTATTTCGTCTTCTTACTATCAACTTTCTTCTCAAATGATCCGTAACTTATATCTAGGGAGAGCATCCATGAAATCGCAGTGACGAGGATTGAAATGAGTAGCAACGATACTATCAGCCCCGATAGTATTCCTGGTGTGAAGTATTGTGGGGATACGATCTCTGAAGGAATCTCCGAGGGGATTTCTGATGACAATGATTCCATTGTTGCAGAGTCTTTACAACGTTGATGTTGATGTTGTGTAGGAAGAAGCAGCAACTGCATCGATTTTCTAGTTTCACTATCAGCGACAATCACTGAGACAAATGGTTACCCGGCCTGCTGACATAATAAACATATCCATAAATGACCAACAAGGAAGGTATCCCAAACAGGACATTACCGAGAGTAAAGCCGAATTTTCACAAATCCATCACGTCCTCCTCAACATATTTTGCTTATTCCGCCGAAACGTTTTTTGAAATCGCCGCCCGCTCCCTCTCTTCCCCCCTCGCCCCCTTTTTTTGTCTTTTTTTTGTCTTTTTTTGTCTTTTTTGTCCTGTCTATTAATTTTCCCTCGTCCAACTCCGTTTCTGTTCAGGAACATAGCCAGGATCCCCTCTGCCTAGAGATTTTTAAGTTTATCTGTTCATTCCTGTCTAAAAATTTCTCCGGTGGCCACCTCCCCAGGAAAATTGTAGCAAAACATACACACAGAGACAAGCAACTCTGCCTAAATCCGAACAGAGAAAGCCCTTCTTCTGCCAGTGGGGCTTCACCGCGTGTCCATTGCTCTTTGGTCCTCTCTGCCTAGCGCGCGAATACCTCCGCCCACGGTGGGGGAGGGAGGGAGAGAAGAACTGTGGAACTGTGGACTATGTTTTCTGCCCCGGGTGTTTGGACAGGGAAAAATTTCTTTCACTTCACTCAATACTCTGCTAAACTAGAATCAATACATAGCCTTGGAAAAATTCAGCAGACGAGAAGACAAGAGACGACAAGAGAAGAGAAGCAGCGAGGAGGATGAATAGGGAACACATCTCAAACTTGTCATCTGCGCTTAGACAAGTCAACATTTCACAGGACACACAGCAGACACAACAACAGTCCACGGCTAATGCCCATGATCAACTTCAACATCTCGAGAACAACTTTGGCAACCAATCACAACAGACACAGTCACGTATCACACATTTCTTCAAGAACCAGCCAGAGGAAGGGTTCACACTGTTTTCACATCGTTCTGCTCCAAACGGGTTCAAAGTTGCCATTGTGCTGAGTGAATTAGGTCTAGAGTATAATACCATCTTTTTGGACTTCAACGCTGGAGAACAGAGAGCACCAGAGTTCGTCTCTATAAATCCAAATGCAAGGGTTCCAGCACTTATAGACCATTCCAACGATAATTTGTCCATTTGGGAATCAGGTGCTATAATCTTGTACCTGGTGCAGAGATTCTCTCGTGATTTTGGCGAGTGTCCTCTATGGCCTGCAAATTCCATCTCTGAACAATCACAGATCATGTCCTGGGTATTCTTCCAGACATCGGGTCATGCCCCAATGATTGGACAGGCTCTACACTTTAGATATTTCCATACACAACAGGTGCCCTCCGCTGTGCAACGTTATACCGATGAGGTTAGACGTGTCTATGGGGTTGTTGAGATGGCACTTGCTGAGAGACGTGAGGCCTTAATTATGGAATTAGATACTGAAAATGCTGCTGCTTATAGTTCCGGTACGACTCCACTATCACAGTCAAAGTTCTTTGATTATCCTGTTTGGCTTGTTGGAGAACGCATCTCCATTGCAGATTTGGCATTTGTTCCTTGGAACAATGTTGTAGATCGTATAGGAATCGACATCAAACAAGAATTCCCAGAGGTTTACAAGTGGACAAAGAATATGATGAGAAGACCTGCTGTTGTAAGGGCTCTTAGAGGTGAACAATGAGTATAGGAGGATGTGTAATTAGTTAATTGACACCAAAATTATGTACATTATAAACTAGCAGGAGGGGGAGAGAAGTAGGTGTCTACTCCTTGAGTAAACCTTCCTTAACTATGTAGTTACCGTTTTGGCTCTCTGTGGGCAATGCCATTGGGTCCCAAGATTTCAAAGTCTCTCCCTTTGAAGGATCTTGCTGCTGTGATTCTATAGAGGATTTCAACCCTTCAAGTGTTAATCTCTCGTAGAGATTTGCATTGATGTTATCTTCAACGTCAACGTCAACGGCATGCAGCCTATCTATAAATCTCACCTGTTCCTTCAATGAATCGATAAGCATCGGGTACTGGTCCTTCGGATAGGACAGTCCACTTAGCTTCAACAACTTATCAATGGTTTTATCGTCGATGCAGTCACAACGAGATGAATGAACCTGTGTAAAGAGCTCATCAACCTGCCAATTAACCGTAGTTATATATTCTTTGATCATTGACTTTGGCAATGGCTTACCAACAAGGGTCTTTAGAAACGACATCACAACGACTACGGCCCAACAAGAACTATCGATAAAGCCTTCAATGTTGATGATGAAATACGGTATCAACTCTTTAGGACATAATTCATTCCAAATATTATATAATCACGAGATCACGTGTTACATGTGGCCCATGCACGTTATCACCGTGATCACCGCGAACTCGTTTTATGTCCGGGGCCTCAAGGAAAATTTTTCTTTTTGGCTCAAAGAGCTCATCTCATCTCATCTCATCTCTTCTCAACTTATTCCAAATACACTTGAACGAGGAACAACTGACACGATGAGAATCAAGAAAAAGGGAGTTTCCGGTAATGCTAAGAACTTTATCACAAGAACCCAAGCGGTGAAGAAGTTACAATTGTCGTTGGCTGATTTCAGAAGACTTTGTATCTTCAAGGGTATCTATCCAAGAGAGCCTCGTAACAAGAAGAAGGCTAACAAGGGTTCCACTGCTCCAACAACTTTCTACTATTACAAGGATATTCAATACTTGTTGCACGAGCCAGTGCTACAAAAATTTAGAGAGCATAAGACCTTTTCGAAGAAGTTGAACAAGGCACTAGGTAGAGGAGAGGTTGGTGATGCAAAGAAGTTGGAGGAGAATAGACCTCGTTATAAACTGGACCATGTCATCAAGGAGCGTTATCCAACGTTCTTGGATGCTTTGAGAGACATTGACGATGCTCTCAATATGCTCTTCTTATTCGCTATAATGCCTGCAACCGATAGAGTCAGTGCTCGTGTCACAGAGGATGCCAATGCAATCTGTAACCAATGGCTAGCGTATGTTTCTCGTGAAAGAGCCCTGCGTAAAGTCTTTGTCTCCATTAAGGGTATCTACTATGAGGCCAACATTAAGGGTGTTGAAGTGAGATGGTTGGTTCCGTTCAAGTATCCTCAAAACATTCCAAGTGACATTGATTTCAAGATCATGTTGACTTTCTTAGAGTTCTATTCAACATTGTTGCATTTTGTCCTGTTCAAGTTGTACACCGATGCTGGGTTGGTGTATCCACCAAGATTGGACCAGAAGAAGTTGAAAGGTGTTGGTGGCTTAAGTGCTTATATCTTGGAATCCGAGGAGGCCAATGCTCTACAATTAGCCAACAAGGATGATGGACAAGATGGTGTTCAACTCGATCAAAAATTCTTAAAGGCTGCTTTGAAAGCTGATGAAGAAGAATCCAAAGAGGAAGAACAACTAGAGGAGGAAGAAAGTGCTGAAAATGTTGAGGAAGAGGAAGAAGACGTGGAACAGATCACCCTTGATGAATTCCTCGATACCAACAAAAACGCTGGTGATTTGTTACAACAACCTTCCAAGTTTGATAACCCAGTATCACATCTGTTTGACAAGTTCATCTTCTTTGTTGGCCGTGAAGTTCCATTGGATGTTATAGAGTTCTTAGTCTTGTCTTGTGGTGGTAAAGTGATCTCTGAGGTTGCCATAGACGAGCTTAGAATGAACAACGAGGACGTTTCAACTTTGCCATTGGATAAGATCACTCATCAAATCGTGGATAGACCAAAGATCAACGGCAAAGTTCAAGGAAGAACCTATGTCCAACCACAATGGATCTTTGACTGTATCAACAAACAGGAGTTACTTGCTGTTAACGACTATCTTCCAGGTGAGACTTTGCCTCCACATCTCTCACCATGGGGTGATGCTGTGGGTTATAACCCAGAGGAGAAGTTGATTGATGTTGAAGATGAGGAGGCTTCAGACGAAGAAGTGATTGACGTTGATGAGGCTGAATCAGATGAAGAGGATGCCGAAGAGGACGAAGATGAAGATCTCAAGGCACAGAAGGAATTGGAGTTGGAAGTCAAGGGAGTCAAGTTCTCTGATGCGAAGGATGCTGTGTCATCCGAGCCAAAGGCCAAGAAGAGAAAGACAGCTACAAAGTCTGCAGAGGAAGAAGAGAAGGAGTTGAAGATGATCATGATGACCAACAAGCAGAAGAAGCTCTACAAGAAGATGCAATACTCCAATGAACAAAAGGAGAATAGACAAGAGCAATTGAGACAAAAGAGAAGAAAGATTGAAAAGACCAAGGAGAAATTGGACAAGTTAAACGCAAAGAAATGAGCTTTCCCATTTCATTAATGCATGTTGGATTTATGTTTCTGTACCATTATATATCATCTTTATCCACACAAGTTGTAGAAGGGAGACTAGTCCAATTTGATCTCGTCTTCCTTCTTTGTAGGCTCCAAAGGCACATCCTCTGAGAATGCAGCAATGAGATAACCAACAAGGACGAGGTTAGCAGCTAGAGCAGCCAATCCACCTGATAGAAGAGCATTGTGGTCAAAGAAGTACTGTGTGGTAAAGAATGTGATCAGTGGGAAGAACACCATAGCCACTGTGAAAAAGAGCAGCTTACGTACAACTGAGCTGTTTGTTCATCGTGATCATTTGTTAGTCCTTTAGCGGTAGAGAGTGGTCACTGGTCCAAACGATGGCCATTGGTTCAAGTGATTAATTTTTTGAAACTTACAATGGGATATCAACGGCCATTTGTCCTTGTGTTTTGTCCTTAAGGGATGTGTTTGGGTTTAGTCCTTGCCTTTTCTTTATAGAGCGATGTATGGACGTTTTTTCGCTCTGTATCTTTTTCTGTTGTTTGAATGTTATTAAATTTTTGTGGTGATCAGAGATGAACACGACGATCAAGACAAAGATACGGACAGAGACACAGATTCTGGACAGAGGACAACAACGAAAAACGACAAAACCAAAACGCTGGTATTAAAAGACACCCGACAGAGACAAGGGATAAAAACACAAAGGACAAAGGACAAAGGACAAAGGACAAAAAGACAAAACACAAAGGATAACCCATTACTTCAACAGTTCAAGATGGTACAACAGCTCAGTCTCTTTGCAAAAGTTGAAGCAAATCAACATTCTCTGTTGACAAAGGTCCTATCGACATTGACAGGATTACCACCTCACAAGCTGGAGTACCTTTCGCTACTAATGGTGCCTAAGAACATCGTCAAGTACGAACCCAATTCCAAAAATACACAGTTTGAACAGCACAGGTTGAAGTTAAACACATCATTCGACCCTTCCAAGCAAAAATCTGACTATAAGGAGTGGATCCTCCAGGTAACAGACATTCCAAGTGCTGGTAAGAGAAAGACTCTCACACAGAACTTAGTTGAGAGTTGTATTGTTCTGAACGAATCGCAGAATATCGAATCCATGTTTGACAAGTTGGGCTATATTGTTGAGAAAGAGTTCGTCGTTAGAGGTCAGCGATGGTGCTATGGAAATGTCGTAATTAAAGTGTTTCAGGTACTCATTGGCGAAGAGAGAACACCCCTAGACTCTTCCTACATAGTGAAGTGCTTTGTCAACGTGGATAAAACTACCGATGTTGAGCTTCTACAGAGGTCTACACAGGAATTGTTATCGTTAAAGAATGAACTAACAGGGTTGATAGAGCTGGATATACCGGATAGAAACAGCATGGATTCAAGAATCGGTATCAGAAAATGATCAATTGAGCTTTCATAATTGCAACTCTGATCTTGGTGCTAATTTTGATGTAGAAACTGAAGCCAAATTGTCCATTTACCAGCTGGAAATTCGGGATTATATACATACCTTCCCAATACCAATGCTGAAGAGGCGACTACTTAGGTATATACACTATAATATAACCATCAATTGTATGTCAATTTCGAATTGTTTAACCCCCATTGGCCAGTTAAGTAGGTGCAACTAGCCAATGCGCTCTATATAACATCCGAACACCCATAAACCCTTACACCAACCTGCGATTAGTTACTTCAACAAAACTTTACCGTGTATCATTGAAACGCATTTTAATCCCAAACACCTTCTAAACAGCCTTGAAGCTCTCATACGAGTGTTAGAACTTCTTGCTAAGATGAATGTCCCCGATGATATCACCATACCACCGCACTCGATCAAGAACATCATCCACAAGACGGTGCAGTACATCAGAAGAAATGGGCCAGAGTTTGAGCAGAAGGTTCGAGAGTCCAACAGCAAATTCACATTCTTGAAAGAGACTGATCCGTATAACAGCTACTACAAGTTTTCCTTAGAGAATCTTCCCAATGAAGATGAAGATGGCCAACTGGAACAGAAGTTGTCGCATGTTGAGCCTGTTGATGAGCTGGAATTCTTTATGAAGGACTTCCCTACGATATCGGTTAAAGATTTAGAGATTGTTCAACTAACAGCACAGTATGTTGCCCAACATGGAGAGGAAAATGGGATCCTGGCAATCAAGCAGAGGTATATGAATGAACCTTTGCTGTTTGCCTTTACGCTCCCCAACCATAAATGGTACCCACTTTTTGCGTCCTTGATTAAACAGTACAAGCTGATTATCGAGAGAAAGTATAACGTACTCTCAGTTCATGATATGCTGGAGAGGTGCAAGCAGAGAGCACTGTACGAGGAATCTCAGAGAACAAAGGAGGATTCCAAGAAGAGATTGGAAGAGGCCAAGAGACTCAGATTTGCTAGTATCGACTGGAATGATTTTGTTGTCGTTGAAACCATCTCATTTGAAGAGGTGGACTTTGTTGCCGAGTTGGCCTTGCCAGTTACCATTGAAGAACTACAACTGAGATCGCTAGATACCAAGAGTAAAGAGTTGACCATGATTACCCCTTCTAGCATTTCAACCGGCCCTCCAGGCATGAAGATAAGAGAGTCTGGAACTACCAGAATCAAACAACAGAGATCGACGCAACATAATACAAGTGAAAAGTTAATACAATGTCCAATTTCCGGTAAGATGATTCCAGAGAAGGACTTTGAAAGACACATCCAAATCTTACTGAGAGATCCAAAGTATTCGGAAGAGAAGAAACGATACGAGGAGAAAATCAAGAATAACAGTTCAAACCTGAGCGTGGAAGAAGTTGCACTGAACATCAAAAACCTCTTCCAACCACAAGAATCTGACGAATCTAACAAGAGACAAAAAGTATTGTGGGATGGTTATCAAGCCAGTAAGGATTATGTGAAGCAACAGAACAGAGCCACAAGATATGAGGTTGAAGAGTACAAGAGGAAACAACGTGAGCCTGAGATTGGGCCTAAGAGAAGATGAAGTATCTGGAATTGTGCGTTGTCATTGCGTCTTACACAAGACGTTGTATGGTGGATTCACCAGCTGATTTCAATATGATGCTGAACTGCCTGTCACCACTGGATGGAAAATTGTTCGGCTTTATTGTGCAAAAGGTATATTTTGGGAATAACCAAGTTATCGTATGGTTGATTCTACCGTTGTGGTGCGCAACGAGACTATTAATCAAGGACTTCAACGTGATGACGACGTTCATGTGCCTTGAAGGACTACTGATTCACGAGGTGTGATTTATAGATCTCTTCGTATCGCTTGTTTCTGGCCAGAATATCGACACAATGATGTATATCCCGGTATAGATGATATAATGGACGTATTCCTTGCAATGGAAACCTCAAATTGCACACCGTTTCATACCGTAACTGATATTATTATATTATAATTATAATATAATTTCCCAAAAATTTTTTAAAAAAATAAATTTCCGGTACGGGGAATCGAACCCCGGGCTGGTCGGTGAGAGCGACCGATGTTAGCCACTACACCATGCCGGATTATCCTTGCTTCGTTGTCACCAACAATCACCTATGTGTTAAGCCCATTGTGAACGCTGTGTCTTATAAGCCCGCTGCTGGTGAGCTTCAAGTTTTACAAATACTTTGTGAAATTGATCCAAAAGATTGATATAAACAGTTCCAAATACACCTTCGTGTTGAACCAACCTTACAGTTAACACTGTATTGTGCTGGAAAACCGTATCAAAAACCAATAAGTTTACAACGTAGTATCGGCTGAGATCTATGAAGTTGACACATGGCCGTGCTTCTTGTATGTCCGCTCTCTCAACGGAAAGAGGCTAAGCTCCTTCATCGAGGCCCTTCAATTGTGGCTTGGTTCAATAGCTTCCAACAAGATGGAACAAGGTGGTTTTTCCTTGGAGTGTGCGAGTTGTGTAGCAGCAGAACCATTGTACTCCAATAAGAGCTGTAAGGATTTGCAAGTTCTATCAAATGCATACTACGTTTCTCACAGTGGTGTTATTCCTTGGAATGACAAACACAGCAGTGTATCACTGGTGCATACCTTTTACAATGCTGACACGAGATTCAACCTTTTGGCCCACCAGTGGAAGAAGCACCTCGGTATTAATCTATATACCCTATCGAATGACAGATACCCCGAACCAATTCTACTCGGGAAACCATTGTTTAATTGTATGTGGCATTGTTCAGCTCTTCAGTAACTATTGCGATGAATTTGGTGCCTATATACCGTGCGTTCCACCAAGATTGGACCTTATTTGAGTACAACAAGGCTGGACTATGGTTCGACGTCTTAAAACCGCAATACCACCACTGAATAGTCGCAAACGAGTTCATATGGTTCGATAACGCAACCAAGGTTTCAAGGAGAATTCCAGAAGAGGGAAACTGGTGTATCTCAATCTATCAAAATAGAACTCATCTGTATATTACAAAATTGGTTCGACTCAGTCTTGGAGGGTTGCTTTCAGTGTATCAGTGGAACTTGTTTCAAACCTTAACCCTCTGCTTTCTTGTGGAACTGGTCTTGTTCTCATGGTTTGCATTCCATCGTGAAGACTTCAATCAGAAATTGACACTGTCCACTCTAATGTACCATCCTCTGTACTCGGTTCACTTGAAGACAATGAAAGAATCACAGTACAGCTCAGGCTTTGTTGCCTTTCTGATGAAATGGTTCATTTCACCAGTTGAAATTAATTCCATCTCCGTACTCTTCGGCCCAATCTCAAAGCTGAAATTCACAAAGAAACAACTTAAGCTTTTGGTGAGCTTTGCTGTTTGTAATATCTTCATTGGCAGTGAGTAGTACTTCTTCTTCATCTCAGTTGCATTACATGTGCACCGTGGCACTGATTTCCGTTGTCAATTTGTCCTCATTATTATTACAATCAACGAAAAGGTCAAATTCCAAACGCTGCAATGACGAGTTTCACAACACTTGTTGTTGTCATCATGCTGGTGAAGTGCATCGCTAAATTTGTTGGGTATGGTGTTTGCATGTGCCATTACACCAATGAAGCACGAACAAGGGTCTCTTGGGGTTAAAACCAGCATCATTGCAAATGAGGTAATAACTCGCTATTGGGGGACATGTCGGTTGGATACCGCACATGTTCAACCTGGAGGCTGTCGTTTGGCCGTTGGCATTACTATTTTTGGCCATTCTGTGACTGGTTGGTGGGTTACGAAAGCACCATGGTCTAAAACTCGAAGATCCCACCTCTCATGCTTAACGGGAACAAAAATAAACACTTCACCAACCACTCGACAATACTACCCCAAGGTGCAGAAGTCATCGGCCTCTTCTAACCGAAACGTCACTCTGCGTAGTGTGTACAGGAAGATCAAAATAACTGTCACTCCAGCGACACAACCTATTGTCGGAATGAAACGTCAAGCGATGCGGGAGCAAACCTGAGGATGATGCTCAATGAGGAAGGTGGAATGCGTCAATTGTGCATCAGCGTGCACGAGGGTCTAAATTAAAAGTCTAAGAATAGCAAGACAAACCCGCAACAGGGAGAACAGAGTTAAACTTCCTACGTACGATGATGGTTATTGATGTGCAATTTCACTGTTTCAAAGGGCTGGTTGTTCAGAGTCACCACCCTTTTTGGGGTCCAACGTTGTGCTGTTATAGTTCCGTGCACCCTTCGAGAAATAAGTATATAAAGGGACCTCAAACCTTTCTTTGAGGTTCAAACTTTTGTTGTTGTTAGATCACCATCAATACAACAAAAGTTCAACTTCTAAACACCAATACAATGCAATTCTCTGCTGTTCTCGCTTCCCTTGCTGCTATCGCCTCTGCTGCTCAAATCCAATTGACTGCTAACGTCAAGTTGACTGACTACACTGGGTTGTCCTCCATCCACGAGGGTGCTGCCATCAACTACTTCCAGGTTGGTGGTCAATCCGAGACTTTGGAGTTTGATGAGGAGGCTGCTACCATCACCACTGATGCTACTGGTGTCCCACAAACCTTGTCTCTTGTCACTTCTAAGGATGGCTTCCCATTCTTGCAATTGGCTCCTCAAGAACAGAACGTTTACTGGTCTGTTGTTGACGGTAAGCTTGTCGGTTATGACGCTGACTGTCAAGAGGTTACTTTCTACGCTGCTAAGAACGTCAATGACCCATACCAGTACTCCAAGGAGACCTTCTTCATTGGTGGTACCATTGGTGACAAGATTGACTCTTACTCTGTCAGACAAGCTGAGTCTTTGCAGCCAATTGAGATTGATGTCAAGTACGTTTAAATCGACTCTTTCCATCATCTAATCTTCACGTTCTGTTGAACGTTTTTACAACTTTCTCCTATTCTTATTTGATTTCATAAAATGGCCATTTGATATGAATTTGCACCCACGTAGCTCTAGAAGGCAAAGCTGTATTACACCGTATAGCTTACATCTGCATATCTCAAAGAGGGGCTTAAAGATTGAGATGTAGGAAATGACAGCATATGGAGGCTTGAATCATGAAGTTACTGAATTTGGGACTGTTTCCACAGCTGTATAAGTTGCAACTCCGCATAGAGTATCAAAATTTATGTGGTTGTGCATATCTGTGCGAATGTTTAATTGTAGATCATTGCTCGACGCACACTTTCTACGTGTTTCGAGGAAAGTTGCATCATGTACTTCGATAAAAAACAGCTTCCTCAGAAGTAATTTTGTTAATCTCGTGTTGTCAAGATATAGAGCTTGTCGTTGCTATACTCACTACTTCTGTCTTGCTCTTCATTAACAATTGATGAAGAGCTTGAAGAGTTTTTACAAAATGCCGTTGCCAGAAACATAATGAGAGATGCTTGAATGCCGTGTAACGTAGATGCATATCTTCTTAAATCACTAAAATTCTCCTAACTTAAAACAGTAAGACGAAAACAAATCTCCCATGGTTTCCGGGTGAGTGTGCTATCGTTGGGATTGTAAAGTAACAGTTCAGAACTGAGTATGTAGATGGATATTTTTGATCAGCTATTAGTGCAACATCGAGTCTATAGGATTGTGTCTCTGTTAACCAAATTGTAGCCCAATGATCGGCAGTCGAAGGTGATGGCTACTAAATTTGGAGTTCCAAAACGTGCTAAAGAACGTTGATCATTCGTACAAACCATTGATCCATTATGGAAATAATAAGGTTGTAATCTATCTTAAGAGAAACCAAGAAGTGTTGTGTATCGCTTCGGCATCATTTAAACCGATCAGTGGGATAGTAAAGAGCATGTGATATGATTAAAAGGCAAACATGAAAATCATTGCTTAAACGTCCTCTACTTTTTGGTATTCCTCTTGGATGAGCTTGAAACCATACGTTTTGGCAAAGTCCCCATTTCTCGGGCTCCTAAACGAAGCTTTTAGGGCATGGTCTCTACAACCGATATGAAGATCTTCACCAAATCTAATCAATATACACAAATAACCATAGCTGATCATCGGTGAAGCACTTGTGGAATATAACTCAACGACATTTAGAAGCTTGTTATTGGTTTCAATATAAAACACCATCATATCTTGCTGCTATATTCATTATGCTTAATTCCAAAACACCATCGCACTCAAATTTCAACCATGGCAGTCATGAAGGGTTAACTGCAATTATTCTCTCGGCTGCTTCTATGGTCTCTGCAACTTAGAGCTTTCAATTCTTCACCGGTAATGGTGAAAATGTGGATTTCTACTGGTGTGTTGACTACCGATAAACTGTTCGGCTTCGACAACAACTGTAACTACCTTGAGTTCTACGCTTCAATGGAAACATCTGAACCATACCAATGTTCCACCAATGCCCCACCAATGCTCCACCAAGAATTTCACCATAGGTGGTGTCCTGGGTAAAAATATCAACACATACTCCATTGGCAGTGTCAAGAAGCTTCAAAAAGTTGGTATTTGAAGTCGGATTTGTTTAATCAACATGATAACTTTTCGTCTTTTTCTTCCTTATTTCAAGTTTATCATCTCGGACCATTTGTTGAAGACAACTTTTTAGCAATCTACATAATATGAGTATGGGTCGTGACTCAACAGTAGAAGTTGTACCGCAGAAGTAGTCTTATACGGATAATCCTGTAATTGGGCATGAGCCAAGGAAAGTGGTTCACCATTTTTCCGGTGTTCGCATACTATATTCAAACTTCCCTATACCGGTTTCTATAAATAAAGATGTAGAATGAAGACTTTAAGACAACATGCATCTTAACTCTATACGCCACCATGATCTAATACGGCGTCAAAGTTCAACGAGAGAGAACAATACAGTTCCAAGAACAGTACTCGTGAACTTTTCTTGAGAACTCTTCTTGAGAATTCTTCTCTCGGTCTCCTAGAACCCCATTTATGCATGGCATTTAAATACTTGATGAGTGCGTACTTCAGGCATATTTCCAGGACTTGCACAAACAAGAACTTCAATTCAAGGGTCCACCACGCTCAACGTGCACCTGGTCTATTTAAAGCTACAGCAACGTGTATGCGTGTATCTTCAACTTGAACAATTGAGCAAACACTGAAGGATTACACCCTTCCATGCTATTAAAATGCTTATAATGCACTTTTGGATGAGGCGCTTTCATTCACGTCTTCAATAAACCTGATGGCCCTCTCCGTACCTTCAGAATGACGAGATTAAATGCCTCTTTCCGTAGTTTCACCTTTCTTTGCCGATGTGCCAGATATTCATCGCAACCATCAATCTCCAGTCAGCTGCATATTTAGCAGATAGAACCCCAGGGGAAATGGCCCTGGGCGGTTAAAGCAAGGGCCTGATATGTGTATAATACGTCATAGTTACATAAACAAGACGTTCCTTGTCATCATAGACACGGTTTAAAATAGCAAGAAGAACTTACGTTCCCATGTACGAAGGCATCATATTTCATCATCAGGCCCAAAGCTGCATAGTTCTACGTCAACGGTTTCTGAGAAGATTCTACCTATAAGCAAGAATAAGCTATGAAATTACTCTCTATAATACAGGATGCGATTTGGATTAATTGTAGACGCTGAGAAATTCACTTACTTGTGTCATATTTAATGTTTATTGAAAGGAAAACATATATAAAGGGTCCACGGTGCCTCTGAAGTGACACTTGAGAAGTTGTTTCGAATCAACAACACAATAAAAACATTCAAACAAACACATCTACACAATGCAATTCTGTATTTTTCTTCTAGCTTCTATCGCTTCCGCGGTTAAGATTCAACTTTCACTCGATCACTCATTAAAGGAATCCGAGTTCACTGGCATCTCCTCTGATTCAGGTAAAGGCGACTTGAACTGCTTGTTCCTCCGTGAACAATCTCAAACCCTCGATTACAACCCAGAAACTAAGCAAATCACCACGGATGAATACGGTTCAACTTATACCCTTCAGGGTGTAGTCAACACAAACAGTTTCCCATTCTTGGCTTTGTATCCAGGTGATGCGTCTTCTGCTGGTGAGGACTCAACCATCAACTGGGATATCGAAGATGGAGTTCTTGTTGCTCATAAGCCAAGTGGCAACGAAGTTCAACTCTACGCCGCTAAGGATGTTGGTGACCCTTACGGATTGTCCAAAGACAGCTATGTCTTTGGCGCCACCGAGGCTGCTAAACTCGGTGAGTTTGCCGCTGTCAAGGGCTCTCACAATCTTCAGGTTGTCAAGATCAACGTCAAGACATTTGAAGAACCAGCAAAGGACGTTTACGTCACTAAATGGTGTACGGTCTGAATGAGAAGAGACATGTATCTTCTCAATTATCGCTATACCTTTCTATTTACGAGACAAGTTTTGCATTCTTTCGTTGTCGATTTTCCATCATCAGTTTCTTTATAACATTTATTATTATCAAATGGCGGATATTTTCATTCTGTAGATAATGTAGATATTCTGTAATACACAGCATCGACCCCCTCTATCTGCTACGACCTTGTCTTGATCCGTGTGACTCATCATTGGATAAACATTTAGGGACCCCACTATTCAGTTCTATATAGCTTACCGATTCCTCTTTTCCTGCCATATGGTCCATTGTGGTTATAGGTTTCATCAGAAAGTGTGCCATAGTCGAGTATTGACACTCTGGTATCTCTGGCCTTAGTGTTGCCTATTGATGGGAAATGAAGCTCATGTAATAATAAACAGAATGACATTCTTCGCCTTTTGTATAATACCGATGTATATGGTGCGTATAAAACCACCGTATCTGGCCAATTATGTTTCCGTATCCATCAGCTGAGTCTATCATATATGCTGAAGCTATCACCAATGCTGAAGCATATTAGCCATTTTCTCAACAACTGAAGTGTATACTGTCTCATGTGTACGTATAATACAGCAACTACCAGTTTGAAGTGTTTGGTAGGAAAACTCTTAGAGAACAATTCATACACATGCAACGCTTCGCTTGCATCCACGTTCAAAACTTAGTATACAGGCACTCTGATGAGACTCGGCGCATTTCCCGGCATATTTATCTGAATATTGAGGCAATGCGATATGAAACGAGGAATCTCCATGGCTAATGACTATTCTTGTTGAAACAATTTCAAAAGCTTCCAAAATGAATCTCCTCCTTCTACAGCTCACACTTCTTTCTCTTGCATAAGTACTCGTCCTTTAATCCTTTTGATAGCAAAAATACCAAGCGAACCACAGAAATACCCACTTCGTATGATGAATTTGGTTTAAACAGCTATGTGCTCTTTCCAGATACTACAGAGACGTTGTGAACCCTTGAACTAGCTGGATATGATGCTAAAACACTGGTGAACATCCCAATTTTGACGCAATGGAAAACATCAATAGTCAAAATCCTTCAAATTATACAGTTGTAGTGTCTACAAGACATCTAAGGTTAATGGATCGGTACCATGCTACAATTCACTGGATAATCATTGTAGAATTAACCCATCCACTATGTGCTCTCATTTGCTCTGTACATTAAAGCCTTGGCTCCCTTAGAAACCGTAGGACAGTAATGCTTTTCCAATAGCAAAGTTTCCCAAATGGTGGCAGCTTCTGCATTACTTCTTGCAGGGACGTTAGCCTCCATAATGAATTTACCATTATTGATTCTATCCTCTGTAGAATATGCACCACACAGTTCTGAGTACCGACTCATGAGCTTCTCCAAGAACTTCATAATTGCAATGGATGACTTCTCTGGGGTTTGTAGTAGGGCCATTGATAGTCTCTTGTTAAAAGCCAATGCACGGGTCTTTGAACCATTTTTGGATCTGAAGAAGATGTTTTCTAAGCCTCTCAATAGAAGTTCAATTCTAGTGGAAATGTTAACGTTGGGTCTTCTATTCTCGAGCCCCAGAGGATCTGCTAGTCTTAGAGTCTTGTGGGAGAATTCCACATCAACGTCCAAGGAAAGGTCTAATAGAATGGAGTATAGCGAATCAACAAAAAAAGATAGATCAACGTTAACTTTGTACTGTTGATGGCTAGCAACTAAGGCAAATGCCGTAGCCACGCTTAGGAGAACCTCACGGGTTTGATGATCTTCTGAATCCTTGATGATTTCACGAAACACCTCGAGAAAGTCACCCAAGAGGTCAAAATTTGCCATATGACCAATTTTCGCCAATCCTTCCAGCACTGAAGCCATCAAGCTACCAGGTCTTTCTCTAAGAATATCCAAGTACAACTTCAAAAGCATCTTCAGTATCTCTGCTTGAAACCTTTCTCTTTCCTCCTCCGAGACTTTCTGCTCAGCTTTACGCATCTCTTCTTCAATTGCCTTACGTTCCTTTCTGGCCTTTCTCTCCTTTTTCGACAGATGGACACGGTCTTTCTTCTTAATCTTCATTCTCTCTTCTTTCTCCTCTTCCGTAGCATTTGGGTCATAATCGGAAAGGATCTGTAATGATAAGAACACATTTAGGGCACTTTCATCAACTCTGAACTTTCTTGACCTCAGAGTCTTTGTCAACAATCTAACGACATCAAAAGAAATATCACCAACGTCGTCTTCGTTCAGCATCACCTCCAACGTCTTCAAACATTGGGTATATACCGGATCATTCTTTGCAGATGGCTTACAGATACGTCTTATGACAATGATCAAAACATCTGGTCTGTAATTGAAATGTTTAAAGCTTGAAGATAGCTCACATGCGGCCTTCACGGCAGTTACACCCATTTGTGGGTCCTTAGAGTTGTTCTTAGCAAATTCTGTTAAGACATTGATATAAGCCCTATAGTTCAAAACCAAAGTCTGTTCAAAATTACGCAGTTTGGCAACATCTTTGGAAACCTTTTCCCTTTTTTCAGCTTCTGTTAGGGGTCTGATTCTATAAGCTGGAATGATACTCTTCAAAGCTGGAACTATAGCCAAAAGTGAAAACCTCGAAGTGTTTAAATTCTTTGATTGTGACATCTTTATCAACCTTGTCAAGGCACCAATGTTTTCTTCTGGCTCTTCGGTTAATTTCTCAACCAACTCAGCAATTTCCTCTTTCAGAGCAATGATCTTCTCCTCAGTATCAGGTTCTTCCTCTTCTTCTTCCTCATCACCTTCTGTTGCGACTTGTTGCTCCTGTTGCTCCTGTTGCTCCTGTTGCTCTTCTTTCTCCTCTTCATCATCCTCTTCATCTTCACTGCCATCCTCTTCATCTGACGATTCCTCTACAACAGCTTCAATACGTGATCCCTTCTTGATAGGCAAAGCACCAACCTTTGACTTTTCCTGCTTCAAACTACGAGGCCTTAACTCATAATCCATCTCCTCATCATCAGAGTTTAATCTTCCATCTTCTTCTGAATGCTCCCCGTATGGATCCAGTTCATTTGCCCTATTAGCCAATCCAATGCTTAGCTGGGCATCCTGCTGTTGTCTCTTCAGCTTTCTCTGGTCTTCAACAAACTTGCTGGCCCTTTTTTTACCCATTCCGTCTACTTCCACTGCTTATAAAGATCAGCCATAAATGATGGTAAAAGAGAAGCTCATCGCATAAATTTTTCACCACGCTCGAGAATAAGCTTTGTCCGGGGACACATAAATAGTCACGTGAATTGAATAGTATAGTCACGTGATGTAGCCGATGCAGCATTTCCTTTTTGGGACATTTTCTGTTGCTTTTTTTTGCCTGTGCTTTTTCTGTTATTTTTCTAGCCTTCTCTCCGTTGTCAGCATTTATTTGTTTATTCTTTTGACTTTGCTTCTATCTTCATAATTTGTTGAAGTATCACTCGATCTATTGGCTTCTAAAGCTATTATCGCTTACATACACTGAAGTACTTACTAGGAAGAGGAAGAAAACAAAAAATGACTACAGTTGTTCATGGCAAAGGTGAGTTTCAAGTCCCCCTTATGCCTCACATTGAAAGACGAAGTCATCTGTACTAACAACGTTGAGAATAGTTGATAAGAACATGGTGATTGAAACTTCTACGCCTGAACCTGATGCTCTATTGCAAGCTACAAAGCACGAATCATCAGAGAGTATAAAAGTACGAGATACACCTACAGCCACAGTTGTATCTCAAAATGCTAGCAGTATGCCTAAACCTGCTCAAAAGTTGAAATCTGTCAATAAACCCGTTCAAAAGTTCAAATTTGTTAACAATTCTGCTACCACGATGAAGAAACCTAGACAGAAGATGAAGGCATCTTTCAAGGTTGAAAAATCACCAGTTATTAGTCAGAAGAGCTCACAACAAAACCAGGATTCTTTAATCATCGAACAGACATTTGATAAGACCACCAGCAATTTCATCAATACAAGTGATCAGAAGTATATATTCCAAGTGAATATGAAGAGACCTCCGGGAAGACCAAGGAAGATTCAACCAGATCAACATCAACAACCTAAGGTGAAAAGGCCTCAAGGAAGACCAAGGAAATACCCACTTGACATTGCACAAGGAGAAGTGTCCAATAAAGACAAGAACGTCCCTCATGGAGATGCTAAGAGTGCTAATGATAAAGAAAGTGATAAGCACAACCCCAATGACAATGTTGGTAATGATGACAATGACGATATCAACTCAGGTGCATCTTCTTCATATGCAATTGATACTGATCTACTACCGAGTACATCTACAAAGGCTAGGCTTATCAAAGAACCAGTGAGCACAACGGATGTGAACACTGCTGCAGAGAACCTTACAGAGATGCCATCAAACACAGATCACACGAAATCTGTAAAAAGAAGTAGAGGAAGACCCAGAAAAAGTACACAGCTTGATGATCCTGCGTCATTCGCCGCTGCTGTTGTGATGAATATGGCTGAAAATGATAAATAGAAACTGGTTGGCCTATTGTCATTTGATTAGAAGCTGTGAGGTATCACCTGGCAATATAATTATAATTATAATAATAATTATAACAATTATAATAATGTAAGATGATGACACAAATAGCCGGGCTGGTGTCTGGGTGTTGGTGTCCCCACGGAAAAAAAGAAATCCCCGTTCAGGTTACTATGTGGGGGTC
Organism: Williopsis samutprakarnensis; assembly: GCA_030569715.1. Classification (NCBI taxonomy): domain Eukaryota; kingdom Fungi; phylum Ascomycota; class Saccharomycetes; order Phaffomycetales; family Wickerhamomycetaceae; genus Williopsis; species Williopsis samutprakarnensis. The sequence goes on from JAJMLQ010000129.1 coordinate 26,486, forward strand.
TAACTTCGCTCTTCTGCCAACCGAGACAGCCTAAGGCCCTGTGTACACGAAAAAAGTTAGCAGTTTATTTACTTTTCATCTCTTCAGTCTCTGTGATTCAATTGGCTCACCAATTTCCACGTCTAACTAACAAAACCATGCTATCATCTTCAAGATCACTCGTTCAGATGAGAAGAGTTTCTCTCTCAAGAGGTGAGTTCATATCGTGTTTTCGATCTCTTTGATACTGGGAGTAATGGCCTATGGAAAGGGGGGATCGGATAGATGATATATCAGAAGTGGTACTAACTTGACTAGCGTTCCGTATCTCTGCCTCTCAGCTCAAAGCTCACGTGTTCAAGATGCCTGCAATGTCACCAACCATGGATAAAGGTGGTGTTACTGAATGGAAGTTCAAAGAGGGTGAGGGCTTCAGCAGTGGTGATGTCCTGTTGGAGGTTGAAACAGACAAAGCACAGATCGATGTTGAAGCACAAGATGACGGTATCTTGGCGAAGATTCTCGTTCAAAATGGTGCAAAGGATATCCCAGTGGGTCAACCTATCGCCATATTGGCTGAAGAAGGTGACGATTTGGCCAACTTGGAGATTCCTGATGTGTCTGCACCTGCTGCTGCTGCTCCAAAGGCTGAGGCTCCAAAGGTTGAGGCTCCAAAGACCGAGACTCCAAAGACTGCGACTGCTAAACCGGCAGCTCCTGCTCCATCTGGAATTTCAACTGTTGCCAATCCAAAGCAAGTTCTCTTCCCATCTGTAGCCACGTTATTAGCTGAGAACAACATCTCTAGAGAAGATGCTATTGCAAAGATTAAAGCCACTGGTCCCAATGGACGTTTGTTGAAAGGTGACGTTTTGGCATACCTGGGAAAGATTCCAAAGGATGCTGCAGAATCAGTGGCATCTTTTGTCGATATTCATTCCAAGTTGGACTTGTCTCACATTGAAAAGCATGTCATTGCTCAAAAGGATGAATCCGTCACAACTCCGGTAGAAGATGCCAAAGAAAGCAAGGAAGATGGTAAACCTCAGAAAAAGTCAAAGGCTAAGGCTGAACCAATTGTTAAGACATTCCCATTGGAACACGTTTTAGCATTCCAAAAGAGAGCTGTCGAACAAGGCTCACCATCTTTATCTCTTAAGGATTACATCACTGGTGCATCCTCACGTGCTGAGAAATACGCCTATCAAAGACACTCCAAGCCTTCAGACTATTATGACCCAATATTCGAAGATTTGGTTTCTCCGTCCCCAACCGTGGAGAGATTCACAGTTAAATTGGACATTCCAAACGTTGTTGGTGCCAAGTCAAAAACAGCCACAAGTCAGTTGGACTTTGCAGAGGATCTTTTCGCCATACCATCCAAGTCTTCGCCATCCACCTTTGGTGATCTAACCGTCACTTTGACTCTGAAGAATGTCTCCGATGCTAAGGACAAGGCACAATTGTACTTGGACCAATTGGAGAAGTATCTCAGGGTCTAACGAGCTGTTAGTCCCTGGGTATCCAATTTTATCGTGATTCTCTGTTTCGTTTATTTTTTGGCTTTGAATATATATATACACACAATCTGGGTTCACAAATCTCCGAGTGGACCATCATGGGAGAAACAAATACATCGTGATCACCAATCAAACCCCACCACGTTCAAGTAGTAAAAGAACCCATATTCTATAGCGTTGTCGTAAGACAACAACCGGCATCAAAATACTTTCAGCGCTGATGTGGTGTCTGGATGTGAAGATATGGCTATTTCTGCGTTCTTCTTTTTTCTTTGTTAAAGGACGCCACACTTGAAACCGCTAAAAGAGGCGTTAATGCGCCACATCCGATGATGGCTGGTGAAAAATGTGGCTGTTGTTGAGACGATCAGTGTGGCACGTGATATATACCAATAACGGCACCTTTGGTTAACATCGATCAGTTCAGCTCTCGAAGTCGTCCAAGTGCAAGAAATTTTCCAATTGTTCAATACATAAACCAAGTATTGTCTTCCCTTTCGGTACTCACTGCTTTCATCCTATATTCACCGTTAGACAGACACCGTTAGACAGACACCGTCAAAATGCCAGTTCCACAACCTCATGGTGGTATCCTTCAAGACCTCATCTCAAGAGATGCTCACAGACAATCCGAGCTTTTGAAAGAGGCCTCTACTCTTCAACGTCTCAGACTCAGCGATAGACAGCTATGTGATTTGGAGATGATCCTCAACGGTGGTTTCTCCCCATTGACTGGATTCCTTACTCAAAAGGATTACGACTCAGTCGTTGCCGATATCAGATTGTCCAACGGGCTGGTGTGGTCGATGCCAATCATCCTTGACGTTTCTACTCAACAGGCCTCTAAGTTCTCCACTGGTGAGAGAATTGTCCTCGTTGATGATTATGACTATGAACTTGCCATCTTGACCATCAGTAACAAGTACACTCCTGATAAGCAAGTGGAAGCTGACAAGGTGTTTGGTGGTGATCCAGAGCACCCAGCTATCCAGTACTTGTTCAACCAGACTGGTGACGTTTACCTCGGTGGTCCATTGGATGCCATTCGTCTGCCATCCCACTACGACTACACCGGATTGCGTAAGACACCACAGGAGTTGCGTAATGAGTTTGCAAAGCGTAACTGGGCCCGTGTTGTTGCATTCCAAACCAGAAACCCAATGCACAGAGCTCATAGAGAATTGACCGTGCGTGCTGCTAGAGACGTTGATGCCCATGTCTTGATCCATCCAGTTGTTGGGTTGACCAAGCCAGGTGACATTGACCACCATACAAGAGTCAGAGTGTACCAACAGATCATCAAGAAGTATCCACCAGGCACAGCTGAGCTCTCTCTTCTACCATTGGCCATGAGAATGGGTGGTCCAAGAGAAGCTGTGTGGCACGCAATCATCAGAAAGAACTACGGTGCTACTCACTTCATCGTTGGAAGAGACCATGCTGGACCAGGATCTAACTCCAAGGGCGTTGACTTCTACGGCCCTTACGATGCTCAGGACATGGTTGCGCAGTTCAAAGAGGAATTGGGCATCACCATTGTTCCATTCAGAATGGTCACCTACTTGCCAGATGAGGACCGTTATGCACCAATTGACACCATCACAAAGGATACCAAGACTTTGAACATCTCTGGTACTGAGTTGAGAAAGAGACTCAGAGATGGTACTGAGATCCCAGCATGGTTCTCATATCCAGAAGTTGTTGCTGTCTTGCGTGAGAGACATCCACCTAGACCAAAGCAAGGCTTTGCAGTCTACACCACACATAGAAGATTCGGTTATGCCCTGTTGGACATCTTTAACCAATTCGGTGGCCGTCACTTCACGATCTTGGATATTCAGGATCCAACATCCTCCTCCAGATTTGCCCGTGAGCTGAATGCCTCTGGAGCAGGTGTTATCATTGTCGATGAGGCTGGTAACTCCAAGGATGAGTATAAGAAGGAAGTTTCCAAGACCGGTACTTTCTTGAACGTTGGAGGTGAAGGTTCCGACGTTGTGGTGGACCTGTCTGCTGTCTCCAACATTGAACAAGAAACAACAAAGGTGATTCTGTCATTGGAGGACCAAGGCTTCTTCAGATTCAACTGATCTCTCCATGTCGATATCGTCAAAGAGTATAGAGGTGTATAAATACGTACAAATCTCGTCATTTTATATATAGAGAACCCATTTTAAGGATCCATCGTGAAAGTGTATCGCATACGAGCTTATGAGCATACAAGAATACGATCCACGAGGATAAATTCTCATACATTGACGTGTATATACAATGGAATTAGCCATGGTGGAAGTGATAGTAGTGCCGGTGGTTGGTGTACGGATGTTTTAAAGAAGAAAGATGTGTGCTGTTACCCTACCTTTTAGACAGATGTTCAATTCCGACCTGCCGATTCTCAGAACCGGGGCTTTCTCCGAAGCTTTTCGAAACTTCAACAACAACAACAACAACAACAACAACAACAACAACAACAACAATAGCGACATCATCAACTAGGCGTGTTCATCTGTGTGTTGTGTTGTGCTTTAACAGTGTGTGAAGAAAGAGGGAGGATAGAACGAAAGATCATGTCCAAGAGCCAGGATTACATTGCACGTATAAGGTATCAAAATGACCTTCCTCCTCCTCTTTTACCACCGAAACTGTTGAAATATTCTGGACATGACGAGGAACAGATTGGTTCATCGAGTCAGTTATCGTTGTTGATCCGCAAAGAAGGGGTGAATGGTCTAGTGTCGTTGGATAACGACATTGGCTTGCCATTAGACATCATTCAGGCACCTCTGTTGTTCGATGAGACGTCAAGACCAAGGGCTCCAGATGAGAAGGAGAAGCATTCAACGCTTCATCCTAATGACCGTATCTTGCTTAGAGATCCACAAGTGGAGAAGGTGTCTAAGAGCCAACCTCAGGTCTCCTTCTTGAGAAGAACTGAATATACAGGTGCCATGATAATGGGTAACGGCTCAAATAACGTTTCAAGATCTGTGACGCCCCATATATCCCGTGAAGAAGACTCTCCAGCAGCACAACTACGTGCTATTGAGGCGACTTTTGAAAATGCCACCAAGACTCTGAACGATTTGACAAAGATTAGACATCCAACCAAGAAGAACTTGAAGCCAAAGAAAGTTTGGAATTTATTACCTGATGTCTCTAGAATGGATCAAAAATTTTCAAGTATTAAATTTGGATCAAACAGTTTGTCGAAAGTTCATGACTTGGACTATAAGACTGCACTGTTCAGACAGATGAGATTAGAAGATATTAATTGGATGTCCTTCTACACCACTGATGAGGCAACTGCTTTAAGTGTTAAGAGAACATTGGACGACTTGGAGGAAAACATTCCAAAGGAGAATGCTCAAGACAGTGAAAGCTTCAAGTACACGAAAGTTGACGATTTTGACCTGCATGTATCTAGACTTGATGGTGAAATCCAAGAAATTGCCCTGAGATTTGACGAAGCAAACGGAACAGTTTATTATAACCCAATTTCAAGAAAGGCAGATTTGAAAAGACGTAAAATCCAAGAATCACATAGAGAATTGTTGGAAGAAAAGGACTTTGACGTTATCAATCTAAAGATCAGAGAACCAACCGTTGAGGAGTTCAACAAGAAGAACAATTTGAGACATGAACACGATTCTGTGACGTACGAACGTGTTGAGTTGGATGACGAGGAGGATGATTTGGAAACGTTCAACAAATCAAAGAAGTGAACCACGTTATGTATTTGTAATAGCATTGATAATTGGAGATGTGTTTCAACGTGTAGCTGGTTAATTATATCAGTCAATAGGCAATGGCTGTATGTCGGCGAAGAAGCGTTGACGTTGTTTCATTAGTTCTCTTGTTATTTCAAACTCCATCCACATAGTAAATCGTGTCAGTTTCTTTTTCCGGAAATGGTTTCGTGGTCTAGTTGGTCATGGCATCTGCTTAACACGCAGAACGTCCCCAGTTCGATCCTGGGCGAAATCAATTTCTTTTTTTGTTTTTCGAAATTTCAAAAAGTACCACGTGACCCACATACAAATCCTCATCATCACTCTTTGTTAACATGGCTTCTACCAGCATAGAAACCCCCCCTCCATCGCACTTCTTGGATTTGCAACACGATAATTAATCATGACCGATACGACCTGGAAATGTTCATACTGTCACATACCACCAACTCCTCAATGATCACTTCCATTTAACGGAACGGTGTAGAGTCGGACTTCCCCCCCCCCCCAACAGAATGACGTAAAAGTATTAATTATATAATACATTAGTAAGCCATTTTCGCGAACTCGTCTTGAACACCCATAAAGGCAAAAAAAATTTCGCGGATTTTTCATCCTTTTCGCACTTTTTACCCCTTTAAATCACAAGCTATTCGAGAGACAAAACATAGCGTGGAACGTAGGTGTGACATCAGTTTGCGATCGCGAAGTTTCATTTATATTTACACCAAGAGATTGAGTATTAGAGTGAGATTGATTGATTGGAAACGATGGTGAACCAGGCAGGTAACAATGTATGTCGTCGTTGTAAGAAGAAGAGACCAGAGGATGAGCCGATAGACACAGCACGGTATAGAACTTGTAAGCCATGTCGTGAGATTGAGCGTAAGCGCAAGCGTCTCAAAAAGCTCAATATATCAGCGATGGATGCTGAGGTTGCAGCTGCTACACCCGTTGCTGCACCTGCTGCTGCTGAACAGGCTCGTAAGAATGCTGAATTGGAACTCAACATCATCAGGATTGCTGCTCAATCGCTTCTACCTGGCCATGCGCAGCAGCTGGCTACACAACAAATGGCTCTTCAACTAGCTTCTCATAGACAACAAGAACAACAGAATCAGTTGCATCAAGGTCCGCCAGAGATCCATCAATACGATCAATCGAAGCTCAATGATGATCAGAGTCATGAACCTATCCTGTTACCAACTGAGGGTTCCAGTGGTGTGAATGATCGGGAGATTCCAATTGATGAGAACCTGTTGAGACAGGGAACAGGTGAAGACAGTAAGGCGAATTTAACCAAGTCCTCTGATGTGTTGAAACATGGTGATGATGATGATTCGAATAATATCTTTGCCATCAGAGACGGCTCTATCCATGGTGACGTTGATCTCAACGTTGGCAATCAACAAGCGAGGACTGCCTCAACGAATCATTCATTAGCTGCTGATGAGACCCTGGACTCGACAAAATCCACAGATCTGACTGTCAGTTCGAACATCACGACTAGTTTGTCCAATGGCTCTTGTCTCTACTGTGGAGCTCCACGTTCAGTGTATGATGATGGTCGTTATCAACTGTGCGGCAATTGTGTGTCTAATCCTTTAGAACGGAACAACGTATTTGATGATTTTGAGGCATACTTGGAACGTATTGGTCTCGGGAAGGACGTGGATTTGAAAAACGTTATCTATATCAAAAAGATTGACGATGAATCAATAATCCAAGATTTCACACAGGATAATTTGGATACCATTTTATTGCAAATCCAGGTGCATTTTGTCGATCCTATATTACAAAGATCTGGATACAAGTTTTCCAAACTGAGCTCCAATTTGAGCGTGAAACCTTTCCCAAAATCGATCAAGCTGTTGTATCGATGTAAACAGGATTTGAAAACCACTCAAAAGAATAGCAATTCGTCATCATCGCCTATATCAGAGGATAAGGCTGGCAGTGGTACGAGGAAGATGAAAACGGAGGACTGTCATTCAAACTTTTACCTTTCGTACGATGTCATCGGTAAGAACATGAGCATCAAGTTCAACCACAACTGTCACAAGACCTTCCTACAAAAGTGGTATTCTCCAAAGTTGATTGCAACTGTTAAGGAGTTACAAATCGTGTTTCAAGACATTAATCTTGTCTTTGAGAATCTCATCAATTTGAAGGAGGTTGATGAATCGTTAAAACAGGAGATTTCAAAGCTGAAGAAGGTGAACTTTGTGAAGGACTTTGCCTCGACGAGTTAGTGTTGTTATGGATACTGCTTTCGTCTGTTTATTTGTCTGTTTGTTTGTTTTGTTTGTTGTTTATATAACTTGCGTGTTTGTGGTTTGTATGCAGGAAAAATATCGTTATTATAATATAATTATAATATAACTATAATTATAATATAATAATTATACTATCTCGCATGCTTATGTAATCGCTTTTCTTTTTGCCGCCCGCTCTTCACCGCAGCGGTTGCTAAGATTTTTCTTCTTTTTCTTTTTTTTCTCCCCTTGCGTCTGTGCTTTCTTTTTTTTTGGCGCAGATGCTGTTCACGAGAATTTGAAAATTTTTGATTGATACCGTTGTGAAGTCTTCAGAGGCCACCAGACTCGGAAGAAAAAGACAAAAGGAACGAAGAGAAGGTCAGTTTACATGGATCAGTACACTAATAAGTACCATCCAGACTTTGTTCCTGGGACGACGAACATTTATTCGAACCTGGCCCTCGAGACCAGTAGCTCCAGTAACAAGAGGCCATTGAAGAAAGATGGGGACATTATTCTTATTCCACAACCTTCAGATTCACCAAACGACCCATTGAATTGGTCCAAGGGCCGTAAGTTCGCACACTTGTGCACCATGGCGTTTGTGACTGCGTTCACCGCAGCCACTTCCAACGATGCTGGTTCTACTCAGGATAACCTGAACGAGATCTATGGAATCTCGTACGATGCGATGAACACAGGAGCAGGTGTCTTGTTCCTGGGTATTGGGTATGGCACTCTGTTCTTGGCCCCATTTTCGTACCTGTACGGGAGAAAGCTGCCCTACTTGATCTCCATTACTCTGGGACTAATTGGAGCCGTTTGGTTTGGCTTCTCTAAGGATACTAGTGATACGATCTGGTCGCAGCTGTTTGTTGGTATTAGTGAATCGTGTGCTGAAGCTGCTGTGCAATTGAGTTTGACGGATATCTACTACCAACATCAGCTAGGTACAGTTTTGACCGTGTATATCCTTGCAACTTCTGTGGGTACTTATCTCTCTCCATTAATTGGTAATTTCATTGCTAATAGAACCAGTTTCAGATGGGTTGGATGGATCGGTGCAATTATCTCAGGTGCATTGCTCCTTGTCCTATCCTTTGCCACGGATGAAACATCATTTGAAAGACAACGTTACATCACTCCTTTAAACTACAGCGAAGATATTGAAGGGTTTGGAGAGTGTGTTTCTAATGTTCAATCTGATTTCGATAAGGGAAGCGAATATGAAAAGAAAGATACTACCAGGCTCAGATTGATCAACCCAAATCAGAAATTTTCAATTTCTGATGGACTAATCGATGGTTCAAAGGAACCTGAGAAAACTTATTGGCAAAGGGTTGCATTGATTACTCCAGCGTCCAATTTAAAAGGCTGGGGTTTCAAGCAGTACTGGAGATATATCTTTCTTAACCTCAAGATGTTCTGCTTCCCAGGTATCCTCTTATCTGGATTATTCTGGGGTATGCAAAATGCATTTTTATCCTTCTACCTCACCACTGAGGATACTTTCTTTTATGATGCTCCATATAACTATTCAAATGTTGGAGTTGCATTGATGAACTTGCCTTGTCTCTTGGGCTCAATAATTGGATGTGTCTACGCAGGTTGGCTATCGGATTATTTCACCCTATGGATGGCACGCCGTAACAAAGGTGTTGTCGAAGCTGAATTCAGACTGTACTTCTCTTTCCTCACAGCAATCTTCGGGACAGCAGGCTTGTTGATGTTTGGCATTGGAGCTGCAAGAATGCTCAGCAAACCTGTTATGTACGTTGGTCTTGGGTTTATCGGCTTCGCCTACGGTTCTGGTGGTGATATTGCCCTTTCATACTCCATGGAGGGCTCCGAGCTTGTCTTGGAGAGTATGGTCTGTGTTGCAGTCATCAACAACACCATCAGTTGCATCTTCACCTTCACATGCTCGCTATGGTTAGATGCATCTGGTACTGAAAACGTCTACATCGCACTGGGAGCTATTAACTTTGGTGTTATGATGCTTGCCATACCGACGATTATATGGGGAAAGAAGGCTAGAAAATGGACGAAACCGAAATACCTCAAGTTCTTGGAGATCAGAGATGGTATATGACATCGACTATACTAAGCATCGCCTGTTATTGGCCCTCTCTCCCTTCTCGATTGGGGATATAGCATTCCTGTATAGTTCACTAATTAACATCTGGTCGTATAACCAGTACTGTGTGCCCGTAGCAAATGTGATGATTACGTAATCATCGCCTGGTACGCGCACTGCTAAAACTCCCTTTTTGAGTTCTCAATGGAAACGCGGCGCGCGCTAAGGGAAATTGCCACAAAAACCCGGTGAAGAAAAAAACATCCAAAAATGTAAACAAACACAGCTGTTTCATGCATACGATCATGCCGAATGGTTATTTCCATTGATGTCCATATAAGGAAGTTGATATTACTGGAAGGAGTATAATTTGAGGATAACTCCTAGAAAGTCTCTATGGGAGATATGTGGACTGGGCGCTTGGTAGCTGTGCGCTTCGAGTTTGAGGCTGCAGCTTTCCTTTCGATGACAAGATCGTTGTAAACCGTGGAATTGCTTACTTTACCGGGCTTTCACCAGTTTGATCTTTCACAACAGCGCTTCGTTAACTGGTTTGAAGGATCTCGTCACTTTTCTCTTGAGCTTTGTACCTTGCACCTAATGAGGACCCTTGGTTATGACTGATTCCAGTTGTGATGAGATGAGGACAGTGTGTGTGGGGGTTCTGAGCTTCATATGGGGCCTCTGAAAGAGCTGTGAACCTCACATTAGGCACAGCAACGCCTACCCGAGTGTATGCATATATCATCTGCGACATTGTATATGTTACATGTTGAAACATTCTACAACTGCGTTCGCTTACTGGTATTTCTTGTCCAATTTCCTTACTGTGTATGTATTTCTCGGTATTCATTCAGTTTGATGGGGGAAGAAACGATTCAGATGGTCTAAATCTTAGGTCAGTGTATGCATCTTGAGCTATCAATGTGTTAAAAAGTGTTTCACTTCTCTACAGTCTTCTAAATGGCGTCTTTTGTCTTTTCTTTTTCCCTTCTTTTCTTGCTGCTTTTTTTGCTCTTCACTGATATCTATATAACTATTCAAGTTTCACCCATGTATCAAGACTATCAGTGAAGTGAAAGGAAAGGTATCAACAAGCTTGGAGCACATTCGCTATAACTTAGAAGATGGCATTCAACAAGATTCTCTTATCTTTGTTTTTCTTGGTTCAATACGTCCTCTCAGCTGACATCTTCACTGTGAAGTCTATCACTTCAAAAGACGGTTCAAATGTTCCAACTTCTCAATGGACACTTGATCTTGATTACAATATTCCTGAAGAGAATATGTATACCGGGTTCACATTCTCAATGACAATGGACCACGTCTACCGTATTCTTTTCGACGGTTCTGATGAAATTCTCTACGGGACTACGTCAGATGGTGTCAATGTCTTTGAATGTACTAGTTTTTCTGGGGCATATATCGTTGGCTATTCCACTTTGGATTGTGTTCTGCTTTCAGAAGCTGAAGACTACTTGACTTTATCAGGTACTGTATCAGTTACCATCTCGTTCGGTGTAGGTGGCTCTGCTCACCAGGTAGAAATTGACGCTGCAAAGTATTTCGTTGAAGGTTCAAACAACATCAACTTCAACAAAGAGACTATACAGATGAACTTTGCCCTTGACCACAAGGACGATGGAAGCATATACTACCTCCCTCGTACTACAGGGCAAGGATCTACGGAAAACTATATTCTCTTCCCGGGTTGTAACTCGACGTTGTCCGGTAGTGTCTTTATCACGTTTACCTCTAGCGTTGAAGGAGAAGGTGACCTGGATTGTGATACCCTTCAAGTGTTTCAGACATCCGAAATCAACGATTGGTTATTCCCAGAACGATTTACTCGTACTAATACGTTTTCAACTTGTGGCAGTAATCAGATCATTATCTCGCTTACTGACGTTCCGGCTGGTAACCGTCTCTTCATTTCTTCATGGCATTATCAGTCTAAAGTCGAGTTCAGTTTGGAAGCTGCAATCTCTTATAACTTTCAATGTGGTGGTGAGATGATGTCTTCTGATGTATATGAAGTTATTGTGCTTGAAACTGCGGAAGCTGATGCAATTGCAGTTCCATTGTATTTGACCACCACTCCATATTCCGGTTACACTACCTCTGTTACAACTGTTTACGACCCTCAAACGACTGCGGGTACAGTTATTATCTATTCTCCTACTGCTACTCCGACCACTGAAAAATCGCAGGAAATATCTGTGAGCTCTAGCTCCATTGTTTCAAGTTCCAGTGTCCCTTACCCAGAAAGCGATACCATTTCAACTGAAACCATTACAACATGTCCATCTTGTTCTGGAAGGTCAACCTCGAGCTCTTATGAGACAACAACACTCGCTGATGATTTCACTGTCAGTTCTGTGGAAGAGACTGAACCGTTCGAGGCGTCTACAACCGTCGTTGAGACAGAAACTACCGTTGAAACAGAAACTACCTTTGAGAGAGCAACTACCTTTGAGACAGCAACTACCATTGAAACAGCAACTACCGTTGAAACAGAAACTATCATTGAGACAGCAACTACCGTTGAAACAACAACAACCTTAGAGACAGCAACCACCATTGAAACAACAGTTACAACTGAAACTTCACTTGACATATATACCACCGTTGAGACTGTCACCACTCTTGAGACTTCCAAAACTGTGGAGTTAGAGACTGTAGTTGAGACAACCATTGGCTTTGACGTTTACAGTTCTGTCGAGGTATCTACATCACTTGTGACATCACTCACTATTGAAACTGTCCAGGCTACTGAAACATCTACTTATGTACAAGTTATCACTTCTGTTGAAATCCCAACTGAGGTTGCAGTCTCAACATTATTGGAAAGAGTAACCACTACAGAGACACATGTGGAGATATTGAGCAGTGTTGATGTATCTTTATTAGTAAGTACATCTATTGAGATACATACCACTGTTGAAACGGCTCTCCCTGAAGCCACTCTAAAGGGTACTCCTGCTGGTACTACCACGCTTGCTGCTGCTGGCACAATTTTTGACGCTGTCTCTAGTGAGCTAACCAAAGATGCCAACATACTGGAGGTTACTGAAACTGTCTCGACAACTTTGGTTGAGACGCTATCATCGACTATATTCTCTGTTATCCCATCCACGGACATTGAGACACAGGTTGAGATCTATTCATCCTTTGTTGTCAAGAACATTTCTTCAACTGTTGCAGAAACAATTGTTGAGACTATTCCTTCGACTGAGATTGAGACTATTCCTTCAACTGAGATTGAGACTATTCCTTTAACTGAGATTGAGACTATCCCTTCAATTGAGATTGAGACTACTGTTAGTACAACATCTTCGACTGTTTTCCAAACGTCCTTAGATGCTACATCGATCACTGTGCTTGATGTTTTATCAACTACTAAAGCTGATACCACCTCTGTTACGGCCTTTGAAGTGATCTCATCGACTGTTATCGGAACAAGAACATTGGCTGTTTCTGGGCATGTCACAATTGTTGATTCTTCTGCATCCACCGTTGTTGTCCCACCATCCACTGTCATCATCACCATGACTGAAGTTACTGGTACGCAGACAAATGTTCTCCTTACTACTTCTACAACCGAGCCATTCACCTCAATTTCTCCTGAGCAGCCAAATTACGAATCCATACCAGATTCCGCAGTCAGTTCACCATCTGAGTATCAATCTGAATCTCAAGCATCCACTTCAACTCTTTTGGTCCAAACTACGCAAACGAAAACACCTGAGGTTGCTTCAACAACGTCGTTTATTTCCGTCTATGAAGGTTCTGGTGGATTTGTAGGCGCATCTTCGTTGCTGTCCTTGATGGTGATGGTACTCTTTATCTAAGTTCCCCCTTGATACTTTCTCTTCGTTCTAAACAGCTCAGCTCTTTAACATTTATAAACATTAATTGAATGCCTTTATAACGTTGAATTGTACTCACAGCTCGGTGTTCTTTCGTCTGAAGTGGCTTTGTATTTGTAACTAGCTGTTTATTCACGATTTGTACAAGTGCTCTACTGTGGCGTACATCTATTAGTCTCAATTGTTGGTGAATTCATGCTTCATTTCATAACTAGCGTTATGATCTTCATTTCTTAAGTACAGTCTCCAATTTCTGTAGCATCTTCAAACCAGGGATATAAGTATCCCATTGTTTCTCATCAACTTGAATTCTTTCCATAGTTTCTGTATCAAATCTCGACTCTAAATACTTGTGAAAGTCCACAACACCGTCATCCTCACACGCAACACTCCATGAAGCCTTAAATGCTCCTCCAAGTGCACAGGCATTCGGGTTATCGAATCTAAAGGATTCACCTCCCAGAACCTCTGCAAACTTTGACACTATTGCTGTATTCTTAGATGCTCCGCCAACAAATACAACTTTATGAGGTCTCTGTGATAAGTGCTCCTTAGAAATCAGCTTACCGTCAAATTCCAGGGGCTCTATCTCATCAATGGTCTCTGCCTTGACATTTAACATAGGGGCAGCACGGGCACGGCATGACAACGCCTGTGATTGGACAATAACACCTGCATCTATTTCCTCATCCCATGAATCGACTATCTCGAGTTCACCATTGCTGTCCATCCTGGCTCTTATAGTCTGGGACTTGCAATTTGGAACGATTTCGCCGATTGGGAAGTAAACCCCCAGCTCTTTGTTGAACTTGGACTCGGACAGGAGCTTGTCGAACAGAGTCCAATCATTTGGAGGTTTGTTGAACTTTTTGTTGAGTAAATCTCTAATCCTTTCACGAGCCAACGAGCCATTACAATAACAGATCATGCCCATATAACTATCTGGTATCGTTGGATGGATAAAAGTATGGTAAGTCGAAGATGGCACGTAGTGCTTTGTCACCAAAAGCACCGTTGTCGATGTGCCCAATGAGATTAACAACTCGTCCTCATTCAAGGGGAAGGATATGATTGTTGCCAAGTTATCACCTGTGAATGAATAGATACGACAATCCTCCTTGAAACCGAACTTTTGGACAAAGTATGATGAGATGTTGGAGATCGATTTGAACCCTGCCGGTGATGGATTCCCCAGTTTCCGTTTCAATTCATCTATGGCTTTCTGTCTAACTGGTCCATCTTCAATCCCATCCATCTCATGAGTCATTGAACAAGTAGCCAGTAATTGCTCATCCCATCTCTTGTTTCTAATGTCATACAAGTTCATTCCACACGCATCCGCTTCCTCTAAGTCGACAATGGTTCCGGAGAACAAAGAAGCCAGGAAGCTAGAAACCAGGCTGATTCTCTCCGTCTTATGATAAACCTCAGGTCTTAGCTTCAACAGTTTCCTAATCTGTGGGCCTGTGAACCTGTAATGGGCCCTTGAACCTGTGATCTCAGCCAATGAATCAGCACCACCGGTGTATCTCTCAAAGATCTCGAGCTCTTCACCCGTGGAATGGTCTTGCCAATTAGGAGACGTTTGCAAACTGAAGCAGGCTTCCCCTATCTGATCCTTCAGCGACTTTTTAGGGTCCAAAGACCTCAGAACGTCATTTGCAACATCAGACCAATACACCGAACCATGCTGTTGACAAGAGCCAGAGATTCCCTTCACCAGGGCAAAATCTATACCGTCTTCTTTCACCTTCTCCAGCACAAGGTCTAGTGCCTCTATCCACATGGTGACAGGTGCTACGATTTCACCAGTCCGTTCGTCAGAGTATACACCTTTCACTGTCTTATAATGTGGGAGGTCCGTTTCGAATTCTAAGGAGTACGAATGAACGATTTTGAAGCCATCGTCAATCACCAGCAGCTTCAGCTGTTGAGTGGATAAATCCAGGCCGAAGTAGTAGCTCATTGTCTTGTACGAATGATATGAGGCCCCAGGAGAAGAAGTAGAAGCTTTAAAAAAATTACCTTTTCAAGTGTTCTTTGACGGGTATTAAATATATGTTCGCCTGTATGAAGTACCGAGAATTGCTGCGTTTGCTCTACGCCGATGATTTACCCGGTAAATACAACTACAATGAGCATTAACGTACAAAACAACTCCAATTTTACTAAGCAATTCATCAAAATCGTATATACTTTGTAGGATACGCAGGATGTAATCATTTGAGGATATCAACTTTTGGTTCGTGCCATTTCAATCCTTCATCGCTGTTAAAAGAAGGCCATGGTGGAACAACTATGAGAAGGGTCACAACCAGCATACCTACAAATGTATAAATAGCCAAGGGTAAACTCTGGAATACAAATCCAACTCCGAATGATAGGAAGGCACCAAAGTTTAGCAACAGTAACGAGATATCATGTGTAGTTCTTTGCGCCTGGAAAGAGATTGGACCTTCCAGGTATGAGCGTATGGACTGTAGTAGGTCAGACATAATGGTTGCGGTGGTTTTGATGTCGTTGGACGCGCACTGTCGACGAATGGTGGTTCCACTCTTTCGAATTGATTGATATGAGCCGGATTGGAGTCGAATTGAAGAGAAGGTGTATGGGTTAATGTTGGTCTTTGGGCATTAAAGCCAGCGAAGGGAGGACGGAATGTCGTGTCCGTGTGGTGATTAGTAATGTATTATGTAATATGGTTTTTTTCGCCATGTTATTTCGTGTGTTCGGGTTAACCCGAACATCCACTTTTTATGTGTTTGGATGTGCTAAGTGTTCTTCGCTAGTGTTTCTTCGCTGGTGTTCATCGCTATTGTTCACAGACAATTGGACTTTTTATTTATAGTGCCATGAAAGTATAAGCACAGTGGTTCCCACTGTAGTCAGTCTAGAGTCATGTGATTCTCTGGCATTATCGTTAAAGATGCCACGGCTACGATACGACGTTCTTGTATATGTGCTAATTCAACTCCGAGATACTCCAGTAGGTCAGATGTACAGTCAGCCTTCAATCATCCATGTCCATGGCAAAAGATCGGAACCATAGATGTCATTCGGCGATGATTGTATCATTTGAAAACTTTCGAGATTGTCCTTCTATCAGTTTGCGAAACACCTACCGTGGGATTGAAACTTGAGATTGGAGAATTCCGAATATACGGGTCATATAGGAATAGTTGAGGCCTTTCTACCCACTGACAAACGAGACGTCTCTTACATGTCGCAGTTGATCGTTGCATGACACAATCAGGGATTTCCGCTTTATGATCTGGCTGTTCGTATTAAGAAAGCCAGGCCAATTCATAACCGGTCTGTAAATGAACAAAGTGTTCACCCACCATACATAACAAATCCCGACTAATCAGCCAAATGCCACTACTTAAACTTCATCAGAGTACGATCACCCTCTAGCATCACGTTAAGCCCATCATTATCAAACCTTCACTATTCAGCTACTGAGCTTTCGCCTTCACATTGTACTTTCTGTAATAGTAATAATGAAGCACATTACCTGTCCACTCCCAGCTTCCAACTCATCGGAAAACAAAATACCTATCATGTACAAATATGCAACGTGCTGTACGATTCGAAATATATAATGTGTCCCTAACCATATATCGGAATAGCTTATCAACGTCGGCATTGCATCTTGTCGGAATTCTTACATGCGTCGCATTTTCCAATCATACGGCGACCGTTTCCGCTAAAATGTAACGTTGTGTACCGTCAAAGATGGAAGTTATGGTATCTCAACAATACTCATCCGTCACTTCAAGCCACTCGCCAAAATTCCGATCAGTTTTTCCTATTTCCCCCCCCCCATCTCATCCCAAATATCTGGTGGTGTGTGTCATCCATCGAGTGCGCTTAGAATTTATCAGTAATGTACGGGAAAATTCAACCATATCTCTCTTGAACGGACATATCAATTTCAATCACCAGACTTTCCAGCTGATGAGCCTTTTCATTTTTCCTCGTCTGTATCAGTTCGAACTCTTAGTACTGTTGATATCTGTGCTTTATTGAAAAGGAGGGAAAAAAGAAAGAAAACTTTTGTGCTGTTGAAGATTTAAAAGGAAGCAGTGTTTCGTTGATTTTGAAGTAAGTTATGATGATGTTTTCATATGATACAGAGAAGTCACCGCAATCATCTGAAATGATCTTCCCAATATATGGCGACATATCGCTTGCCAGCTTTCTGAAGAAGTTGGAAGTTCCTCATGAATCCTCACAAGAGGTTAGTATTCTTCAAAATCCCGATCTTGAGCCTATCGGTCCAGAGAGACGTACCTGGGGATTATGGTCTTATGCTGGTTATTGGGGTGTTTTGAACTTGAGTGTCTGGACATTCAGCGTGGGTAGTTCTCTGCTCTCTTTGGGTTTGAACATCCAACAGTCTATGGGTGCACTTACCGTGGGTAACATCCTTATTGTTCTCTATACATGCTTGAACTCTTACCCAGGTGAGACTTATCATATCGGATACACAGTGTGCCAGAGAATGGTGTTTGGGATCTACGGCTCCGCACTGGGTATCCTTATAAGAATCATCCTCAGTATCGTCTACTATGGATCTCAAGCTTGGTTAGGTGGTCTCTGCTTTGTCGTTATCTTCTCAACATTCAGTGAAAGCTACCTCAACATGGAGAATACTTTTCCAGACTCAGTAGCAATGACAACAAGAGATTTCATTGGTTTCTTGGTCTTTCAGGTCATTTCAATCCCATTCTTCTTCATTAAACCGGAAAAGATGAACATCTTTGTCAACGTCAGCTGTATCATGGCCCTCTTCGGACTCGTTTCGGTCTTTGTCTACCTTTACTGTATCAACGGTGGTCCAGGCCCAATTTACTACCAAGATGTTGAGCTATCATCTTCGGAAACCGGATGGATGTGGTTATATGCCATGTCTGTCTGGTACGGTGCCTTATCACCAGATATCACAAATCAGTCTGACTTTTCAAGATTCAGCTCTAGCCGTAAAAAGCTCGTCATTGGAGTCTTTGTTGGTATCTTCTTCACTGAAATTATCCCACTGGCAGGTTTGATCTCTGCGAGCTGCTCACTAGAGCTCTACGGTGAATCCTACTGGTTACCAACTGATATCTGTCTTCAGTGGCTTCAAGATAACTACTCTCCAAGAATGCGCTGTGCCTGTTTCTTCCTTGGCCTGTCATTTCTCTCGTCTGAACTTTCACTAAACCTTATAAGTAATGGGTTTGCTGGTGGTATGGATCTAGCTGGTATTTGTCCACGTTATATCAACATTGTTAGAGGCTCAATCATCACTGCTTTGTTGAGTTGGTGTGTTCAGCCTTGGACCTTTTACAACACTTCATCGACGTTTTCTACAGTCATGAGCAGTTTCGGTGTTGTCGTTACACCAATCATTGGCATTATCGTCTCGGATTTCACCCTTGTGAGAAGAAACAGACTGAAAATCAATGATCTCTATACTACAAGTAAAGAAGGTGATTTCTACTTCACTAAAGGTGTCAATTGGAGAGCCATTGTTGTGTTCTTTGCAGCCGTTGTCCCTGGTCTTCCAGGAATGGCAGCTGCTGCAAATACTGATATCAAGTTGAAAACAGGTATCGTAAACTACTTCTACGGAAGTGTGGTATTCTCATTCTTCTGTCCTCTTATCCTGTACTACATCGTTTGTACTTGGGTATTCCCTATCAAGGGGGCTGGAGTCTCAGAAGGTGAAGACGTTTTCAACAAATTCACGAGTGAGGAATGTATCAAGTTGAATCTTGTTCCATACGATGGTGTACATGAAGATATCAATTTGGAGGAAGTTTTCGTGGGTGATGATCAAACAAAAAAGGGTGCAATTGTGAATGATAGCACTTTTTCAACAAGTGAATCATTTGCTTGATAAATTTATATGTTATTGTCGTTTTTTCTTCACTTTCTAACTGATTTTATGTTATTGTTTGTTCTCTATTTGTTTTTTTAATTATCGGCCTAATACTTAGACTTAATAACCTAAGGCGTATTCTAATGAAACCGTTAGACTTTATTGTCACTTCAACACGTTATCATCAACTCCACTGTATACTTTCTTCTATAGCTGTTAACAAAGTATCGATGGAAATCATATTTAGCTATAATATCGTATTGAACTATGTTACGTTGTTTCTCTCCACTGATTTCTTTAAAACCCAGTCCCAGTCAACCCTCAGCACTGCAAAAACTTCACTGATGGCAAGAATAAATATACCAACACCTAAACCAACCCACAGACCTTCGAGACCCCAGCCTTCTCTAAAAGCCAGCACCAAAGCCAGTGGAACAGCAACGGTATAATAGCATAAAAGATTTAGGTTACTTCCAATCTTTTGACGACCTTGTCCTCTCAAACACCCAGCAGCAATGACATTGATTGAGTCGTAGAGCTGATTAACTGCTAAGATTCTCAAAGCCACCAGTGCATGCTCAATCACCTTGGCATCATCCGTGAACCAAGTGACAATGACTGTTCTTCCGTTGTAAATACAGAAAGTGATAAAGATTCCCAAAGCCGTGGCGATCTCCAAGGAGACCGTGACAGCAGTCTGTGCGTTTGCCAAAGACTGTGCTCCTATATGGGTTCCAACTCTTGTAGAAGCACCAATACTCAACCCAAAAGGGATCTGGAATATTAACGAGGCACAAGTTGAAGCAATAGACTGGGCTGCCAAAACTTCAGTTCCCAAACGAGCAGCACTTAGGGTCAATATTTCAAAAGCGATGAATTCTGCCTCGATCATAATAACACCGGGCAGAGCCAGAGAAGCCATTGGGCCCCAGTTTTTGAACGACTCCCTAATGTGGAGACCGTTCCAACATTTGGATCCATCGATGAAGTAGACATAGAAGAAGAGCAGCACTGCCATCAGCGTATAACTAAAGGCAGTAGCCAAAGGAGCCCCACAAAATCCAATGCCAATATCTTTATCCCAAACCAATAAATAGTTAAGGATAACATTAATTGGCGTACAGATATATAAGACATACTGAGCTGCGTGGAAGATTCCCTGTGCTTGTAGGAACCTTTTACCAGTTTCAAAAAGGATGAAGCCGGGTGATCCTATTGAGACAATTCTCAGATAGGTCTGTGCAAGATCAGTCAGTTCTTTGTTCTTGACAAAAATGTTCAGAATTGGGCTTGAGAACCACCATAGTAAGTTGATTGGAATGGCAATTGTCAACACCATACATAGACATCTCTGAAAGTGCAAGCCAACCAGCTTGGGCTTTCCAGCTCCATAAGCTTGCGCACAGAAGGTATCGAGACACGTAGCCATACCATTGAAAACACCCGAGGTGATGTTAAAGGTCATTGTGGATAAAGACACTGCAGCAAGCTCGGTTCTACCAAGGTGACCAACGGAGAAAATGGATACAACGTTCAAAGAGTACTGTAAGAAAAAGGTGATAATGAGAGACAAAGAAGATCTGGCAATCACCTTTGCCTCTTCTGGGATTGTAGTCTTGTGCTGCTCAGATGAAGAACAATCGCCGTCATTGACAGAACCGTATTCCGTCTCTGGTTGCTCATCAACCGGTAAGAGCTTAGTATACTCTGGAGGAGTTGAAGCTGGCATTTAACACTGGAGTTAGATACTTAGCAGAGAAACAAGGTATGGTGTGCTAAAGAAGAGGTTAAATATTACGAATAATATCGTTGGGTTTCTGTCTCCTCTCAGGTTCATAAACCAGAGAAAAACTATTCAAGAAGGTCCATGTATTATGTCCCAGGCCCGATAACCGGTATTAAAAGAACACCTTCAGCGTGGCATTGCTCGGCTTTCCTCCCCTTTCATCGGAATTTTTTTACCCATAAACTCTTCCTCAAACGCAGCAAATCACGAGATACAGTGACCAGTGTGAATATCCAATCCCAGAGATGCCGATTCGTAGTTGAATCGACATATCAAATTGTGTTTATGAGAGCCAAGATTGACAATGCTGCAGGTGAAAAGGTCAAAATCGCATTACGCTTGTCGGAATTGAAAAAAAAAAGGGAAGAGAAAAAAGCGTCTTCTCGGAATCTCTGAGATCGGAATCTCTGAGATCGGAACCTTAATGAAAGCAGTCCACAGTTGCACGTGTCGGAATACCAGAGCTGAAATGTCGGAAAATTCCGATCCTGTTCTCTTGTGAGGAACTTTATGCGCGTGCGTGCGTTTGAGGCTGCGGAGATGCGTTATGAGCAGCAGAACATCGGAAATCGTTTCCATGGCAATACTCTCTTTTTGGCTCTCTTTTTGGCTCTTCTTTCCTTTCCTTCCCCCTTGGCTCAATGACGGTGCTAATGTGTGAATTCAGGCATTGTAGTTGCAGTAGATTGGCGTGATCGAGTTGATGTTGATCTATTGGTTGGAATTGCGAGAAAATTCATGCACATAGTCAAATTCCGTTGCATATTCCGAGACAGATTGCGATTGAGCGTTGATGCTCATCGTAGTCTGAGCTTGAGCCATATTGCGATATCAGTTGGCTTGCCAGCATTGGCACACACACTCTCTCTCTGTGTTCAATGCTGTGTGCTCTATTCCTCGGCACTTTTCCGCTATCACTTTAAACCACCCAAGCGGTTGTATAATTTGCGATGCCTCGTGGTCTACTCCACAACTAGCGGTGTAACTCCAATTCCGATTCCAATGATTGGAATCTAATTCGGGATCGTAAAGGTATAAAGTAGAAGCAATTCCTCCTCATTGCATCCGGATTGTCGCTGATAACCTCACATTCCTCCCACAAGCCAATGCTGCTCCCACAATCAGTGATTTATTCTTTGGCTTTGGCTCTTTTCGCCAACTACGCCAATGCCGCACCTGCACCTGATGCTCAACAAGTGCTTTTAAACTGTGAGCTCGAGAATTCCGCTGACATCAAGTCTTCTGTCGATAAGACTGGTATGTCCTTCTTGGACAGCTACTTCGGTCCTATTCTGGACGGTTACACTGCTGAAAAAGTCACTACCTATGGCTCTGAATCAAAGAAGGCACCAGCGGAGATCACTGACCCAGTGTCTTTGTTGCTGGTTAAAGATGAGTACCACTACCCGGATCCAGACGACTTGAGAGACCTTAACGGCTCTGCTGTCTTGTACCGTGGTGGTGAGTTTGCTGGCCTCAATGCCTTTGCTCACTTGCCAATTGGTAATTGTTACGACCCTTCCAAGTTCGAAGAGGAGACATTCGACATTGCAGTTGTCGGTTCTCCATTCGACTCCGGTGTCTCCTACAGACCAGGCACCCGTTTCGGCCCAAGAGGTATTCGTACTGCCTCTCAGAGATTGGCTGGTCACACTTTCTCTGTCTACGATGGAATCGACCCTTACGGAGGCTGGGCCAAGGTTGTTGACTGTATGGACCCACCAATCACCCCATTGGACAACAGAATCGCCCTGGATCAAATGTACAGAACACAACGTGCCATCGCTAAGCATGGAACCACTGATAAGAACAAGTACAAGGTTCCAAAGATCTTCACCTTGGGAGGTGACCACACCATCACTCTGCCTTCCTTGAGAGCAGCTTATGAGAACTGGGGTCAAATCGCTGTCATTCACATTGACTCCCATTTGGATACTTGGGATCCTCGTTTCTTCGGTGGTAACGTCACAGAGTACCAGTCCATCAACCACGGTACTTATTTGCACTGGGCTCATGAGAAGGGGCTGTTGGCCCCAGATGCATGTATCCACGCTGCCATTAGAGGGCCATACCCAGGTAAGAAGGATGTGGAGCACGACATCAAGTGTGGGTTTGATAGAATCCTTGCCCGTGATATCGATTTGATTGGTGCGCAAGCCATCATCAGAAAGATCAGAGAGAGAGTTGGTGACTGGCCAGTTTACATCACTGTTGATGTTGACTCCATGGACCCAGCATTTGCTCCTGCTTCTGGTACTGTCGAGCCAGGTGGTTGGACCTCAAGAGAGCTGTTGACTGTTCTTGATGGTTTGAAGGGTCTTAAGGTTATCGGTGGTGATGTTGTCGAGGTCTCTCCACCATACGACACCAACGCTGAGCTCACCTCCCTTGCTGCTGCTCAAGTCGCAGACTCCATCATCGCCTTGATGATGATGGACGCTGAGAAGTGATCCTACATGTTGTTTATTTCAACTATACTTACTTCCATATCTTATAATATGACGAATAAACCTGTATACCTCTGTAGAAACACAACACTGTATACATATCAAGAGGCTACAATTTCTCCAACTCAGATAGGATTTCCCTCTTGAATAATTCACCACGATCTCCCTCTTGCTCGATGATATCACCATATGTCTTTAGATATCTCTTTAGACGATTCTGGGCAGTTACTCCTTGTATCAACCCGTTGGCTATGGCCCCTTCTCTTATAACGTAGGCAAATTCTCTCTGGCCGTTGCAGAGATACGCCAGAAGGAGGCTTTCCGTCAGCAACCCAGCTTGTGAAACACCAGAGGCATTGTTCTCCTTGGAGCATTGCTGAATGTATTCGTTGTAGGTATCAAGAGAATCATCAACGTTGAAGAGTGCATTGGCCAAGATCTTCACCCTCAGACATTTCAGAGGAACTGGTTGTGGAGTCAATGAGTCTGCAATAGTCAGGAAGACTTGAGAGTTGTTCTTGACGGCCTGGTAGCTTGCTACTTGTACCATTGTTGCCATGTACTCATCGACATATGGGCCGTCTATCACGATATAATGATGATACAATTCCAGCGATTTAGAAAACTGACCCAAGTACATTCCAAGGCATTTGAGCATCGTGGTTCTCAATGACGTCAATCCACTAGCCTCAGTGTTCAATATCGGTGTTAGCTGTTCGATGAGGTGGCCGACTGATCTCAACTCCAGTGTCCTCTGCTCAACTGCCATGTTTGGGAATTTCTTATTCAAATTCGAAAATATTGCAGTGTTTATCTCTGGAGTATCTGACGTCTGCTTGGACAGAACGGTCAGGATTCTCTCTATGAGTTTCAAATGTGCTTTCACTTCATTCTCATTGAGCTCTGCGGACTGTAATGAAAGCCATAGGGTCGAGAGCTGTTCGTCTGAAGGGTCCAAGGCCTCGATGTCTGTTAACGAATTGATACCCAATTCATGGATCAAGGACCAATCGCCAACATCTATGGTCTTTTTCATGATCAGCTCCACGATCTCCCTATCCATCTGTCTCTCAAGATTCTTCAGAATCCAGACTGCTCTCACAAGAGACTCCTCGTTCATGGAATAGCCATCTTCATGTTCACTTGGATCACCATGGACAACTTTCGACAACACTTGCTCTAAAGCACCTTGAATATCACTGTTTGACACTCCTGGATTGTTCAGCAACCATTTTTCAAAGATGTCCCAACTGGAATCAACACGGCCTTTGTTATTCACAATCACCTGTTCCAAAGCCTCTGGGCTCATCTGCTGTCCCAGTTTCTCCAGAGATCTCGCATGGGTAGTCAAACTGGAGTCAAAGGGCAATAATTTTGAGAGAACTTCGTTGTGCAACTGGCCCTTGTCTTCGTCGTTCAAATGAGCATCCTTATAGACTTGCTCAAACAGCTTTGATACCAGCTGTGGGTTCGATTGGAGATGAGGTTGCTGAATGTACGATTTGTAGCCCTCAAGCGACCCAGCCCTAGGCAAATTCGGAGCTTTCGTAGAGTACAGTCTGATGGCGTATGAGCACCGTGATCTCAGCATCTTCAGAGCGAAAGAAACAACCAAAAAGCTGTTAGCACGTCGAAGATCATCGGAAAGAGATGGAATATGTTCGGAAACTCATCGGAAAAAAAATGTGTTGATGCAATGCGCGCAAAATGCCCAAAAGGGAAAACGCCAGTGGGTAATATCACTATTGGTCATTTTGTATGTTTCATGATATAATTTTGCTATAACGAACTGTTATTCGACGGTTTATCTGCTTAACCTCGGTGTGGGAAGAAAAAATTATCGCTTATTGTATGAAATTGTCTATGAATTTGTTATTTACTATGACAATATTTGGAGAAATTTATTGCTTAGAAAATTCCCAATAATGAAGCAATAGTAGATAAAATATACTGTTTTATGATCACAATGACGGTGATCTTGTTGCTCAGCACTGATTAAGATGTTTACACCAGTTTACAACGCTTCTCCGTCTCATATTCCACCCCGTAACTGAAGAAACTACACCATAGGAAACGCTGGTGAACTATGGTGATGTCCGGATGTTTTATGACACAATTCCAAACGTATACCCATTTCCGTGTTTTAAACAAGTGTTCAATAGTATAAGCTCCCCCTCTGTTAGGCCAAGCTCAGTGCTTCTCTCTGGGACTTGGAGCTCGGGTCAAAGTATGGAATCTCAGCTAAAGAACTGACCCTCGTTCCATGTCTCGGCTCCTCACCAGCGTAGTCCCAAACCGCAGCGTGTTGACTCACTCTGTTATCCCACAGAGCAGAGGTTCCGAGCCCTTCAACGGTTGGTCTCCAGTCAAATCTCACCTGGATATCCAAGTTCTTCTCATACACGTCAAAGAGATACTCCAGAATCACCTTGGACTCGCCTGGTTCCAGCCCTTCAATCGAAACGGTCCAGTCACGGTTGACGTATAGAGATTTCCAACCAGTCACAGGATGAGTTCTGACAATAGGCTGTTTTCTCAAGATTTGCTTGCCACCGTTCAGAGGGTTGGATCTGTCCAAGTAGGTGTGCATAGATCTCTGATAGGCGTACTTCCCCTCGAGGAACTTCTGCAATGCTGGGGAGAGCTTATCGTACGCAGCATACCCAGAAGCCCACAGAGTATCACCACCCAGCGAAGGAATAGCATCGTTGTGCAAGTGCGTAACACCTGGAGGCTGTAGCTCATGAGGCAGGTCACTATGCCAGGTGCCTGTGCCAGCCTTGGAATTCTTCCAGGACACGTTCAGCCCATTCTTTCCTGCCAATTGGTTCCAAATAACAGTCGTGCCTGGTAACCCTGGAACATGAGGAACTTGTGGATGGACCTCTGGGGTTCCAAAGAACTCGCCAATCTCCAACTGTCTCTGAGGTGAGAGGTCCTGGTCTCTTAGAAACACAACAACTCTTTCAGCAATCAACAGTGCCAATTCATCGAGCTCTTGTTCGTTGAGATCGGCCAACTGTACACCAATCAGCTCCGTACCAATGTGCTTCGTAAGGTGCTTCACCTCTTTCACTTTGGCAAACAACGCCTTCTTCTCTCTATCAGCGTTCAGCCCTCTAGCAGTGTATTCGTGCTCCTTGTCTCTGATCTTTGTTGCATCGTCAACGTACAACGGGATCTGGGAGGATGGTGGCTTCTCTGGGTATCCCCTGGAAAGGTCAATTCCATGTCTTTCATATCTGGCCTTGGTGGTTGGCGGGATTGCCTCTAAAAAGCTGCCACTGTAGCCACCAGAGACTCTTCCTGTCACATCAACGGTGATCGCAAGGCTCTCGGTTTGTTCCTCAAGCTCTTTAATATCGGTCTTGGTCTCGGTCATGGTTCGTGGGTTCAATAGCATCGAATCATCACTGGTGATCGTACCAACATTGGGGCCATTCAGTGCCACATTTATAGACCCACACCGTCAGCAGAGTTCCATAGATACAGGGAAAGCCACACATGTGGAGCCACACACACACACACACACACACCAATTCGACTCTTCATCCCTCATCGCTTACTAAGAGCAACATCTGCGGACCCCTCCTCGGTTCTGATGATAACGCGATAAGCGTTTTCCAACTAGGCTAAGCGTCGGCCCGCTTGTATTCCCATAACGGCGATGATGACGATCAGAAGCCACACATCTGGAGGCTCACACCAGATGTGTAGCACAGTGAGCCGACAGCACGGGTTTATACGCATCGAGGAAGTGGAATGATTCGAATTCTCCCAGTCCGTGTAGTGATATCAGTATACAGCAAGAGATGAGGAGAAGGCCTAGTTCACCGGTGTGGTCTTCTTGGAGAAAGCAATTGGGTTCACCCGGGTGTTGGAAGAGTACCCACTCTCAAAACTGTTATAAACCTGATTATCAGGCTGTGACTGCGATAACAACGCTGTATTCTCATTGGCTTCAGAATTGGTTGAGCTTGGCCTGGAACCATGGCTCTCAGTGTCTCCGGACTTCTTCGATTTGCTGAAGAGGACAAGCATCAGGCACCCCAGCAGAGAAACCATGAGGACAGAGCCCAGGATGATTCCCAGCCCAACAGCAAGCCCTGGTAGGGAGATATGTAGATGGTCGTTATTGTCAATCCACTTCAATGAGATTGGCCTGTCGATGGAATACACACATGTACTTTTCAACGTCGAAGTACAGCCCCTGTTGAGGATTCTTACGCCGTTGTCGGCACCGTTGTCGACTTGTAGGAAAGAGTGGATGCCACTGAGCTGTTTACACGTCAAGTTGGCCCTCTTGTTGAGCGTGATGATTGGCCCGTCACAGTTGTAGAGGTTCTCGATGGACTGTGGGGGGATAATATGGAGTCGCAAGAATTCCTCCAGAGTTACGTTTGAATCCAGCCCCTTGAGATCAGAGAGAGAGGAAGCTGATGGCAGCAAGATGGAGTAGTCATCATGATACAGTGCCATCTCCAGGTCTGGGAACTGGGAAATGAAGTGTAAGAAGAGGTCTGCGTCTGACGATTTCAGGATATCACCCAGCGAGATGTCCAGCTCCCGTGGAATGATTAGTTGGTTCAAAGGATGGATGACACCTTGGTTGAAGATGATATCCTTCTCTCCTCTAAGCACCAAGTCGTCGTCGTTGTACTTCAACTTCAAAAGCTCGCCGTCGCTATCTTCTCCGTCGTATTTGATATCCACAGGTAAACCGTTCAGATTGGTGAACTCAACTTCATCATCGGTGAAATCGGTGTAGAGCAACCCATTCAACATGTGGTTTCTCATCAGAAACTCCAGTGCAGTCACGTTCTTCTTTAAAAAGTTCAGAGTGAGCGTATAGTCCTCCCACGAGTTGAAACAAGGCAGGAACAACGTATAACCGAGATGGTTATTCGTCAACTTCTGTAATCCCAAATTCTCCAGGAAAGATAACGACTTGGAGCAGTGTAAAATCGAGTTCACCGAGGAGACGATATCGTTTGGAGTTCTAAGGTCTTCATCCGTTAAAAAGATCGTTGTATTGCCAACGGCGTAGGGGCCCTTTTCAACAAGCACGTTCCCGTTCAACATCACAGCCTTTTCACCAACTTTCTTAGCCTTGATCCTCTGACAAGAGGATCCCAGCTTCTTGGTATTACAGAATCGAGTGTCGTACAACGTCTTTGTAATATCCTCGATTGAAGATATTCTTTCCGTGACGAAATGGTAAAGATTGGACGATTTCGACGCTATCGACACCTGGTTCGAGTCAACAGGGTAAAAGATCGTCTGTTGTAACGAGTTATCCGTAATGAGCTCTTCAAGATCCTGTAATATCAATTCTTCGACAAAGCTCAAAGCCTCAAGGCCGATCAGTGTCTTCATGGCGTTCCATTCAACGTCATGAACGATGGCCTTTGAGTCAAACACATGGACCAGAGCATCCTGAGCCAGAATGTTCGACTGTATGGAAACGATTGTGCTGTTCAAGACGATTTTCGAGCCATCATCTGAGGAGCTGATCGATAGAGGATACCCGTTGTGATCTACAACAGTGGTATTCAACCCATCACCTCCGTATATACCATCAATGATCAAAGAGCCCATGATTCTACGGTTATCATGCGCTCCATAAAAGGACAGCAGATAGTTGAGTTGGTGCTCTTCCAAGTTGAACGTACTGTCAATGGGTACCAGTACGGTCTTACCTGATAAGTTGAAGCTTGTAGAGGCAAGGGAGTTGAAGATATAGCTGTTGGGCAAGTTTGATACAACATCATCGACACCGTGTGCCAGAGGAAGAGGTTTATCTATTCCTTGGACGTAGGCGTCTTGATCATCTGCGTGGAGATCCAGCTCCACAACGTCAATTCCATTGATGTAATGGTTCTCGTCATCAACAGTCTGGAACTTAACAGGCATCACTGGCGAGCCAGCCAATGGCATCGTTTCAAAGATGTGCACCCCATTTAATTGTGCAAATGGCCTTGTCGTGTTGACGATATACCTCTGGAACTCTTCCTTGGTAAGTATCGGCAAGTTGAGTGCTTCAAAGCCGTCATCATCATCATCATCATCATCACCATCAGAGCTCTTTGTCATGGACCTGGCAAACGCCGAGTTTGTTGGAGCCACCAGCGTGAAGTTATTCAGTTGATTGAGATAAGGAACAAGCATGCTTCGTTGTAACTGTCTCAAGAAGTACGAGAACTCCACGCT
Organism: Williopsis samutprakarnensis; assembly: GCA_030569715.1. Lineage (NCBI taxonomy): Eukaryota > Fungi > Ascomycota > Saccharomycetes > Phaffomycetales > Wickerhamomycetaceae > Williopsis > Williopsis samutprakarnensis. Next base: position 56,226 of record JAJMLQ010000129.1, read on the forward strand.
ATTCGATAAGATATCTATCACCGTCACAGGGTCCTGGAAGACCGTGTCTTGGACATTGATGTTGGTCTGACTCGATGGAAGTGTTGCACTTGTTGATCTAAAAAGCACGAACCATAGTACAGTGAAATAGGTCATATGTATCATTGTTCTTTGGTAGAGATCAACCTGGTGAGATAAGGAGAAAAGGCCATTGAGATGGAGCTGTAGACGATGAAGGGGGATTAGTTGATGGATGCGTCTCGGCAAGTGACATCATGGATGTTTGGATGTTTAGGTGTTTGGATGTGTGGATGTTTGGATGTTTAGGTGTTTGGGTTTATCACGAAAAAAAACAGTACTGTTTCTTTCCAAAATGGGTTTACATAACGACGGCGACGACAGGTGAAAGGTTAGGAGAAAACAAGAAGGAGGACCTATAATTTGGCTTTACGGATATGAGCGAAGAGATATCGGCACAGCAATTAGCAGAGACAGCAGCAGCTCCACCGGCTCAATTAGACATACCGGAGGAAAACCAACAAGAGCAGCAGCAAGAGCCTGTGCAACAACAGCCTGTGCAACAAGAGCCTGTGCAACAACAGCCTGTGCAACAACAGTCTGTAGAACATCAACAGCAGCAACAACAGCAACAAAAGCAACCTGTGGACCATTTGTTAGATGCTGACTCCATCAAACTACGAGAGCTCCAGCAACAATTAGCTCAGCAGGAACAGGAGGTGTCAGAACAAGCGTCTGATGTTGATGCACGCTCCATCTACGTTGGTAATGTAGACTACGAGTCCAGTCCTGAAGAGCTACAAAGACATTTCCAATCTGTCGGTGTGATCAATAGAGTAACCATCCTCCTGAACAAATTCACAGGCCAACCAAAGGGATTCGCCTATATCGAATTTGCAGAGCCTGCTGCAGTTACGGAATCGTTGTTACTCAACGATTCTGTCTTTAGAGGGAGAAATTTGAAAGTTGCACCAAAGAGAACAAACGTTCCAGGATATGGTCGTGGTAGAGGACGTGGTAGAGGACGTGGACGTGGTGGTTTTAGAGCTCGTGGACGTGGTAGGTTCAACCCATATTAAGTAAACAAAAACAAAAAGAGAAGGTTCCTGTACATTATGATTCCAACTATGGTGTATAATTTGTATATTGAACAACGTCACCTGTTGTTATGACCTTGTAAGATGTAACAAGAAAATAGATGTTCACGGCTTCAATACATTATTGCAGCAGCAGTACCAACAACTGAGAATATAGCACTGAATACAATGATTATCCAGCATTCAACTCTTTCCCTCTTGGTGATTGTTGCTTTACAAATGGTCATGTAAAAGATTGAAGGAAGGATCAAACACAAGAGGAAACATAAACCGGCACCCATGAATGCTATAATCTTATCGAATGCAGGGAACATGATGGCAGTGATGACAAATAAGGCATTGACAAAGATGCGAACAAAGACCCTGAGCACTAATCTCCACCCATATGCAAAGCCTCCAAATTCAGAGATGTCTTGTAATCCCAACGCCATATCGAAAATAGAAATGATTGGACGAGCATTCAACGGAGTCTTTGAGAATGGAACAGTGGCCATCAAGGCACAGATTAACCAATAGGTGAACTGTGGATAACCCTTTGTCAATAAAATACTCTTTGTAATTTCATCCTTAACAGCACCACCAAACATTAGGAACCCGATGATTGCCATTGACATATCTGTTAGAAAAGTGATGGAATATGTAACTTTCAAACAATCATGAAATTTGTGAGGATGTCTCATGTCAACTTTCAAATTTGGAAAGATTGCATGGCCACCAAATGGAGCCATTAGGATCCCAATGGCAATCAAAACATCAGGGATGGAATTTGGAAACATGTTTGTAGTGGCAAATTCGATGAGTGAGCCCGGTGATGTTGATTTGGTGAAACCACAGATAAAGATCACTATAACAACACCAATGGTTGAGGTGATGCCTGCTAAACTCACAAGACTCAGAATGTTCAGAGGTAAGAATGAAGGTGGAGTTAACACCAAGAAGGCGATCACTTTGAAATGAATGATGGAGATCGAGGGGAACAATGCGTTAAGTGAATCTGCAAACAGCACAATGAGTGAAACACCGCTTGCCATGAGGTCAAGTGAAAACAAAAGCGAAATTAGAGCTCTACCTCTTGGACCAAATGTCACGTATGCCAAATCCGAATAAGTCATAAGAGTTGGATCTGTATCCATACAACGCGACAGAAGTTCCGCAGAGTTGAAAGTTAAGTAAGCACAGAGGGTTAAAGCTGGTATACCGAGTAACCAACCTGAGTGGGACAACCCCAATGGCAAGGCTAAAAGCCCAATACCGATGAGCACGTTAACAGAGTTGAAGATAGTCTGTGGAGCAGTGGATTGACCTGCAATCACGGTCACCACTTTCCCCTTGGCTTCCACTTTCTTCAGGACAAGAGGTGTAGCCTCTTGGAAGTCAGTGAATGAGCTCGCATCGCCTCCAATCAAATTACCAGTGGCACCGTATGAATACACAGAAGGAGATCTATAGCTATGTATGAATGAGCTATCGTCAATAGCGTCATAATCACCTTGTTCATCAATCGCTATGCTATCGTTACTTGGCTTTGGTCTCAAGGGCTCGAATTCACTTCTCTGAACCACAGTAGAGAGCCTCTGGCCATGGTATGAAGGTGCCAGGGTATCTCTATCAAAGAGTTCATCGTTATCTCTAAAGTACGATCTTGAGTGTTGCGACAGAGGCTCAATAGTTCTGAACGACTGAGCTCTCGAAAACGACGATGCAAATCTCCCAAGCGAATTAACACCTTTGAAAGACCCTATAGGGTTGTGGAGCAAAGAATCACGACGGAGACGAACAGAATGTGGTGTTCTCTCCACTGGAATAGCAATGAAGTTCGGATGCAGAGAATCGTGTGATTCCCTGTAGTTGATATTGTGAGCTCTTGATGAAGACGAGCCTTGTCCAGGTGATCCTGGCACCCTTGACGAGCCCTCAACTGGAGACACCATCGAGTTTGTTTATATCTGTTGATACTGTTGATATAACTTCCCAGTATAAGAAGATCTCTGCTGATAAGCGGTGGTCACTAGCGAGAGAGGAAGGCTGAGAGAGACAGGAACAACACACACACAAATATAGTTCACACACACAGATATAGTTGGATTTCTTCAGGCAAAAGCGTGAGCTCCAATGTTTTTATAGGCGTTTCCCCCTGGAATTTTGGTGGTGGAAGGTAGAATAACAAGTGAATTAAGAAGAGATCAACAACTGAAAGGTTGAAATGTAAACAAATCGAAAGGGGGGGGGGGTCGCGAGATGTCAACAACTGTAAAAGAAACAGCCATCCAAACACCCGGACACCACATGAAGATTTTCCGATAAAGATTTTCCGATAGAGTTTCCCCTTTTGAGGGGGGTATTTTTTGATTACATAATAATTGGTATAGGGGCAGCACACCGGAGCGCATAAATTTTCACTTCAACTCGCTTTCGAAGCTCATCTCATCGCTTAAATTTTTTGTTGGTATTCACCTCTTCATCTCCCAGTTCATTGGTTTTCATTTATAACGGGATGTCGTTGATTGAAAAGATCTCGAGCGATCCTACGCAGCTATTGGACTCATCGGTGGAGCCTTCTGCGTTTCTGGAGTTGGTGAAGGGTATTATTGACCCGATTACAAAGGGGAACTCTGTTCTTGACGAGATTTATATTGATGGATTGGACGCTTCACAGGTGTGGCAACAGGCCAAGATTATACTGGATAATGTTACTGAGGAGCTGTTGTTTGATAAGATTCCAAGCCTAAAGGGAACTGTTGGTGTGAAAGGCGTCAGTGAGAATGACAGCGAAGATGACAGCGACAGTGGAGATGGCAGTGAAGATGGCAGTGAAAATGGCAGTGAAAATGGCAGTGGAAGCGAGCAAGTTGACATTGAAAGTGATGATGAAGCTCAGCATGTTGGATTTGACGGTCAAGATGACTACGAAGAGGAACCACTCTCAGAGGGAGAAGATAACTCCTCAGAAGTTTCTCCAGCAAAGGACAAACCTGTAGAGGACAAGAAAGATGTGTTTGGCTTGAACGATGGGTTTTTCTCCATCGACGACTTCAACAAGCAAATCTTGGACCAGGAGAGAGAACAAGGAGATGATCTGAACGACGAGGAGGATGATGTTGACTACTTTGGTGACATCCCAGACTCGGACGATGATGAAGTGGCTTACTATGACGATTTCTTTGCACAGCCAAAGGAGCTGAAATCAGATTTTAACAAGGCTGGTAATAAGAAGAACAAGAAATCGAAACAAGTTGAGCAGCAACCAGAGCTAAACGAGGATGACTTTGAAGATGGTATGAAATCTGCAATGTTGGATCTTTTCGACGATGAAGATGTACAAGAAGAGGAACATCAAGAGGAACATCAAGAGGAACATCAAGAGGAGAAGAATTTGTCGAGTTTTGAACGTCAGCAATTGAAAATCCAACAGGAGATTGCCAAATTGGAGGACGAGGCCATTGCAGAGAAGAAATGGGCCATGAAGGGTGAAACTAAAGCTAAAGATCGTCCGATCGATTCTCTGTTGGATGAGGATTTAGAATTCGAAAGAACTGCTAAACCTGTTCCAGTGATAACTAAAGACGTCACGGAGTCCTTAGAAGAGATGATTAGAAGAAGAATCAAAGAGGGAAACTTTGATGATTTACCAAGACGTATCATTTCCGATGTTACAAACTTCAAGCCTTCGTCTTCGTTCCAATTGAGCGAGGAGAAATCTTCTAAATCACTTGCTGAACTCTACGAGAATGAATATAAGCAAGAACAAGACGATGAAGTCAGTGAAGAGTTACAAAGAGCCCATGACGAAGTGAAGGAGCTGTTTGCATCGATATCGTATAAATTGGATGCCCTAAGCTCTGCTCATTTCATTCCTAAACCTTCACAGAAATCAATCGATATCAAGGTCAACGCACCAACAATATCGATGGAGGATGCTCAACCTCTTACACAGTCCATAGGCTCTGTTCTAGCCCCACAGGAGATCTACAAGGCCACACGTAGTGGTGACAGTAACGAAATCCAATTGAAATCAGGTACGGTGTTTAGCAGAGATGAATTAACCCGTGAGGACAAGCAGAGAATGAGACGTGCTAATAAGCGTAAACGTTCCAAGGAGTTCAAAGAAAGAGAGCAGAACCCAGTTAAGAAGTCAAAGAAACAACAAGTCATTGAGACTTTATCAAAGGCTAAGAACGTTACAGTTATCGATTCAAAGGGACAAAGACGTGATGTTGAAGGTAACGTCAAGAAGGATAAAGCCCAACAGGGCACATCTTCCTTCAAGTTATGATGAAAATATGTATAAACGTACAAGATCCATGTTCTCAATAAATAACGTCATTGTCAACAGTTGTGTAGAATCGTGTTGTGTGTATACGTGTATATGTAAAAAGAAGAGGCAAAAAAACCAGAGTGAGAGGTATTCATGCTTCATTTGGCACCTCAGTTGGTGCAAATGGATCTCTCTGTGTGACTTGCAACAATAGATCATCCTTAGGGAAGATGGTTGCAAACACTTTGATCTCCTCTGAAAGATCGGTAACTTTATGATGCAAATCATTATGCAAAACCAACTTACCCAATAACCCTGCAAATGTGGTGTACACATATGTTTGACCCAAGCAGACGTGAGGACCGACACCAAAGACAAGCCAGTTCTTTGAAGCTTCCCAAGCAGGAGAGCCTTCTTCCCAACGTTCTGGGATGAAGTCATCCGGATTCTCATAAACCTCTGGGTCGTGCAATGCAGGGTATAATGTTGGAATCAACATAGCACCCTTTGGAGCTGTATAGTCCTGTGTCACCGCAAACTTCTGTTTAACAACGTATGGGACCATCAACACTGGAGGTCTGTAACGGAGAGCCTCTTTGACAACCTGAGATGTGTACGTCATCTTGTCAATCAGATCCATGGTCAATGGGACATTTGGATCGTTATTACGGATCGCAAGTTGTTCTTCTCTAATCTTCTTCTGGACATCTGGACGGTCCGCAACGATTTGGAACAACCAACAAGCCAACGAAGAAGAAGCATCCTGTGAGGCAAAGAGGAAAGTAAAGATGGCCTCAGAGATTTCCTTGTTTGAGAACATACGCACTCTCAACTTAGAGTCAGGGTTTTTCTCCTTTTCAGCCTGAGCATCGTACATAAGCTTGATCCAACTGTCCATAACACAAGTAGGTTCACCACCTGAGGCGATGTACTTCTTAGCTTCACCAGCACAGTCAGCAAAGATCTTCATCGCCATATCAGCAGTTCTCTTACCGTACCAAGTCTTGGTGAATGGCAAGATGATTGGGAAGTTGACCAATTCCATAGCAGCAGTAACCAAGTAGTAGTCGTCAGCAACTTTTTTAATCTGTGCCTCTGTTATATACTCACCACAGAATGCCTTGAGAGACAATCCACACATCATCTCTCTGAATTCGTGGAAGAACACCACAGGCTCATCCTTGGAGATCTCTCTGAATCTGTTAATGTACTTGTCCATCATAACTTCCAATCCTGGCACGTATTGGGCAAGTGCTTGTTTGGTGAATAGTCCGTTCAATCCCCTTCTGTAGTCAACATGGGCCTGACCATCCAAAAAGACCCAGTTAGAAGGTCTGAGGATCTTCACCGCAACGTCAACAACACATGGCTTCACATACTTAGGGCTCTGGAAGATCTTTCTGGCCAAATCACGATCAGAAGCAATCACAACAAACTTGTGGAAGACAGAAACACATGACAGGGCACCGGAAGCCCATTTAGCCTGATACTCCTCGAATTTTGGGTCAAGAGACTCCATAAAAGGCCCAATTATAGGCCACATCTTCCATGTTGGACCAGCAATGGAACCCTTCTTCAATTGATACGACACCTGGTCCCATACAAGCACCACGGCAATCAGTGTCAGGATGATCTTTGTCCATGTTATCGGTCCGAGGAGAGCTGATAGCCGGTCCACAATCGGCTCAGCAGTAGACTGAACCTTTTGTAACATCGGCGAATCGAAGGTGGTATTTAGCGAGAGGAACTGAGCGCCAGATGACATCTTCTTCTTCTTCTTCTTCTTTTGGAGGGCAGTTTCTTAGCAAGTTATGGTTCAGTTGGAGGGAGTAAAAGGGAGAGAATCAAAAGTGAAGAAAAGACAGAAAAAAAAAACTTACGCGATGCAGAACGAAACGAACGATTTGCTCGTTTAGCGGAGCGAGAGGAAAATTCCAAACGGAAATTGCTACATTAGAAAATATCCCGTTTTGGGGAAAACACTATTACGTAATACATTATTTCGATAACATCAGATGATTATTAACATCTTTTGAGATTGGAAGTCAGTACCATTTGGTTCCGTTTATATGGAAATGAGGCGATTCCGGTGATTCCTTATCTATGGAGCCTGGACATACGCTGCAGCTCGTCTTTGGAGGTAAAGCATGCTTCGTGTTGGTTGTACTAACACTCTGGTTCTCCAATTGACCACTCAATTCTCTTAGTTGTTCCTTCAATTCAGCCTTACGCTTCAAGTTGTCCTCACGTATTTGAAGCTTACGCTGGATGCGTAGTACTTCTTTTTGTAGCTGCTCAACCTCATCGGTTTCTCGGATGATCCAATCATCCTCGGAGATTCTGCCGTTGGACTCTTGAGCAGGTGTTTCTGAGAAGTCCTCACGAGGGTTCAACAGAATCTCCCTTAACGAGTCGATTTCGTGTTTGATGTATTGGAATCTCTCTGTGTCTTTCTCTGATATCTGGATGATTTGTGATTCTAGAGCTTTGATACGTTCTTCAGCTATACTAGCTGATTCTTCAACTTTAGTGGCTGATTCTGAAGGCTTATTGACTGATTCTTCAACTTTGCTAGTATCCTTGCAAAAGATGCTTGCAGAAGAACTTTCAATAGGCTTCTCAACAGTAGTCTTCAGCTCCAATTCAGACTCCAATTGCTCCTTTTGAGCTCGCAGTGCCGATATTTCACCCTCTTTCACAGATTGCACTTGTTCCAACCGCGCCAACTCCTCCGTAAGCCTTTCATTCGACTGTTTATACTTGATCAACTTGTCCTTTAGACCCTTGGCAAAATTCTGAGTCACATCTCGTTCTTCTTTCAACTTCGAAACTTGTCTGTGTAAGGATTCATTCTCCCTGATGATCTTTTCAATCATGTTCGAGCTAATCTTCAGCCCATCGTCAACAGGAACCCTCTGAGGCACAACTTTGAACAAACGATCCGTCCTTTGTTCATCAACCAGTGCCGTCTTGCTTTTCGAATGCTTAAATCCACTGTACTTGTCAAAGAACCTCTTTTGTAAGTTGTTTAACGAGTCATCCTTCGTGGACTTCAAAGGTGACCCTCTAGGCCTCTCAGAGCGCACTCCTATATCTATAGAATTGTCTAGAAAGGCAAACTCCTTGTTGATCTTAGCAGGTGAAGGTGTATAGTCCATTGCAGCAGTGTGTTTCAGGGGCCAGTGGAGGGGCCAGTGAGAGCCAGTGGATGTTTGTAAGAGAGAGAATTAACTTCTTCGTCTTCTTCTTCCTTTGTTGTTTGTTTACGGTTTTGTGTTTTAGCCTTCGCGAAGTTTCAGTTTTTGTGAAACCAGGGCAACGGACACAAAATAGAAAAACACATACACGAACAGCCCATCGCTTACGTAATATCTGGTTTGGGCAAAAAGCCAGAGATTTTTTTTCTTTCTGTGTCTGTGGCTACTAAAATTTTTTTCCCTTATTTAAATTCCCCTTTTCTTTCTTATTCACCTCCTTCTTTCTTTGTTGTTATTTATAACCAATTCAAGCCGTATAGAACAGATAGAGAACGGACTGGAAAACGGTGTTGAATGAACCAGTGAAAGCATACGAAGGGTCTGTAGTAAAATGATGTCGATAGATCGTCAGAAGGACCATTTCAAGAGATCACGCGAGGAAGATGAGGGCGATGAGATGGTGATATCTCACGCTACGAAGAAGATGAGATATGGCCAAGGAGATGAGCACGGAATGGTGGATGTGGTGGATTGTGTGGTGGACCGTGTGAATGTGGAGGAGGAAGATGGCGATGCATTCCACTTGAATATGTACAAATCCTATATCAAATCTGCATTGGAGTCGCTGGACGCAGCCAATAATGGCACTGCTACGACGACGATGAGTACGAATTCTGTCCAGCTGGACACGCTGGCCAATCAGATATCTCTACCGAGATCTCACCCAGAGGCCATCAAGCCGAAGAACTTGAGTGTTATACTGATAGTACTGACGAATAACATTTCTAAACTGGATTCCAAGGGTGCAAATGCCATATTGTTTGCCATTATAAACTATCCCAAATGGTACACTCTGGACTCGTCTGTGATCTCTGTGTTTAAGAGGTTCATAATGACACTGTGCTCGTATCTGCCGAAGTGGTGGAGTGAGATCTCTGCAAACCTGATCGGACAGTTTACACTTGCAGTGTCGAGGACTGAATATCACCATGAAATGTTGAGATACTTCATCAAGACGATACCAACGTCGATTCCCTCGATAACCAAACAGCTCGTCAAGAGCTTCCCAAATAAGCATAACAGTAAAAATGACATTGTTAATTATGTCTCTAATCTATTGCTCTTGAATGACTATTGTCCAGAGCTGAGATTCAACATCTGGTCTTTGATCGTGGAGAGATGTATTCAGATCGACGTTGAGTTGCAGAATGAACTGGATGACTTAGATGATGATTCTGAATTTGAGGATGACCTGGAGGATGACGAAGGCGAAGAACCTTGCGACGATGACGAAGGCGAAGAACCTTGCGACGATGACGATGACAATGACGACGATGACGATGACGATGTTGTCCTAGAGAAAGAGAACGATGTTACCGGGAAAGATGCTAAAAGAGTACACTTTGAGAACTCGGATGAATCAGACAGCGATGAAGATGAAATGATAGAAGAAGAAGAGGCTAACGAACATGAGATTCAAGTGGCTAACATAACTGACCTTTCAGATAAACTGGACTCAATTCTATCTCTAACATTTGACAACTTACAAAGAATCCGGATGGACTCTGACGATGAAGATGAAGAAGAACATGCCATCTCCATCTATAACACGCTCACATCGTTGTTCAAGACTCATATTTTGCCAACATATTATACCAAATCCACACAGTTTATACTGTTTTACTATACTCAGCAATCTCCAGAGCTGATGGATTCATTTCTCGTTACTTTGATAGACCTGTGCTTTGCACCTGATGAAAGCATTGAGAAAAGAATCAAATCTCTACAGTACCTGAGTTCTTATATATCAAGGGCAAAGATGCTACAGAAATCTCAGATTTTGTTCGTGATAAGCTATCTAATGAGCTGGCTGAACAGGTATGTCGAAGAACGTGAAGTTGAAATCGACGTAACGGTGAATATGGATCGTTTCAAGCTGTTCTACTCAACGTTTCAAGTGCTACTATACGTCTTTTGCTTCAGACATGCACTCTTCAAGAACGAGGACTGTTCATGGGAACTGGCACTGGACAAATTCTTTCAAAGAATGCTCATCACCAAATTCAACCCCCTAAAATTTTGCAACGAAACTGTTGTGTCCATGTTTGCTAAGATTGCACAAGAGGAGAATGTTGCTTATTGCTTCTCAATCATCCAGAAGAATAAGACTGAAAGGTTACGTGGTATCTCTGGCCATGGAAACTCCAATGAGAGCAACCGTTCAGCTTCGGTTCAACTGGCTCATCAACAGTTTGTTGACTTGGAAGGGTACTTCCCCTTCGATCCGTTGTTCCTGAAAACAGCAAGAGGCTATCTGAAAGAACTGTACATCGAGTGGAGCTCAATAGCAAAAGAATACGAGAGTGATACCGACGTTGACGACCTGGCTAACGAGGCAAAGGAGGTTATAAGAAGAAATTCCATGGCACTTGGAAGTGATGGAGACGAATGAGATGCTCTAGTTTGCTAGGGACAAGAGACAATCGACTAATAAAGGATATCATTGACTAAGAGCTCTCGTTTTTGTTGAAACTACACGTCTGTAGTCTATTAATTCCCAAACGGATGAAGAACTACAAGCCAACCAAGTTCCATTCCCATCAGAAGAGGATAAATTATTATTTGCGCCCTTTCTTCTTTGACTTCTTCTTCTTCTTCTTTGCCTTACTCTTGTTTGACTTTGTTGTTGTTGTCTGTTTATTCTGTTGAGGCTCGGGCGTTGACTCGTTTGAAGTTTCGACACTTGGATCTGTAGTTGATTCCTTTGCTATTGGATCTTCATTTATAGGGGTATCCACAGTATCTGTAGTATCTGTCACTTCGTCGCTGTCTCCAACAGCCGGTGGGTTCACATTCTGCAAAGAGCTAGAACCGACGTCATAAGCGTTGTTCTCTTGGTCAAACACACTCGAATGCCTCTCGTAGAGTCGTTCAGACGATTCGGTAAATTCAAGGGGAGTGGAGGCTCTGAGCTCCTCCTTTGGTTCATCGGTATAGCTCGGTGGCTTACTGATGATCTTTGTAGGCCTATTCTCAGGAATAGCTTGTACATGTGTTGATGCATGTACATGGTCCTGTTTCCCCAACTCCTGCACTTGTTCCACTTCACCCCCCTGGCCATCTTCTACAGGATGCTGTTGCTGCTGTTCCACCAAGGCTGGTGGTCCAAAGAATGTTTCCTCCTCAGAAGGATAGTTTGGAGGAAGCTCCTCGCCTCTATCCAAAACAGTATCGTCACCTAGTTCATTCCCATATGCTGGAGGGATTCCAATGGTCCCATACAACGAGCCGAACCCCCATTTCTTCACATTGGCCTCGATGAACACGTAGCCCAATTGTCCAAGGTTAACATCCAGCTTAGAAGCACCTTGAGAGCCCACTATTGGATACATATCGAACTTGACGTTATGTGCAGCTTCGACAATCTTCTTACCATTACGAGTGAAGAATATTGTACCGGAGCGTGGTTTGAACCCACATCCGATAACATCGCCTTCGACAAAGGTATCCCAGATCTCTGGTGTGTAGAAAGGTTGGTTAACCCTCACCTTCCCTGTGGATTCGTACGCTATCGAGTAACGATTGTACCCTGGTAGTCTAAACAGAGGATATGGCTTAGTGGCAACACCTATGCTCACGATGGAATCCACTGGGAGTTCAAATAGTTTCACTTCAAAGTAAACAGTGTCATTCTCAGTGAGTGGCAAGGGGTTGTTCAGGATAGCAGAGTTCGGCTCTGCACTGGTGAAGCGAACATCGAGCTTATCTTCAACAATAACAGAAGGAACAGAGCTGTGTTCTGTAGGCTGTTCAAATGAGTACGATTGGATACCACGATCCCGGATTATCGCTGACTCAGCATCACTTAGGCTGGTTCCCAGGGGATTTGCCTGTGGAGGGAAGTGCTCCTGGAACTGTTTGGCTGCAAAGTACGCTTCCCTTTCATGCTCCTTCAACTTTGGCAGGTACTCCGCCTCATCGTTCAACCGTCCTTGTTCATCATCAAACTCACCTGGTATATTGAAGCTGGAGCCAAGGAATATACCCCCGTTATTAGCAAAGAACGTAAAATATATCGTCAACGTCAAAAGCACAAAGAATAATACTCCCAGTCCTGTGGCGAGCCCAATGATAAGGGTCAGGCTGAAATCGGCATCAACATCGTCGAAAAGCTCACGCAACTCAGCAAATGTGACCGGTTGTAATTTGACTTCCATGGTTTCTCGCTATTGACTTCGTGGATTCGTGACTTGTAGTTCCTCTTCCTCGTCGTCTTATTAATCTTCTCGTAACCACACGCTTAACAAAAAAGTGTTGATGTTTCTGTTTGTTTACTGAGAGCGAGAAAAACAACAAAAAAAAACTTTTTGTTCTCTGCGGTGTTTGCGCCGTGGGGGGGAGGGTTCACAGCTTTTTTAGGCGGTTTTCTATTTCTTTCACAGAATTTCCTCCTTCATAGCGAACTGATAAGCTTACAAAAGTCGATTTCCGGAATCATCCGGTTTCAATGGTGAAGGAATTACAGTATAGAACAAATCTACATTGGGAATTGGAAGGTGTAACTATTGTAAGAACTGTCTATTAGAAATGGAGCGTAGTGAAGGAACAAATTAGCTGTTCAGCATTCGGAGTTTCTCTTTTTCGCGTCATCAACAACTTTATCCCAATCTGACCAGAAGAATACGGTATAAACCTGTAGAAACGTCACGGACGTGAGACCAATAACGATTCCAAGCCAGAGTCCTTTCACCTCAAGCCCCCAGTAGAAGGTGAAGAGGTACGAGAGCGGTAAGCCAATCATGTAGAAGGAAAAGATGTTTATGAAGCCGCCAATCTTCTGTAGCCCTTCGCCTCTCATACACCCAGCTGAACAGGCGTTCAAACAGTCTACAATCTCCATGAAGCCAATCACAGGGATCGTTCTGTAGACCTGCTCGATAACGTCCTTGTCACCGGTGAATATCGGTACAATTTGCTTTCTGAACAACAGTATGATGCACGAGTTGAAAAGACCAATGAAGAGGCCGAGATTCATCGAGGATCTTGCACATACTCTTGCGTTGATAGGGAGACAAGCACCAACGTAGTTTGCAACCCTCGTTGCCGTTGAGATCGACACTGCAAAGGGCACCTGGTATGCCAGGGAACAAATGGAGCTGACAATGCTCTGTGAGGCCAACTCTGCGGTTCCCAGATGTGAAGCCATGATTGTGATGATTTCGAACCCGAGGAATTCAGCTTCCACCATAATCACACCTGGAAGTGCCAACTCAATCATCTTGTCCCAGTTTTCAAATGCCTGTTTAATGTGGAAGTTTGAAGGCCAGCACTTTAAGCATTTCTTATTCACCAGGGCGAATATCAACAGTCCAAGTGGCATGATCCAGTAGTTGATCATAACAGCAACCGGTGCACCCTTATAACCAAACCCAAACTGCCACACAAAGAGGTAATTCATCAGTGCGTTCAAGGGAGCACAGATCAACAACACATATGTGCTTGCGTGGAAGACACCTTGGCACTGTAAGAATCTCTTTCCACATTCAAAGAGAATATAACCGGGCATTCCAAGACAGACAACACTCAGGTAGTTTGAAGCAATGTCGATGAGTTCCGATTCTGGAACAAAGAGTTTCAGTAGCCATGGTGCATACCATACCCATACGATACCTACTGGAATGAAACATGTAATGGCAAAAATGGAACACCGGATGAATTGCAATCCCACGAGGTTAAACTTACCGGCTCCATAAGCCTGAGAACATAGGGTATCGAGACACGTTGTAAGGCCTTGAATCGCAGCAAAACCCGTGATGTTCGCAGTCATCGAACCCAGAGTCATACCAGCTAGCGGTTCTTTCCCTATATGGCCCACAGAGAAGATCGATGCCAATGAGAAGGAGTTTTGAAGTAGAAATGTGACAACCAAGGGCAACGAGCTCTGTGTCAATGCCCTCATCTCGAACTGCGTCGAGGTCTTCAGCGTGCCCTTCGACGCAGCCTCCTCCCACGTATCTTCAATCTGTTCAATCTCTCTCAATTCTTCACTATCAACTTCATCCGCCACGTACGGTTCCTCTTCACTAAGCGCATGCTGTATTACTGTGCTCCCTAAGGCACTCTTCCGTAGTAGCTTATTATCCTCGAGCAGTTCTCTCTCCTCTTCGATGATCTGAGGACATGGCAGCCGCTGTGGCGCGCTTGACGACAACAGGGGACACAGCTCGTCGTCATCAATGTACTTCTTCTTCTTCATAAAGTCAGAAGGGATGTATAACCCTCCTTTGCTCCAGCTGCCATATACCAGTGATGCTCTTCTGGCGTTGTTTGTATGCTTGAACTGATGTGAATGCGAATATTCCTGGAATGACGACATGGCCTCTTCCCTCCTTTCTAAGTGTGGTTATTGGTTGTTCAGAGAGTGAAGCAGCCACGGCTTGTATATACAGAGGTAGAAACACTACTTATAGATGACAAGAATAATTAGAGGATAAAATAGACAATATGACTTCAAGAAATTAACTCTAAAATAAAAGAAGAAAAAAAAATTCGATGCCGTAGCAACAAGGGCACACAAAGTAAGAAAAAAGAAAAGAGAGATTATCGCGATGTGTCTCAAACCAATGTCAGCGAGATTACGTGCCGAAATAGGAGTGTTTCCCAATACGATAATTACCCCATGGGTTTTCGCTCCACAAAGTTGTATATATGTGTCCCAACCAGAGCTTTTTACTATGCATACGTAGACAACAAGCTGAAATGACAGCACAATGAAATGAAACTGTAGTTAGGAAGTAGCACTGTAGCTTTATGTAAAGTCACAGATAGACAAGTATTGGCGGGTGGGTTTAGATTCCTGTGACATGTTAAAATTCTCGTGCGAATGGGAGGGGGAGGCTCCCCGTCATTTTTGGTGTAGAATTTACATTCACTCTTCGATTTTGAATGCAATCTTTCTAGCCTTATGGTTATCAAACACAGCATAAGCATCAGACACCTGTGACAATGGCATCTCCAGGTCGATAAACTTGTCAAACTTATAGGAAATCTTTTCAAACACCTTGAAAGCGTCTTCAAAGATGGATCTCACAGGACATCTGCCGAATTGTATCGAGATGTTCTTTAGATAGCACTCCAACCCGTCCATTGGGAGAGGCTCATGATGATAACCAATAGAGCTTATAAATCCTGCGGATCTAACGCTATCAAATGCGGTTCTCAATGCACTGGCATTGCCAACCAATTCAAAGATGGCATCTGCACCTTTCCCGTTTGTCTTGGCCTTCATGAATTCAGCAACGTTGTCAACCTCATTGATGTTTATAGGGATAGCACCTAGCTCCTTAGCCTGTTCCAAACGACTTGGAACGCTGTCTGCAACATAAATGTGGTTAACACCCATTTCCCTAGCGGCAGCAATACAACAAAGTCCCACGGGTCCTGCACCTAGTTGAAGAATCACGTCGTTTGCAATGTGGTTTTTATCGTAGAGCACTTTTTTGAAGTAGTTGTTGACACAGAGCCAACCTGTAGGAAAGATATCGCTCATCAATAACGCTGTATTGCGGTTCAAACCTTTTGGTAAGGGGAATAGGCAATGATCAGCATACGGGATTCTCACGTATTCTGCTTGACCACCATTCAAGGCCCATGTACCAAAGACTTTCGAATCGACACAACTCGAACTTAGTCCATCCTTACAAGCCCAGCATTCGCCGCACTGGGACGTAAAAGTACACAGAACGTCATCACCAGGCTTGAAATTGTGCACTTCATCACCAACACTGACAACTGTGCCGTTGAACTCGTGGCCCGTGATGTAGTTAGCACTCTTAGGGACAACGTCACCGCGATACATGTGAAGCTCTGTACCACAGAGCGCACTGGCCTCAACTTTCAAGATTGCGTCCTTTGGCGATTCGAGCTTCGGAGTCGGAACAGTGCTGTACTCAATGTCGTGGGCACCTTTGAAGACCGAGGCCTTCATTGTGTCAGGGATAGTAGTTGATGGCATGTCTGCAACGCTTAATACTTCTAGTCTGCGCGTTGTCTAAGGTTGACGTTTGGTGTAATCACAAGACAAGGCCTTATCAAACACAGGATAAGCAATCGTTTAAATACGTGAATCAAGACCAAAGTTGCTGATCGACAGTAATTACCGTGTATGGAATTTAACTCATCAAACAACAACTGTCATTAACCCCCACCCACTTGAGCTGATCAGTA
The DNA here is from genome assembly GCA_030569715.1 of Williopsis samutprakarnensis. Taxonomy (NCBI): domain Eukaryota; kingdom Fungi; phylum Ascomycota; class Saccharomycetes; order Phaffomycetales; family Wickerhamomycetaceae; genus Williopsis; species Williopsis samutprakarnensis. Next base: position 72,998 of record JAJMLQ010000129.1, read on the forward strand.
GTTTTTTTTTTCTTGGGGGGTTCCCCTTTCTTTTTTAATAGGCGTTGCATGTTAGCGGAGGGGGGTTGATGTTTGAAAGCACGCCCTTTGCCGTTGTGTTTTGCTTATGTGTTTTGAGTGGCTTGCGGAGTTGAAATATGACACCAGAAAAGAAGGGGAGAGAACGGAGTTCGGGCGCCGTTTTTTTATGGAGGAGAGTTTTTGTGGCATTGTTTCTGTTTTGTTTGTTTGTTCTTTTTATGCCAAAATCCGGGGTAAAAAAATGCGTGGCCAGAAACATTAGCGCCAATTGGCGTAAACTTTCACATTGGAGTGAAAATTTGCGTGAACCGTTTATCACTTCCTGTTTAGGAAATAAAATGAACATTGGCGAAATGGCATTAGGCTGAAGCGGACTTTAGAACAGCATCTCTCTGTATCTCTTTTTTCTTTCTTTTTCCTCTGCTTTTATTCTTTCCTTTTTCATCTTCCTCTTCTTCGTACCCAAGTGAATCAGAAAGATGCCAAAGATCCTTTGCCTCCACGGGTTTTTACAAAACGGTAAGGTATTTTCCGAGAAGTCCTCTGGACTTCGTAAACTCTTGAAGAAGAGCAACATCCAGATGGACTACATCGATGGCCCAGTGGTTCTCGAGAAGAATGACTTGCCCTTTGAAATCGAAGACGACAAGTGGAAAGAGATCGTTGATGTTGGAGTCAACAGAGCATGGTTCTACCACGATAACGTTTCCAAGAATCTGGACTTGACCGATGCAATCAATTTCGTGGTTAACCACATCAACACCAACGGCCCGTATGACGGCATCTTGGGCTTCTCACAAGGAGCAGCACTTTCCACAATCATTGCCAATTCCATCAAGAAACTCACAGGCCAACCGTACTTCAAAATTGCCATCCAAGTCTCAGGTTATTCTTTCACAGAGCCGGCAGAAGATGGAGAAGGACTCCAAATCACTGAAAAGTATAGAGAATCGTTCAAAGTTCCTGTCGACGATGACGCTTACAACACAACAAATGTCTTCATCTACGGCTTGAACGATAACAGTGTTCCATGCGAAAGATCTAAGTATTTGTCAGAGCTGTATCCAGAGTCAAACAGAAAGATCTTCGAGCATGACGGTGGCCATTTCGTCCCGAACAAGAAGGACTTCCTAAGACCCGTTGTCGAGGTTGTGGAACAAGCGTTGGCCGAGTGACGAAAACCTCGGAATTGTCTTTTTTTTTTTGTTCGTTGATGTTTGTGTCCTACACAACACATCCATTTCGATATAGAACAGTGTATACAACAAAGAATAGCATAGGAAACAGCAAAATAACCGAAAGTAATGTCCGTAAAGCTAAGTCCTCTGGTGCTGCTAAACATATCTGACTCTATACAGAGAAATCTGTCTCTCGTGGGGTGTCTAAGAGGTTATAAGGCCGATGACGGAGTCTTCATATTGAACTCCTTCGAAGTCCCGGTATCAAGGAAAGGTGAGTTGGATGCGGAGTTACTCACGTTGAGAAACTCGCTACTGTCACAGATATACCCTGAAGAAGGTGGTATTATTGGCTCTTACACAGTGTCAGATGATTTGAAATTTGAGCCTGTGGATGGGTTGGACGGTGACTTCACGCTGGTGTTTAGTGCGAAATTAGCGGTCAATAAGGACGGAAAGTACTTCAAAGTGTTCGACTGCAATGGACAAGAGCTGCGATGTGATATATTACACTCTGGAGATGAAGCAGTGAATACCGTCTTATCCCTAAGGGATTCAAACACTGAAATGTCCCAGAGTAAAGACATGGTTGATACACAGAGAGACGTTTTACTCATTGTTAAAGAGAGGGTTCAGACGTTAATACAACACTTACAATCAGGTCGTTTGGACTACGATACGTTGCGTAGGGTCAACTCTCTGTGCCATAAGCTGCAGTACACTGTTGATGATGATTTGAAGGAAGCACTCGTACAGCTGGAGAACGATTATAAGATAGTACAAAACACTGGTCTCATACATTCAAACATCACAAGCTTAGAAAATGCAAAGTATTCCAAGTTGACAAAGGCAGCAAATAGTAACTATGATATTGATTGATCAGACTTGTGACTTTAAGCTAACGTTTACCTTTCTTCTTCTTACCCTTCTTGGCCTGAGTGGTCTTTGTAGCTGTCTGTTCCTTTGATGTTTCCTTTACAGGCTCAACAAGTTCTTCCTCAATCTCTGCATTGGCAAGAACACTTGAAAATCCTCTGATCTTTGATGATTTGGTCTCACGGGACATCTCAAAATCGCTGGATTTATCCGTTTGTTTCTTACTGTTCTTGCTGTTTTTGCCGTTCTTACCTCCATGTGTTATCACAACTCCATGAGGCCCAAGAGCAGTCAACACTCTGGACAGATCTTTAACCTTATGCGTCTTTAACTTGTATAGTACTCCAGAGGTGGGATCAAACACTTTGAAGCTAACAAAGCTCTCGGCTTTGTGCTTGGATATCTTATTACTATTGTCCTTTTTCGTATTGGAGCCATATGTTATTGAGATTCTGGTCTTTGGAAGGCTAGCCGTTAGTAAATGAATCAACATCAAGTTTGGCGAGTATTTTCGAACGCACTGTTGAAGGAGAAGTCTCCAGCAAAGACAGGGACCTTTGAATAAAGGAATCAGTGGATTTCACAAGGGGCATAACTGAATTGCGTTGAGTTTTATGAATCACGATTGATAATGTCGTTGAAGAGCATAGGTTGGACAGTTTGTTGTTGAACTAAAAACCAGCGCCAGTGAAGCCAAAAAAAATAAAAAAAACACAGACACCCAAACACCTAAACACTTAAACATCTGAACACCTGAACACCTGAACACTTAAATACTCCAACATCCGGACACCACAGCGTGTGGGGGAGGAGTGTGCTTCTTTTGCTGGTGAGTTCGGTAAATTTTACATCGAAAACCCATGTTTTCTTAACATTCCATAGCCTTTTTGCTTCCTTCTTTGAAGCAAGACTCTGGCGCTGTAGAATCTAAACAATGGATTACTATTCATCTTTAGATCCTAGGTCATTGAATTCAACGCCGACTCTCTTTGAGATTGTCTCCTCTGATGAGTTGTCTGGGTTGTTATCGCCTTCTCTGAGGTACATCATTGTCCACTATGCACAAAAGTACCCACGTCAGTTGTTGCCGTTGGCGTTGAAGTTTGACGAGATCAATCTGGCCCTGAGAGGGCTACTGGAGTGGTATTTCCTGCGGAAGTGGAACGCGACGTTTACAGATAAGTTCTATGGGTTGAAGCGGGCAAGTAAAGTCAATGTTGAGGTTGTAAACCAAGATCAGATATTCAACTTGATTGAAACTCAAAGGCGATTGAGTTCTGTTCAAATCGTTGGAACTTTAGCTAACACGGTGGGGGTGTCCTATGTAAGAGAGAAATTGGATGTTCTTTATGAACAGCTCATGGTGAAGGTTACACTGAGACAGTTGAGAATTACAAATTGGAAGAGTTGGCTAAAAGTTTGGTTTGTCAAGCTTTACCCCAAGTTGAAGAAGTTGTTGAGGCTCTTGAACCTTTTGTGTCAAATTGTATATCTCTCTGGAGGTTCGAAGAGTCCAAGCATCATTGATTGGTTGTTGAGCATAGAATACTCAAGAATAACGCAGTTCGATCATGAATTGCACGAGAAGAAGAAAAGTGCATCACCAGAAATTGGGATTGACAGAAGCAGCGCAACGAGACCACCAAGCTTTGGACAAGAATTTCTGTCAGTTGCAACTAGATACTACGAACCTGTTCAGGCATTTGCAGGACAAGTCTCCACGACAGCGTTCCCATTGGCAATCTTCGTTCTAAAGTTCCTCGAGTGGTGGAATTCAAGCGAATTTGCGTCAAAGTTGAGTAATCAGAGATTTGACAAAGACATCCCACCACCACCAGTCCAGTACCCTCTACAGAATTCATCCAAATGTCCACTTTGCAATGAGGATATCACCAATCATGCGATTATTGAGACGGGATACGTATTCTGCTATCCTTGTATAACACGCCATCTCACAGAGGGAGATGCCAAACATGGTGGCAGATGTCCAATCACAGGCCAAAAGCTACTGGGATGCCGTTATGACTACGCCTCGAAAGAATGGAAAGTTGATGGCATCAGAAGGCTCATCATTTAACACGTCACCATTTTATAAGTACATAATCACAGTATAAAGAGCATATTGAACCACTCCACAGCCAAGAAGAACATCGTCGTCTCTCTAGTACTCTGTAGCTCTAACCTTTTACACGTTGCTATGAAAACAAAGTTGTTTATGTTTCGGCGATTGTCGGGTGCGCCACAAATATACGCTTTCTGGATTTCTGTCTTCGAAGCTGCGCGCTTACCCTTTTCAGGCGATGCGAGGGTAGAACAGGAGATGGAACAAGCCAAAAGAAAGAAAATGTTACACAGGCAAGCCACACAACACGCTTGAAAACACAGGTGGGAACACTGTCTTTATTTTTTTTTCCGCATTGGAAGAAGGGACCTTGTTCGTTTCCAACTTCTTTTCCTCAGTGACGCGTGTTTTGTTGATAGCTGTTGGTTTGTTCTCTAACCACTCGTCTATTCATTCACTTTCATTCTGACCATCGGGCACATATACATCACAGGCAAGGAGCAGTTGAACCAGATACGTGGAATTATACTATTGTTACCCCATAGTTATGAACTTTGCTAATGTTATTCGCGTGAAGAAGAAGCAGGGGAGTGTGCTGCACAAGGGTGTGGATGAAGATGAGGACGCAAGGAAAACACCGTATCAGCGTCTACATAACGAATCGTCGTTTGATTCTGCAGATGTGGTGAACAAGTTGAAGGCCCCGGAAGATCTACGAAATGGTGGCACCACAGTATCATCATCATCATCATCAACAACAACAACAACCGCGACGCTGAATAACACACCTTCGACAAGTACAAACCAGGAACAGAGCCCTCAACAGATCACAAGATTCCAACAGATGTCACAGGTGTTGCGCAAATACGTCAAATTCATTGGACCAGGCTTGATGGTTTCGGTTTCCTATATGGATCCAGGTAATTACTCCACTGCAGTGGCTGCAGGTGCTGCTCATCAGTACAAGTTGTTGTTTTCAGTGTTGTTATCGACGGTGATGGCTGCGGTGTTACAAATCTTGTGTGCCAGACTCGGTGCCGTTACAGGGTTGGATTTGGCACAGAACTGCCGTGAACATTTCCCAAGAAGGTTGAACATTGTCATCTACGTTTTGGCTGAGATTGCCATCATTGCTACAGATTTAGCAGAAGTTATTGGTACTGCGATTTCTTTGAACATTTTGTTTGGAATTCCGCTGATATTGGGTGTTATTCTTACAATTGTTGATGTCCTCTTCGTTCTACTGTGGTACAGACCTAACGGTGGTATGAGAATCACGAGAATATTTGAAGCCTTTGTTTCAATTTTGGTCACTCTAACGGTTGTTTGTTTTACAGTGGAGTTGTTCACCGTGGAATTCTCACCAAAAGAGGTTATGGAGGGATTCTTACCTTCCAGGGAGATCATCGAAGGTGATGGATTGTACTTATCTTTGGCCATCTTAGGTGCCACAGTGATGCCACACTCGTTGTACTTGGGATCTGGATTGGTCCAACCGAGATTACGGGATTACGATATAGATGCTGGTAACTATAAAGCCATTGATGTTGATGATGATGAAGATCACTTGAACTACAGACCAAGTCTGGATGCTATAAACTACACGATGGCATTTTCTATCACTGAATTGGTGATTTCATTGTTCACTGTCGCATTGTTTGTGAACTGCTCCATCTTGATTGTTGCAGGTGCAGCACTACATGGACAAAAGGGTACAGACTTATTCTCAATCTATACCTTATTGACAGAGCACCTGTCAAAGTTTGCTGGCTTAGTTTTTGTATGGGCTCTGTTGTTCTCGGGACAAAGTGCAGGTATTGTGTGTACTATGTCTGGTCAAATGGTTGCTGAAGGGTTCTTGCATTGGGATTTACCACCAGCAGCTAGACGTCTCATCACTCGTTCTGTTGCAATAACACCATGTCTAGTGCTTGTTCTTGTCTCGGGAAGATCTGGACTGAGTAATGCGTTGAACGCATCCCAAGTGGTTCTGTCACTACTGTTGCCATTTGTCAGTGCACCATTGATATATATGACGAGTTCGAAGAAAATCATGAGAGTTAAGTTGAACCGAGACGATAGAGTCATTGAGTCAATCGGTTTAATGGATATGTCTGAGGAGGTTGAAGATCAAGATGAAGATCAAGGCAGTAGTTTGTCGTTGAACGACCTTGAAGATAACACGGATGTGGAGGACGTATACAAAGATATGAGCAACAGCATGTCGATGAACATAATATCAATGCTTATCTGGGGTTTCATTACAACCTTAAATTTCTTCTTACTGGTGAGTATGGCTATGGGAAAGGAGGTTGCATTCTGATTTACATCGTTATAGGTTAGTTTGAGAGGTATTACAATTGTATTCTTTTTAACAACTGCATACAAATGAAGAAAGTGGTTCATACGCTCATAGATTTTACAATTGGAGTCTCTGGTATATGTACATGCATTTAAACATAAATCACTTTACTTGTTATAGGAAATATTCGAAAACATTTCATACGTAGCATTCCAATGTCCCAAAACCCCTAGGAGCACAAAGATATGCCAGATGTTATGCGATTGGAAAAGGTAGTCAACCCACCACATGGACCATATGGAATGACGTTTATCTGAATATGTTGGTTCATCTTTAAAATAACGCTGAACATTTTCAGTAACATGTGGCTTCAGTAGTTCAGATTCCTCTGGTTGTTCAACATCAATGATGACATCCGTTCTAAACCTCTCTGGAACTAGAGATGCATAGAATACCACACCAGTGAGATACCATATACAACTTCTACTTATTGGAGAATAAAACTTCAAAGCGTGCAAGAAACCCTTTTGGAACCCCAAGAACACGAATGCAGAGACTCCCAATCCAGCCAAACATATGTAAAATGCAATTCTGAAAGGTTTACTCTCTGGACGGTCGAAATAACGAGACCAATTGAAGAAGAATCCACAAAGCCCACATAATAATGAGAATGAGATGAAACCTGTTTGAATCCAGGGATAGTAATAAAGGGCTGCATACTCTGAAGTAATCACAGACGCTGTAATTAATACAGTGATTCCCGTGTAGTCGATACAAGCAAACTTCTTTCTCAGGTACAAGTTTGATGTACCACTGAAGGCATGCCAGAAGGATGAAGACAATAGGCATTTCAAAGATGCTGCAAAAAAGAAATAAATGACACAGTTATCCTTAAAAGTATTGCTCTGGTAAACAGCACTTCTTGGGAATGAGTAGAATGCAATGTATAGGAAAATAAACGCTCCAATCAAATGAGACCAAATGTTACCAGTTTCGTTGTGACAAGAGCATATGCTGCGTAAAGAATGAATGTGGTTGTTGTGGAATCTATAACCGTGTATGATATAAGGATTCTCTCTCCATGGAAATGGCAGCTCGTAATAGTGCAATAGTCTTTGAGAACCTTGAAACATCGCATGTTCGTAGTTGTGGAATTTGATTTCAAAGTTTCTGATTGCGTAGTCATTTTCGGCCTCAGATGGTTGTCGTGGAATTATTTCTTCCTCACCCATGAGGTACTTCGCTTCACTCTCAACAAGATTGTTGAACTGGTTGATCTTTGCATCAAGAAAGTTCAAGGCTGTCAACAGTTTCTCGTGGAATCCCAAGTTCTCAGATGATTCAATGGAGGATAGAAGTCCCCCATAATGTTCGTCTAATATAGCGTTGAAGTTCTCCGTGTTAAATGCCGAATCGAATACTGAGTTCTTAATCGTTATCAGGGTATCGTAAAGATTCTGAAGCGTAGCGATCGAATCATCATCAGCATACTTCTTCTCAGATGAGGATGAAGAATTTGAAGACGACGACGAGCTAAAGAATCCTTCCACACGGTCAAGCTTTCTCTCTATAGATGCAATGAATCCGTCAATCGAGGTCAACAGATCCTCCTCGAGGAAGTTCCCCTCCACAATCTTGTTGATTGATGTGGAGGATGAGTGTGCCTTCTTCAGCAGCCGTAAATCTTCACTGCTGTAACGTTTGTGAGAGTGTGGTCTCTTAACTGTCGAAGTGGTACTCTCCATGGCAAAGGACGTTGAGCTTGAAGACATGATTCACAAAAGAGAAAGAAACAAAAACGTGTAAGGGAGAACTTTTTTATTTCCTATTTGGGATCTAACAAGATGTGTTCTTATTGGCAGGAATAGGTTATGGTTACGCAGCCGAAGAGAAGTCGATGTGGATGAAGTACCAAGTGGTTAAAGAATGATAAAAACGGGAAATGTGGATAATAAGCGCAGCAACGCAGACCCAAAAAGAAAAAAGAAAAAAAAACTTGAAGGTAAAGAAAGGAGACAGAAATAACAAAACAGGCAGAGGGATATCAGAGAGATATCGACCCTTCGGTTTCAGGACTGTTAGGAGTTGGAAGATACTTTGAACGGTTTGAAGTCAATTGATGAGAATTAGACAAAGGAAACTGGTTTAGAATAGCAGAAACAGCCTATCTTGTTCACAAGCACAAAGCTTCATTTGATTGGTTCCTCGAAACTTCTTCCTTTCAGTTTCTTTTCTTTTTGTCACTTTTTAGGGGTAAACCCGTAAATGTAAAAGTGCAACCGCCGACGCATATGCCTTTTTGCTACCCTAGACATGTTGAAAATCGCTCAGCTATTTTTCCCTTCCCATCTAATTTGCCTCGTGGAACTTTCTCGCACAACCGACATCTCTCTGTCTGGAATTAAGGTTTATTTCCGCCTGGGATACGAATATTCCCACCCGGCTTTGAAATGAAGGATGAAAAGTAGTGGATACCGCGTAAAATTGCAAGGCCCGCTCTTGGCCTAGCGTTCACTAAAAATTACTTTCTGCCCAGTAGGCCCCCAATGATCGCTGTTTTCAATAAGTGCGCGGACTGGTCTGACTAAGCCCATTACGGTTGTTAGCAGCGGTCTCTCTTCAATGAAGAAAAAAAATTTTGTGTCAAGCGCTAAAGCTAACGTAACAAAGCAATAGCATCACGGAGATCTCATACACGAATAATCCTCAATGCCTATCAACCAACCGTCAAACCAGATCAAGTTGACCAATGTGTCGCTTGTGCGAATGAAAAAGGGCAAGAAAAGATTTGAAATTGCATGCTACCAGAATAAAGTGCAGGATTGGAGGTCCAATGTTGAGAAGGACCTTGACGAAGTGCTACAGATTCCACAGGTGTTTCTGAACGTCTCTAAGGGACAGGTTGCTCCTAATGAAGACCTTCAGAAGGCATTTGGAAGTACCAACACTGATAAGATTATCTTAGAGATTCTCCAAAAGGGGGAGATTCAACTCTCTGAGAAGGAAAGACAGGCAAAGAACTCACAAGTCCAAGCAGAGGTTTTGCAAATCATTTCTACCAAGTGTATCAATCCAAGAACAAAGAAAAGATATCCTCCAACGATGATTCAAAAGGCATTGGCTGAGTTGAAGGTCAATATCGTCGCTACAAAACCGGCCAAGATCCAAGCCTTGGAGGCGATCCGTCAATTAGTCTCTGAGCAGGTCATCCCAATTGTCAGAGCAAGAATGAAAATTAAAGTCACTTTAGATTCAAAAGATGCTAAAAAGTTGAATGAAAAGATCAAGCCACTGTTAGGAGAAACCTTGTCGGAAGATACTGGTAAACTTTGGGAAGTCATTTCACTTATTGATCCTGTTAATTATCGTGATCTCGTGGAATTAGTTGGAAATCACAAGACTGGGCAATTAGAAGTGTTAGATATGGCTGTGATTGATGAGTCTGGCAACTGATGGCACCTCTTGTTTACAAAACCTTCTTAACGAGCTCCAATACGCTAATAAACCTATCGAAATCCCCATTGGAAGAAGCCTTCCCAACATCAAAGACCTTTGAACTCACAGAGATTATCAGATTTCTCATTTCTCTGTTCTTATATAAGAGTTTTGATATATGGTTTACTAATAGAGATAATTTGATGTTCAAACTATCGCCAACTAGACAAACCTTTTCGCAACTGAAATCGTCGTCTTCATTTTGATATTGTAGGTTGAAAGCGAGCTGTGAATTTGGAGCCTGAACATCAAATGTCGAATCTGCCTCACCCTCGACTCTTATGAATAAAACCCTTCTATCTATGAATTCTATACTTTGAACTTCGATTTCAGCACCGTCTGGTAAATAACCAACGATTTCCTTATGTTGTAGTTCATCCATGAGTCGTCCCGTTCGTTTGACCTACGATGAAAAAGACTGGTGTATTTACTTCCAATCTTTTTTTTCAACCTTCATTGAGCCAGAGCAAGTAAACAATGCAGGTAGCTATCAAAGGATAATACATGAACAAAAATTTCTAAAAACATATCTATATACAGAAGTTACTTATGAACTTCAGACTCTAGGAAGTTTATAATTGGTACTCCAACGTCATCGATGACGGTTCTGGACCAAAGAACGTCGAGATGAGAATAGTTCTCCAAATAAATATACGAATATCGGCACTCAGGCTCATAAGACTTCATATGTCCAACAAGAGATTTCCCGTCAACTAGAAGATCTTGAGTTGGAATAACGAGAAATATAGGCGGCGTGGTTGAATCAAACCATTTTTTCTTAGGCTCTAAGATCGCCTTGGATTGGTTAAACCCTTCGTTACTGTTCAACCACCATGCCATGAGTTTCATACTTACGTAGACTGGGGAAAATAAGAAATGACGGCATTTCAAGTCGTGATCCCAGAGGGTGTCATTCCAATCGAAAAGATAGTTGAACATCATGTAACTTAATTGGCAATAAGCTTTGCTTTTCCCAATATACTTTCTCATGGTCATTGCAAATGGAATGAAGGAGTTTATTCCGAAGAAAAACTTCTTCAAAGACATCCAAGCAATGAATCTGATGAATAGTCGTTTCTCAAGCAGTTCTCCACCAAATACAGCTGGTGACAGGGCCACAAAACAATTGATTTTTGAGCTCAATCCAAATTTATCAGAATCTAAGGTGATGAATCCCTGTGTGGTTCCTTGCGAATGACAGATCAGCGTCACAGATTCGGCTTGAGAGTCACAGTTTATTAATACATGTTCTATCAGTACAGGAAGATCTTTCTGTGCCATGTCTATAATGTCCCAGTCCCACATTTTGTGGTCGCTCGGTGATAGAAATGTGTGTTTAGCCTCAAATCCACATCTGTTGTTACCTAACCAAACCTCATATCCTTGTTGATGAAAGTAATATGCCAATGATTGTTTACCACTCGAACAGAAGGAACCGGAAGATTGTAACAAGCCATGGATACATAATATCGGTAGTCTGTTCGCTCGATCTTCAACTGACTCCTGGGGATCGATGATCCTTTGTATAGTGAGGATGTATCCATCATCAGTAATAACGTCATAAGTGTTGACCTGGAGTCCATAAAGACGGAAATAGTAGTTAAGATCAGGTATCAGTTTCAACTCTGCCTTCGATTTTGGATCCGTTGAAGTTTCCTTCCGATCCAGCCTGACGAAAAAGGACTTGAACCACTGTAAGATGGCATTGAAGATCGCAAATGTAAAAAGTATGTTCAGGAAAAAGAAGGTACAAATATGACTAGTTAGGTTATAAAATCGTTGTTTTGATTTTGAATATTCCCATTCTCGATGGTCGACACCGGTTGACATAAGATGACTTCCAGGATCATGAATACTTGTACTCGCTGATCTCCCACCAGTTACTCCATTACCTCTGTGCAAATCTTGTAAGTCAATGTCTCTCATAACACATTAGATACTATCACATACGCCGGCCAATTATTCCCCCCTTTTCAAAGGATATTATAACAAAGGGAAGATTGATAAACTTGTTTATTTTCCCAAATTCAAATAAAAGAACGCCCTCCCCAAGCACAAAACCAACTATGCGCTTCCATATTCTTACGTAATACATGTGTTGTAGTTTCAAAATTCCTCCCTCATAAAAGGAAAAGTGAAGAACCTTGTAACTGAATATGGGAACGAGAAAAAATGCCTTCATGATGTAAGAATGATATTAATAAAAATAGCAAACCGGCCTTCAAATCCCCTACCAAAGTTCACCCAACTGTGGCTAATAATTCAATCAAGAGAAATATACATCTTGAGCTTGCAAACCCCAATACTCCGTGAGATATACTCATTCATAGATTTCTATGGTATAATCAAAAAAAAAGTATAAATTTGCTTCTATCCCAACAACAAAATATGATTTGGAAAGTCAGGCAACCAAAACAAAAGAACTGATCTATATCATGATCTATATCGACTTTCAGTCTGATTGGATCAGTGGCGCCTTCAAAAGGACCCCTCTCGTGTTTTTCTTTTATATATGTAATTCTGGGTTTTAAACTTACCCTAACAATCGGAAAATATAAGGATGTTTTCCAATCTTTTGAGGCATTTGTTTACATTTTGAATTCTTATCATCACAAATTGACACAGAATGAGGCAGATCCTAGACAGTTTTATATACAAAAAGTAGAGAAATAACAGAACAGTCGCCATAAACAAAAGATTGAAAAAAAAAGCAGAAGACCTGGAGGACATCTAAGGAAGATTCGAAGGACTCTTCCTTGGACCATCCCACCACGTCCTCAGCTTGAAGAAGAAACGTCAACAGCTAATCCAGAACCGCAGCGGCAACTTCAAAAGAATGAAGGTACGACAAACCAAAAGGACACAGTAATTATTGGGACAGACTAACTAACCTGGTATGAGAACCAGATAGAGGCCCAAGAAACCTTCAAGTCTTATAACAGAATACCCAAGCAGAGATCCCAGATTTACCACAACATCCGCCATCATCTGAACCTGAACCTGCACTTGATAATGGAACAATGGCTGACAGAATAAGAGGCAGACGAAGAGATGCAACACAGCTAACAGAAAGAGCATTAAAAGAAATTAGACATTATGGCGCATTTGATCATGATCCTGACTTTGAACATAACAACAAAATATACTTCAGTTTCAGTGAGTATTAAAGGGAAGCTCTACAAGTCGCGTCTCTTTTATTAATAATACTCATTGCAAAAGTGTTTCTTTAGCTTCAAGATATCTTCTTCAACACATAAAGGGCGAGACAGATATTTGCCATACTTAACGGAACTTAGCTTAGTATCATTCTAACTATACACATCATACACATGATTGTGACCAAATACACGAAATATTACTTAGAGAATTTAGCCACCTCTTTTAAACGTTAATTTCCTCGGTTTCAGTTCATCCTATTACAAATAGTGTGGGCATTAAAGTCAAACTACCCGAAAGATAGGCCGCTCTGCACAAGTTGATCACGATAGCGAGTGATTCAAGATTATTCAGAGAGTTAGCGGAGGTCCAGATCATGTTCATCGTACTAAAGAAACACAGATCGACTTCTAAAACATCTCCAGCTCTTAACAGGACATAAACACCATCTAATATTACATTAATAATTAGAAACATTTTTGAGAATTAATTTACAGTGTTAGAGCATCATGAACAGATTGCTACTAAATTATATGGGAGACGAATTAGCGTTCTGTAATTAAATTTAAACAATTTGAAAAAATATTGTGAATTCGATAATATATAAACGTGGAAGGGTGTGAGCTAAATATGACTGGCAATTCAAATATTCTGCTTATTAATAGCTAAAAATATTCTGAAAACTCCGTGATTCTTTTTCATTTCTAATTTATGAAACTGAAATATACTTCTATAGCGAAAAATAAATAAAATAAAAAAATACAAAAAAGGCAAAAGAGAACACAAACAACACAGTACAGTACAACAGGAAAACAAACCTGTATAAAACAGCACATAAAAGTATAAATATATCCACATGCACCTACCTGGTAATACATAAAAGATTTGTCCGATGACAAATACTTGTGAGAATCTTGCTCTTGCAAACTCGCATATAACTACTTGTATTAGCAACTGACAATAAAGACATATCTAACTTCTTAGTACAACATCTTTTATGAAGTTTTTAATTTCAATTTTGATAGGAAAACTTACTTAGCCTAGGATACCGAAAAACATGTTTATTAATTCATTGCCAAGTAATATCGGGTATGTTGTTGACAGGAAATGTTACACATAAATATTAGCTTGGTTTTAAACAGTTATTGTTTCTAGCCAGCGAAGTAACACACAAGACCATACTTTGAAAGAAATGTTCTCCCGAACTCACATATAATTTCTACTTTCAATATATTTGGAATCTGGAGAAAGCTGGTAAAAGTAAGATGGGGGTGTTTTCTATTTTATCACTGAAGGTCCAAGTTGAGTTGTTGATTTGGGATTAAAAGAATGTTGTATTAAAATAACTGACCTATTTTCCTCCTAGATCTCGTTGCATTGAGTATCTGATGTGTATATATATCAGCTAGTGGTTTGATGAAACTCATCTTTAATATGCTCAAAGAAAACATGGTGAGCGATTTGAGCTACTTTTAATTTATTTCTTCCAAAAGTGATTATAAGTGCATTATTGAAACTATGAAAGAATAATTAGAATATATGGATATCTGGTGATATTTGTAAATTTGCCTCTAATCCATGATCTGGTTTGGTTTTTCTGGTTAGTTCTTGCTCTGACATGATCAGTTATAATTATCTATGTATTCATTCTTAGCGAATAATTATGTTTCGCAAAAGACTAAAAATTCTGAGGTGAGTTCATATGATAAAATGTTTAGATGTGTGTGTTTGCCTTGTGTTTTGTAATTGTTTGGTTTTAGTTTGTTTTTTGGCTTTATTGTTTATTTTCTTTTTGTGTCTTTTTTTTCTTGTTTTTTTGTTCATTTTTTATGATCTTCTTTGTTTATGATCCTTTTTATCTTTTTCATGAGCTGTTTTATTTGTTCTTTTTTTTTCTTTTTTTGTATTTTTTTTTTTATTTTTTGTTTTTGGTGTGCGGTTTTAATTTCAAAAATAATATAAACCAGTCTGTGTTTTTGGATTGCACATATATATCGAAACATGCAGCAGCTAAGGGCCTAAGGTGGAGAAATGGTCCAACCAATGATTTTTATTTTAGGTATTGTTCTGCTTGAAGAACGGTAGATTTTAGGACCTTAGATTCGAGGTCAGTTAGAGAAACAACAAATCATTCACTAAGCAGGTCTTTCAGATTTGTAATACACCCAACGCAATATATATCATATATATATATATATATATAAGTTGAGCTGTATTGGTTCGGTAGGATGAACGTGATTTGGACCTTCATGATCAACTTGCGCTGCGCAGCTCTTCGGGTATTGGCTTTTAATGCCTGGTCTCTCGTTGATAAAGTGATGATTTTGGAACTAACGAAATCAAACGCTCAAAGAGTTTCCTAAAAGTGTAGTGTAAAATTTCGTGTATGTAGTCGCAAGCGCGTATATGGTGTGTATGGTTAGAATGATACTAATCTTACTCCCATTATTATGGAAAAGATCTGTCTCTCCCTTTATGTGTTATAAAGGACATTTCGAAGCTGAAAAGTACTCTCTTGAACGCAGTATTGATAAAAGTAAAGCGATCTCTAGAACTTTCCTTTATACTCACTGATATTGAAGTATGTTGTGATGTTATCCTCCTGTGCACTGAGGCAAACTCTTTGATCTCTGTTAATAAAGAAGTGGGGTTTTCTGAATTTGTTGGTGCTGTTGGTGCTGTTGGTTCAATATTAGCAAATTCAACAATAGTCTCTTCTCTTGTTAATCCCATCTCTGCAATTTCCTGTTGAGCAATTTCTCTAGCGGTATATAACAGCTGTGCAGAACGATTGTTTTGAGATAGGAATTCGCCAATCTTGCTAATGTAGTCTTCAAGTTTATTATATTCTCCATCATTTTGAAGAACACCTCTAAACAATTCAAGATGACGATCTGTAGCTAATCCTGGATCTAGTGTATAAGTTTCTGCAAACTTCTCTTGGCCATTCTCTTGAGCTATCATACCATCAACCCTATGGAATAAACGCCCGTTGATAGTCATTGAATAAGTTCCACCTCTCGAATCACCAGTACCTTTAGAGCCCAAGGATGATAGCGAAAGAATTGTATTGATTGTTCGAGAATATTTGGAGGTAATTGGATCCAATAAGATATCCTTCATGTATTGGGGAGCTTCATTGAATATCTTACCGAGTAAAACCTTACCCCTGTCGCAACAAAGAGATGGTAATTCAGTATCGATGAGGAGAGTTTGTTAACAATCGCAGCACTTTTCAAGATTACCTGGAGTATAAAGTGAATTTCGTGTTCTCTGTTGTCTTCGCTGTTGCTGTTGGTCATAAACTGAATCATCATTCTCATTAAAACCGTTGGTGTTATTCTCAATGATATGCTTGAATTTGGGATCTTGATCAAAAGCATCACCAAGTCCAGTGTCTTCTAACGCTTTTTGTACTACCTGTGCTGCATTTTTTCGTCTACCTCTAATTCTATCAGCTGTAGTTCCATCATCAGGTTCAAGTTCAGGTTCAGGTTCAGGCTCAGGTTCAGGTTCAGGTTCAGGTTCAGGTTCAGGTTCAGGTTCAGGTTCAGGTTCAGGTAATGGCGGCTCTTATGGTAAGTCTGGGATCTCTGCATGGGTATTCTGTGATGGGACTTGAAGGTTTCTTAGCTCTGTATCTTGTTCTCATGTCAGGTCTGTTAGTCGGTTTCAATGATTGCCGGATATACTGTTTATGTCATACCTTCGCTCGTTTGAAGTTGCTTGCTGCAGTTCTGGATTATCCGCTGATGTTTCCTCTTCAAGTTGAGGACCTTGAGGGATGGCCCAGGGAAGATTCCATCAAATTTTTCTTGGTTGTCCTCCAACTTTTCTTCTTTTCTTGTTTAATCTTTTATTGATGGCCATTCTTCTGTTATCTTTCAACTTTTTGTGTATAAAGCTGTATTGGTTTTGTGTCATCTTGTGTTGATAAGAATTCAAAATGTAAACAATACCTACAGAAATTGGAAACATCCTTACATTTTGACGATTGCTAGAACAACGGAGAACCAAAGTTATATAAATATAAAAAACGGTGTAGGCCATTTTGGAAGAACTGTTGATCCAATAAAGCTGAAAATCGGTATATATGATGAAATAGATCTGATCTACATTTTTATAAACCATATTTTCCAAATTTTGTTTTGTTGTTGAGATATAAGCAATTTTATGCGTTTTTTCTAGTATTCCATTCAAATCTATGAACGCTTATATCTCGGAAAGTATTATAGATCACATACTCAGACTTTGTATATCTCTTAGTTTGAGTGTTAGCTACAGTTTGATATACTTTAGGGAAAAGTTCAAGCCGGTTTATTATTTTTATTAGTATCATTCTAATTCTAATTCTAATGTCTGGCTTCCTCCGTCTAATCACATCAAACACAGGAGTGCGTCCATGCTCCTCTAAAAATATCACTGTCCTTTTTTGTGCCCTGGGTATGGAAATGGTACATTTTCAAGAATGACAGAATGGCGTACCCATTGAACTTAGTGACCTACTGGAAAGGTTTTAGCTCGAATAGGTTGCGTTCGGCTAAATTTAAAATGTTTACACGGTTACTTTTGTTACACAATCTTTCGTAATGAAATTCCTTATAGACTCATGGGCATAGATAGGTGAAAAGTTTTACTAGCAAATCAGCACACTGCTGTCAGGATCTGTAATATCTCCCCTTGAGAACAACAATCAAACCAAATCTGCTTTCGAAGTATCATTAAAGCACAAAATTATACGGCAATGATGTTCTTCTATATTGCTTTCATGTCAGAAACTGTAGCTTATGAACTGAAGGGTACTTCTGTTCTTTTATTAAACCGCGTGAATTGTGAAATTAACCGCTAGTTTATCGTAGAGAGGTTATTCAAAACAAAGCTGTCTTGGACGTGTTTTTTACTACGAATACCATTAATGTTTATACGCGCAGGAATTATGAGAACATGCATGAATTACTCTCTTAAAATACCCTTGCATGGTGGAGGTACTATACGATTGTACATAATGATTATTTGAAAGGTGAGTCTGAAAACAAAACTTCTTTCTCTTGATTGTGAATGAGCCATGTAAGTATCTATGAAAGGCTTGAATCCTATGAAGAAACTACATTGAATTCTATCAACTTACAGAGGAGAGAAAGTGAGTTCTGTTTCGAGTTCCTCCCCTAGTTCTCCCCTCAATTGCTTATCTGTGTTTGTCATTTGTATGAGAGACCATTTCTAATGTTTTTTTCCTTGATATCCTCTCATGTGGTGGTGTCATAGTCGGCCCATTAGCTATTCCAGTGCGAACCAACTCGTGAGTCCATAATATATACCTATCATTGCACGTTTGTAACCTGTCGATCCTGGTGCCTGAAATGGAAGCTCGTGTACCGGCCGATATAAATTTCACAAGGAATCGAGATGGTGCATATGCCGAAAAGAGAGGCCTCTGCGGTCTTTTTGACCTCAAACATATCCCTTAGAATTGTATATATGAACCTAGCCTTTTCGTTCATAGGAAGCTAACTATGTCATGATTATATCATCGTATAAGCTATGTCAATTATAGTTATTATGGGCTTTTCTATAGCTTTTATATATACATTGTGGAGATCAATCAGACCTGAGAAGGGCATGGTAAATGCACTTAAAAATATATTTACTTGAGATTGCATTTTCGAAGTAAAATGGGCAGCAGGCCTGGCTTTAAATAATATTCAGGATGAAAAGTTTGTTCAAAACCCAGGGAATGGGGAAACTCTTATTATAAAGCCTCCGTATCGAATCAGAAGCTGGTGACAAAAATTATTTATACCACGACAGCAGTGTTTTTCGTGCTCTTTTCACTTGATATTTTCTTTTTCGACTTTGCCCATCAACTTAGCCGTGTACAGTTTGTGCTGTTTTTGTGTATCTAAGGCTCTGTCAACTATTGTTCACCTCTCAAACAAAATAGTACTCATAACACACCAGAGCGTTGTATTATCTTTTTAGTTCATACGACAGAGAAGAATCGAACGACATTGACAAGCCAGAAAAAGCATTAAGGAGTACTCAAGGGTGGCAAAAATTTTCCAATTTATCAAAACATACACACATGCAACACAAACACGACCAGTTCAATACACTGGCGAGTTCGGATAATGTAAATGAACAACTGCAACAACGGCAATCGGGGTTTGTTCCTATACCAGACCAAGATCATCACCATCATGAATCACTAAAGCTCCAACGGGATCATCAACAACAGCAGCAACAACAGCAGCAACAACAACAGCCCATCAATGAACTAGTAGATCAGCAGCAAGGACAGCAGCAAACAGAACAGAGACAGGTCGACACATTGTTAGGTCAACAACAACAGCAGCAACAAAAGCAATTAGACAGACAAGAACTGGACCTTAGGAACACCGTAGAAACACTCAAGCAACTCCTAACAGCCCCACCATTCTCAACACATAACTTGGAAGTCGATGAATCATCAGATACACATGTGAAACGAGCCAAACGTAAGTCGAAGTTTACCAAAGAGCAAGATGAAATGATCATTGACCTTAAAAGACGAGGTAAATCATGGGTTGATATTGCTGCTATAACTGGAGTGGGAAGTTTCCTTACAGCCAGAAACAGGTACCAAGTGCTGATGGGACAACAAGGAGTTGCCTCTGTATTCTGGAGTGCAGAAGATACAAAATCATTGCAGAATATTGTGGATCAAGGTGAGTTGGAGAAATGGAGGTTCATTTCGAAAGAGCTTTATAAGCTCACCGGGAAATTTTTCACCGATGTCCAATGTCGTCAAATAATCAAAGAATTGTTCCTTGAGAATCCAAGTGAGTTTGGTGTTGATGAAGACACTGTACTGGATATAATTGCTGATCTAAACCGTGCAAATGCAAGAGGACAGCAGCAAACAGAGAAAAAGTCCTAATATGAAGATATGAATGAAGGTTTATCTTGAAACCTTGTATGTGGAGATATGAGTTGTAGGCAAAGGTAAAAGATATGAGCGCTTCCTAGAACAAAAAAATGGTATTGGTGTTGCTGCTGGTGTTGTAGAGTGGTGTAGGTTGTGGTGAAATAGATTGAATGTTCTCGAGAACACAGCATACGGGTTATGGTGCTAGTTTCAAAAGCACCATACCTAAATATGAGTTGTGACTCTAAATATACAAGCTTACGTCTAAAACAACACACTTTTATAGTTCAGTGGATGGTCTGTTTGAGACTTTAGGGATAATAATACTGTGTTATAATTACTGAGTAGAAAAGAATATATAAACTGTGCCCTCTATAAGATAAAATGAAGAATATTGAACCATAATTTAAAAATACCACGACAACAAAACACTTCAGAATGAGTCTGTGCTTTCCCAAAACACTCTCTCTGGCTCAACTCTTTCACGGAATTCCCATGGAAATAAAGGAGTAATCACAACTGTAGGCTCGGAAGTCGACTGGGTATCATTTGTTCTGTCACTGATTTTCAAGTTATCCCACTGGTTGGACACTTTTGGTATATCCAAGAGACAACCCTCGCCTCTACCTGAATGGTCTTCAATTGGTGAGATATTGGAGATTGCAAAGATTTCCCCGGCAATTTTACCAAAATAGTGTCTGTTGAATACCTTCCACCATTTTTCGTGTAAAGACTTCATAATTTCATATCCTTTACCAAAGCTTCCAGATGCGAAAAGTGAAGCATCTCTTGACAACCACGGTTTGTTCAACCCAATGAAATGAATAATTTTAATATCCTTAAAGAATTTCAAGAAAGCTGGAACATATTGATAACCTGCAGTTGGGGTAACGTTAAAAGTGAAAGGCAATCTTCCCCATTTACCCAAGAAGTATTCGTTTAACAAACCTTGATCACCACCGTCAAACGATGGTGATTCTTTGTTTTGGATTGTTGCAAATAACTCTTCAAAAATTGACTCTGAAGGTTCCGTGACAAAGACACCAGAGTTGAAAATATCTGGCCATCCAGCATCTGGAGAAGCTGCAATTGGAAACTCATGGGACAATTCCGTTCCGAACAGACCATCAATAGGCACCACTGGTAAGATATCCGAATCCAAATACACAACTTTAGAAAAATGGATTTGTTTCCAAATAAGGATTTTTGTATAAGTCGAAGTCAAATCCGGTCTACCCAAATCGCTCAACTGCTGTAAAGAGGTGCTAACAATTGGACTGACGTTGATCACATCATCATAGACAGTTTTGATCAATTCTTCACTTGCTTTGGAAATATTTGAAACAAGGATCGCAAGACGTCTTGTCGTACCAAGATCCCTAATGGAATTGGCTAGAACAAGGGCACCAGGTAAATAACGGTCGTTTGTAAGGATTGTAATGTACGCTTCTGTCATGGCCTGTTTTTTTTCTCCACGCTTTCTCAACACTTCTCAGAACAGAAGAATGTTTATAGTTGAAGCTTCAGTCCAAGTTTTGATTTTTGTGCGTTGGACTTTTTATTCTAATTTTTGAAGGGGACTACTCAGGCTTTTGTATTCTGTCGATATCTCCCTAGCTTTTTTAATCAGGCTGCTTTCTCAAATCAAAACAAAGGAAAAGAAAACATGCTGCAAGAGAAATGTGAACTGCACAGCGCACACCCCACTCCCCCATAGAAAGTTTTGTTATGAACCACAAAAACTAAACAAAAGGCTTCTGAGGCAGCAGACAGTTTTTTGTATTTTGACTTCCAAACAATAACAAATGGGATGTTAGGGGCAACAAGGTGAAGAATTGATTCTTCATTGGACAATGGACAATTGACTTCACTAAATGGAGTCCAAAATATAAACCTGAGTCATTTTAACAACGAAAACGTCAAATCAGGGTTTACTACATTACTGTACACACTGCAATTCATAGGAACTGTCTTTGTTTCAAACCTCTTTTCTTATAAGTGTATAAATTTCATCAACTAACATATAAGGCAATACCACATAATCAAAGATGGAACAAAGAAGGCACCCACAATTATAAATCTTTAACTAAGGACGTTTATAGATTGGGTTCTCAGAATTACCATTTGTAAGAGGACCATGAGTAGATGGAACATGTGCTGAAGCACGGGCACTTGTGCTTGCATTCTCTTTCAAAGTCGTCAACTGTTTGGATCTAAAGTTCTCATAATGAAGGAATGCAGTGGTCTCTATCAAGTCGTGCAAATGAGTTCTCGTCAAAAAATCCCTCAAGTATACAAACTCAGATTGGTTAATATCTTCAATATTGATTGTGCCCCATTTGGTTCTTCTTCCCTTAAACGCCTGTCCATCAATAGTGATTTCTGACTCTGATCCAATAACTGCAAATGGAATGATAGCTCTAATACTGTTATTCAAGTCTCTCTCCTCCTCTGTTAGATCATCTGAGTCGAATGGGAACAAGTTGAACTCGTGGAATTCAAATTCTCTCTGCAAAACCTTTCTGAATGCCTCACGTTCTTCTAAAGTCAAAGTATCGGATTTGGCAATCACTGGAATAACGTTGGAAATCTCAGAAAGCTTCTTCAAGGCAATCACATCAACAGAACGTAACCCCTTTCCATTCGGCTGGATGAAATAGAGAACTGCATGCACCCTTGTGTCCTGGATATATCTCTCACGTTGTGCGGTCAACTCCTTACGTAAATAAAGTGAATATTGTTCCTTGATGTATCTAACGATTGGTTCCCAACACTTGTCATTGTTTATCTGGTCACCAAAACCGGGTGTATCGATGACATTCACGTTCAAATGGACGTTGTTTTCAACCAACTTGTGCTTGGAAACAGAGATATCGGCGGTTTTTGATATTGGCTCCTGCGGAGACTTACGACCTTGAGAATCAACCAAATGTGTGGAGAACAACGAGTTGATCAACGTAGACTTACCCAACCCTGAGTATCCGGCAACTAACACGTTAAATTGGAAACCTCTCTTCAACAAACGGTGCTCGATCTGGGTTGTGATGGTATCAAAACCAACGTATGCGTTTGGACGAATTTCTGGAGTTGTGGACGACATTTGAGATGTGTGATTCTTCTTCTTCTTCGTAGTTCTTCTTCCAGTTAACTATTATTTATAATCGAATAATAACAATTGCGATAGTTACACAAAGATCTTCCCACTGTGTAAGTCCAATAACCACAAAACCAATTCCACGTTCTGACAGAAATTTGAGAATTGAAGTGCAAAAAAAAACCAACGGTGTTCGCGCATGCAAAAAGAAAAAGTAACGCGTTGGAAATTTCTGTTCCATTTTAGGAAATTGATACTGGGACACACTGTGACCTTTCCAGCGCTTTATAGAATGTTGCCCCTAACATAAACATCTCCCTTACGGCCCGTAAGCTCCTGGTAGACACAACAGAAATTACTCAGCGGTTGAGTGCCGGAAGCGAATAAGGAAGAGAAAAAAACTGTTGGTCCATCGAAAAAAGTTCAATGTAAACAACAAATTGAAAGATCATAACCCAAAGTAAATCCTACTTGTTGTGTGTCTATTTTTGTTCTTGTGTTTTGTTCTTATCAAAGAGACCATGGAGAGACAGCATATATTGGATGTTCTTTCTGGAACGCTGGATCCGAATCCTCAGATCAGAAAACAGGCTGAAAACGAATTGACCAAATTCGAATCTCAACCTGGGTTTACTCTTTACTGTTTAGATCTATGTGTTGATGAATCTGTATCATTATCTCAACGATCTTCAGCTGCTGTTTTCTTCAAGAATAGAGTTTCTAATTATTGGAATTCTAACACACCAAGTTCTATCTTAGAGCCTGAAAGAGAGCAGATCAAAGTGAAGTTGATTGAGTCTCTTATAAAAGCTCACAATGACAATCACATCAGACCACAGTTGTCAACATCTGTGAAGCTAATATTGGACAAGGGTGAGTGGGCTTTAAACGAACAGATCCTATCGTTGTTGAACTCAACTTCAGACCAAGTACATGTCTATACAGGATTACTTCTGTTGTTGGAAGTTGTCCGTTCGTTGAGATATACAACAACAGATCAGAGTAGAGCTCCTTTGAACTTGTACGTGGATCAGACTTTCCCCATCTTGGAGAAATTGGCCCCTGAGCTGATCAACCGTGATGATTATCAATCAGGTGAGATGTTGTACTTTATCCTGAAGATCTTCAAATTTGTTACCTTAATGGGTATGCCTTATTACTTGGCAAATACAAATAATCTCTCGAATTGGATATCAATTCATTTGATGGTTGTTCAAAAACCAACTCCTCAAGCCGTTTTGGAGCTGGATCCTTCAGATAGAGTCTTGGATAGAAGGGTGAAATGTAACAAATGGGGGTTTGGAAATTTACAGAGATTCTACTACAAATTTGCCACTCCTAAATCACAATTTGCAACACCAGAATTTGTCGATTTCTTTACCAAAAATTACGCCCCAGAAATCCTCAAGGTGTATTTTGGAATTGTCGAGAAATGGGGGTCAGGTACATGGGTTAGTGAACCTGCGTTATACAATTTGATCACTTTCATCGAAAGATGTATCATCTACGACTCGTGGAGCTTAATTCAACCTCATTTCACAACACTTTTGAGACATTTGCTCTTCCCATGTCTCTGTCAAAGAGATTTGGAGTTGTACGAAACTGATCCAGAAGAATATATCAGAAGGTTCTTTGATATCAACAGAGAAACATCGACTGCAGATGTTGCTGCAGTCGATGTCCTGTTTGTCATTGCACATCATAGATTTGAGGAAGTTAACAACATTCTTGCCTTGTTAAACGAGATATTTAACAAATTCACTCAGGATCAGAGCCTTGAAAATGCATTGAAAGCTGAAGGTGGGCTGAGAATCTTGGGCTCTATCTCTCCTTCATTGTATGCGGATGAATCTCCATTGAAATCCCAAGTTGATCAAATCATTGATGGATTTATTGTTCCATTGCTCACAGGCAAATATGAATTTTTGAGGGCAAGAGCTTGTGAAACTATATCTCTGTTTGACTGCAAATATAGTGATAAAAATGTTCTTTCGAGGGTATTTCAAGGTGTTTTTGAAAACTTCAGAAATAACGAATCGTTACCAATTCAGATCGAAGCTGCAAATGCTCTAAAGGTGCTTATCGCTGATCCATTGGTTTCAGACGCTATTAGAGCTGAAGTTCCTCAGATTGTACAAAAATTGATGAGCTTGTCAAAGGAATTTGAATTAGACATGTTATCTGAAATTATGGAATATTTTGTGGAATTCTTCCCGGATGAATTGCAACCATTTGCCCGTGAAATGGGTCAGAGTCTTTGCCAACAGTTTGTTCAGATCGCTACTGAAATAATTGAGATTACAAATGCCGGAGGTATGAATGATGCCATCACTGATAAAGAATACCAAGGTATCGCTGTCATTAATACAATGATAACTATGGCAGTGACAATTCCAAAGGTGGACTTTGATGAGGTCTTCTTCCCAGCAATTGAGTTTGTTGTCCACAATGCAGCATTAAATTTCCTTGCTGAAGCAATGGAGTTGTTGGATAGTTTGATTCTAAACAAAAAACAAGTTACTCAGCAGGCTTGGGCTTTATTCCAACAAATATTAGAATCATTTGGAACATATGCAGGTGAATACTTTGACTATTACAATTCAATTTTCGAAGATGTCATCCTTTATGGATTCAGAGGCTTAAATTCTCAAAGTCCACAAGTAAACGCTTTACAAACTGTTCTGCATGAACTTCTTGAATCTCAGATTGACTATGGTGAACAGGGAACGTTTGAACTCATTGAATATCTAACTATCACCTTGAGGGAAATCAATCCTGATTTTGCGCTAGTTTTGAAAACATTCCGTGAACAAGACCTTTCTCCTTACTATGTTCTGAAGGTATTTTTGGCATCTCTTTATGCAAACCCAGCAGCTACATTGCAAATCACTGAGTCATTTGGAGAAACTGTCAGGCTTTTGGAGATTTGGTACAACTTGACACCTATGCTTGAAAAAGTCTACGGATTGAGGCTACAAATTTCTGCGCTCATTTCGTTGTTAACTGTACAAAATTTGCCAAATACACTTACTGGTTTCCTACCACAACTTTCTGAGAAGCTCGCACAAACCATTGGCCGTCTTCCAGAGGCGGTTAGTAAAAAAGCAAAATTGAACAGTGATGAGTACTTGGAAAGTGAAGAGTCCGAGTTTGATGATGATGAGGCCTTTAGAAACACGCCTATGGATTATGTTGATATTGCACCGTTCTTTGCTCAAAGATTACAAGAGCTTCAACAGGTCGATGCTTCAAGATATGAACTTGTCATGACCAATCTCAAGTCCAATATCGATGTCCTTACAGGTGTGTTGCAGTATAGTGATGATTCCAAGTCTCGTTAATATACATTTTAGTATGAACTTAGATAGTTTTACTGGAATCCAGTCTATCCCAATAGCCCGAGCCCTTTTCTGTAGAGTGCAGCACCGAACTGTAGTCAGCGTTGAAACGCTTCGGCTGCAGCAGACCTTGTTGCATCAATATCTTTGCAGGTCTATGTTCGATGTCATTTTCAATGATTAAGTTGTTTCGCTCAGCTGCGCTCTGCTCGGATCGGGCAAATTCTCTAATGATTGGACTCACATCAGTGAAATATGCAACTGGATTCAGTGTCTCAAACAAAGAAGAGTCTGATCTTTCATCAGCAAAATAAGCACTAGGGTTTCCTAAGACCTGTCTGGCTGTTCCTCTAGTTAAACGTTTAAAGTTCTTGATTTTAGACAGAGCAAATACCCTTTCTCGTTGCCTTATTACAGATTGTAGTTCAGCATCCCCATTCGGTTCAGATGTACGTGCAGCTTTGGTTAAGGAGTTGTACAACTCTTTGGCAATGTCGTATTCTGATGATAATAAAGGTGGATGTAGAGTTTCCGAAATAAGTACCGGTACCAAAGATAATTGCTCATTTTCAACTTTATCAACTCGAACCAATGACTTAGAAGAAGTGTGTATCTCGTCACAAAGAGATTTTATTTCAAGCTGTTTGGACAGCTGCAACACATTGATTCCATTTTCTTCCGTGACAATTGTTTCGTTGAACAATATCTTCGTTACTCCAAACTTGGGAGTGGGTATTTGACAGAGCATTTCAAGTTCGAATAAGCATTTTCTCAAATCGTGATTGTTGTCCTTGACAAGTTCCCTCAAAACAGCATGGTCTACGTCACAATCGTTCACCAATGCACATAGATAAAGATAATGACACAACAATTGAGTTGATTGTCTCTTTATTCGATAAAACGAAGATTCCGCATTTGCGCATTCTATCATTGACTCAGGAATTTCTTTAACATCTGTGCAGGTTAAAATGATTGGTTTTCTAGAAACTTTTAACACGTCTTCCACAACTAGCCAAAACCCCTTATCAGATTCTAAGAGCACATCGACATCGTCGAACAAGATGAAGCCCTTCTGGAAAACATCATCATTTGAAGATGAATGTACCAACTGTGTTGTGCTCATCTCCTTGAGATTAGCAAGTATATCCTTTCTTCCTCGACTCTGGCTTGCGTTGATCTCATGAACGTACCCTGATCTGCAATTGGCCATTGCATAAACTGCACTTGTTTTACCAACGCCTCTAGGCCCTGATAATATAATCAAAGGCGTATAAGTCTGGTCATCCATTTCAGTGTCTTCTTCATCATCATACACGATAAAGTTGTCCATTTCATCAAGGTTTCTTTTGGGCTTTTTAAAATTATGTCTCTTAGTATTTCTCTTCAACATTGAGAATGAATTATTCAAGCACTGACTGATGGTCTGAATTTCATCGACATCCCAAAGTATCTCATCGTCTGATGTGGGGTGGAACATTGAAGTCCATAGATCTCTCTCCGGTTTACATGTAAGAAGCTTTTCAAATTTTTTGAATCTGCTATCCGACTTAAACTCAGGAACCCTTTCTAATGCTAATGCAATTTTGTTCTCTTCTGACACTGTGTACCTGAACTTCTTCACGTTGTGTTTAGCTTTGCACGTATCTATTTGTGCATAGTCGACAATCTTTGTCTGCAAAATCCTTTGTGAGAACCTTTGAGGAAGACTGATGGCTCTATGTGAGATCTGTGGCTCCTCATATTTGACATGCATCATTTCTCTTGTGATAATTGGTGGTTCAAGTTCTTTCAATTTAGATACTGAATTCTTCCGTTGGCACAACTTGTTCTCCATATCTTGATGTTCATCATTTATGGTCACTGATTCGGCTTTGTCTTCCTTCTTTGGTCTACCAAATGACATAAGGAAGTCCTTTGCAGATACAGACCTACTTGCAGATTGGCGAATTTTCCTCTCCAGGGCTTGCATCTTCTTCTCTCGAGTAGTATACTTAAAGTTCACAATCAGAGATCCATGCTTTTCCTTACGTTTCTCCTGTGAACCCGCTTCCTCATCAGAAGATAGCACTTCAACAACCTCTGGGTTCCTCGTACCAATGAGTAAATCTTTGGCAGTAATCCCACTTTTAGCCTTCCCAATCACTTGGACCACACCATCTCTATCATCGTCACCAGCTATTGTCTCAGTTCCTTCGTTATCTGCTTTGGTTCTTCTGTTTCCGTTTAAGACCTCTCTCAGATTAACTGTAGTCTTCTTCTTTGTGTCCTCCATAACCTCATCATCAACATCAATAGGGTCCGACCCGATAACTTCAATATCTTCCTCCCTTTTCACCTGTATATCATCCATCTTGCGTAACCTTATAGGTTTTATCACCCTGAAGACATCTGTTATAGACACCTTAGCATTTGGAGTCTCCTCTCTAGTTGAAGGCATTGGACTCATTGTAGCATCCATGTTAAGACCATGAATCTGTGACGATGACTGAAGATCGAGAGACATCTCTGAATGAACAGATGGAGGCCTCTGCCACCTACTCATCTTCTGATCTGTAATCAACGCGACAGACTAAGCCACTGATTCTTGCAATGTATCTTCTGACACAGAAGTAGTAACGCGTTCACCAGACGAAACAAAA
Source organism: Williopsis samutprakarnensis (assembly GCA_030569715.1). Taxonomy (NCBI): domain Eukaryota; kingdom Fungi; phylum Ascomycota; class Saccharomycetes; order Phaffomycetales; family Wickerhamomycetaceae; genus Williopsis; species Williopsis samutprakarnensis. Next base: position 102,063 of record JAJMLQ010000129.1, read on the forward strand.
ACGCGGTGACTCTTTTGGTGTGCTTTGGCAGGACATTTACTGAGCTTGAATAATTAGGAAACCCGGAAAATTCGAAGATGGTCCCTTGGCCCAGTTGGTTAAGGCGTGGTGCTAATAACGCCAAGATCAGCAGTTCGATCCTGCTAGGGACCATTTCTCCTTTTTTTGAATTCTGGATGTATAAATTGATGTTCGGATGTCAGAAAGAACAAGTTGGAGTTACACCTATATTCAATGTGTTTAAGGGCAACCCCAGTTGAAAGTCCTCCATAGATATCAGCATATATATGTGTTTTTCAGTACCAATTGTACCTGGTTGCTTCTCATATAAGATTTGTAAATCTAAAGAGTGCGGTTATTTTACATTTAATAATGCATAAATTAAACAACTTTTATTGAATGCTATCTTAACATAAATATCGGGTATCAAATACCATCCAAATAACTTGAAAAAATAACACATTTCCTAAAGTTGATATTTACATTATGTCATAATTAAACATCAAAGACCTATAACCATTGAATATGAATCTAATTATAAATATAGTACGGTTTTGCAATATTATATGCTAGAATGGTTTGTTATTTCCATTACCACATCTCTTGCTTAGATGACAACTTCACAAGCTTCCTCCATGTTCAATTCTTTCATACCTTGAAAAAACCATCACTCTATATATGCTTCCCGGTGCACCGTATATGCCTAGGTCTCAAACTAATGTCCTAACCTATACTGTATCTCGTTATATCCATTTCTATCACTACCCACGTATTTCATAATTTCTATAAAAGATCTCGTTGGTACTTGCTATAAACCATTTTAAAGGAAATAAACGAGATCATGCAAAAGTAGCCTTGTGTTGCAAAACAGGTATCCTAGTCTGATCACCGATTGTCGACACACCTCATGCAATATTGGTCGCTAAAGAATTATATGCCATATGAGTCTACTACGTACAGATGTGACCGATATACAATGAGCTGATGATAACAATCAACGTATAGTGCCAAGTTGTTATATGATTGTTTGAAATTTTGGAATGCCCTCTATACAATTTTTTCTCCGTTTTTTTTCTTTTCTTCTGTTCAACAAAGACATCTTCAATCACGCTTTGAATCTTGGAGTGATATTCTTTCTCGAATACCATGTGACGAAATCCTTGATACCAACCCTGATCCTTCTGTAATCTTTTGAGTTCAATGCAGTAGACATTGTTGTAAGGAGTTTGTTTCTCTCCTGTGGTGATACAGTGTTCTGTGGTAGGGCATCAAGTGAGCTATTCAACCACATGACTGCTGTATCTGGGTTTGGTGCCAATCTAATGGTTTTACCCAATGCATCAAAGGCATCAATCTGTGCATCTTGTGAGAATCTAAAGATCAATCCTTGTAGTAAACTGTTCACCAAGATACCACCATTCTCACTAATGAAATTTTGCACAGTGATTTTAACCTCAGGTGGAATCTCCTCCAAAATGGATATTGGTGGAGTATCGAAACCCCAAGAGATGAGATCGATTAAAAAGTGTAAAGTGCTAACAACTGGCTCGGTCTTTTCAAGTTCCAATGCAACTAGGGAAGCGTCAAAGGAAGGTTTCAAAATATCAGACAGAACGTACTGAGTGACAAAGAACATAATCACATCACCCATCATTCTGAAAAAGTCATCGATTAAATCGGGAATATCAATAGGTTGAGCCTCTTTAACAACTGCAAGGAATGAGGTCACCTGCTGATAGGCAAATTCCCAAACCGCTTGTTTGGTCTGTTGAGGAATTCCCTCATCGCCAAACTCTCTAATGACAACACCAGAAACCCATAAATAACAACCAAATCTTGTTGTTTGGAAACCTTTCACTAGAACATTAGCAACAGATGGCAACAGATCCAATACAAAGATACCATATGTCTGCAAGATTGTCTTGGTGAATTTCATACAACGTTCTGAAACTTTTGGAGATTTACCGTGCTTTTCCAAGAGAGTGACCACCAGGGGCCATACTTCAACAGCCAATGATGCCACGGGATCAGAATTTGCCTGGAAGTTTCTTGGTTTTATAACTTCAAAGTACAATCTAACAATCTCAATTTCCTGTGCAATAGCATCATAAATTTGTTCTGTGCCTTGCTCCTGAGAATATTTCCCCAATTTCTCCAATATTGGTTTGATAAACATCATAGTGGCATTGGCAATATTTGAATCATCTTGTTTATCAATGATGTATGCGATACCTTCTGAAATCTGATAGATTGATGAAATTTCAATTGCAGTCGTATTTGAATTCAAGATGTTGATGTAAAAATTGTACAACTGTTCGATATAGTTGGCTAGCAATTTAGAACAATCTTGACAAAAATACATTAATGCCAACGATGCTGCAGTGATTATATCGGAATTTGCAAACTGGAATCCACTAATGATGTAGTTCAGTTGTTTTTCCAAAAATTCTGGGTGTAGTGCAGTCCATTCCGTGTATCTTCCAAGAACTAAAGTTGCAGCGTATCTAATCTTGGTATTTTCTGGTAGTTGAACCAACAAGTCCATTATTTGAGGTAAGATCTTATTCTCCTTTAGAGTAACCTCTTTGGCCATTGCTCTCAAACTGAACAAGGGTGCTTCAACTTGTTGCCATTTCACATTCGGTGAGTTCAAAACAGATTGAATCTGTTGGAATGGAATTGAAAGAGAAGTCTCCGCTCCTATAACAGCGGTACAGTCTTTCAACACATCCCCCATATCATATCTGAAATCCTTAAACTTTTCCTCCTCTTCCTTTGACTCAAAAAGAGGATCCGATTCGCTCCCATCTGGATAGTACAGATGCTTGATCATAACCTTTACAAGTTCCGTATATATTGGGATGAACTGCTGCCTTGCCTCCTGGTATCTATCCAATGTGATCATGAGTTTTAAAGAGTACCAAAAGTAAAAAGTGTACTTGACAATCTCCAAATCTTCTTGGTAATCTGTACACTGTAACAGGATCTCCACTAATTCTTTGTAGTCCTGTGGTTGTTTGGCAATAATAATATGCCATGCCTCACCAGACTCGACAAATAGTCTTGTCAACGATCCAAAGATATCTGGATCATCGTTGTGCTGTTGTAATAGAGGTCTTAACTGCACAATCTGTTGGTACAACGCATGGATTAACCCAATGTTATCAATGTCCTTAGTCTCTCTGACAATGGTACACAAACACTCGATTGACTTTTCAAAAGAGTTCTCATCTTTCAAAGAGTTGAATATGATATTTGTTAAAGGTTGGATCTGCAAGAGCTCCTCCACAGGGATTTCACCAATCCAAGAGTTCAAACAATCCAATATCAATGAGCTTGCACGAGAGTTATCTCCAGATTGCTGTGCATAGTTCGAAAGCAACGTTAGTACTTTCTCCACGTTTGCCACGATCAACTGATCCGTTCTTAGTCTAAACTCTTCGTCCGTCAATGGGGTACCCTTGGCGTCAAACGACTCCTCCGGGAGAATCTTCAAAAACTCCAACAACGTTGGGACTTGCTGTTGGAGAGTAGCTATGATTTCATCCACAGCGTTATCCCATTGTAAGAATTGGATGGTTAACTTGGAAAGTGCAATGCAAAGTTGAGTTCTAATTGGCTTGCTAACCTCGGAGTACTGGATCAAGAACCTCATCGTTGAATCCTTCAACTCAACCAGAGCCTCAGGTGGGATCTGGTGCAAATCGTATGTCATTTTGTTTCTCAAAGTCTGAGCTGCAAACATCTTCATCTCTATAGGGTATTGCTGCTGTTGTAGTATCGTATGAACACCATTCCATGCCTCTGGTGTCTTCTGAAACTCTTCGAGGTAGTGAAGTGCTTGTGTCTTGTCCTGAGAGTTTGAGCTCATCATGGCAAGAGCCTCTTGAATTTTCGAGTAATCTGTCATCTTTCCTGTTTTCCACTGAGATGGTATGAATTTCTTCTTCAGACTCTCCAGATTCTTTACCGATTTGCTCGTTGTTTATGACTGACGGTTTTGATTTTTTATTGTTGAAGCTGTAGAAAAAAAAAAAAACGTAAACATCACAAAACCGCAAAAAAAAAACGAGAACAGCCGCCAAGGTTCCTTTTTGGGAAATCCGGTAGAAGATTTCCCGTAATTAAAAATTAGCCTTGTCATTTTTTCAAGAAGGGCATTTTTATGCGGTGAAAGTGTAATAGAAGGCTCATACTGTTGATTTTACCATCGGTTTAATCTCCTGAATTTCAACAGACACTGAGATAAATAAAATTTTTGGTGATGAGTGGCAAGAAGCAGCAGAAAGTGGTGAGTCGAAAGCTGAGCGTTGTGCTTTTCCCCTGGAGGAGATGGCTTCAGAATCGAATACTAACATTGGAATAAACAACAAGGTCATCCCACCTATCAATCTTATATTTCAGTACCTTCAAAAACAGTGCAAAGTATACATCTGGTTATACGAACAGATAGACTTTAGAATTGAGGGGAAAATAAGGGTATGTAGCCTCATCAAATGCACGAAACGTGATGGCTTTATCTGTGTACTAACGTATATATACAAAGGGATTCGATGAGTTTATGAACGTTGTTGTTGACGAGGCGTATGAGATCAGTTCAAAGGACGGTACAAGGAGTGAAATAGGAAGAATACTACTAAAAGGTGATAACATCACACTCATTTCTAGTTTAGAATCTTAATCTAATGAACTCTGGTTAGGGTATTAAGTGTACATCACCATTAGTTCTACACGGTATAAATCCATGGTGCTACTGATAATTGTTATTACGTTACCTGTGTCTGTATAACATGTGTTTCCAATGACACCAGACAAAGATTTCAGAGACAACACTATGAGAAAGAAACATAGTAAATGAGTTCATAATAGTGCACTATCCAGTTTTAATCATATACGTGCCCCTAACGTTCTATACGTAGATTATAATTATAATTATATAAACATTTTTGCCTCTGAAGGGGCAAACAGCTATCCACACACTCTCATTGTCCTCAAGAGAGAAGCAATAACAACCACAATGTCTGCCTTTATCGTGGGATCCACTGGTCTATGTGGTAACCTCATACTGAAACACTGTCCTGAATACTTCTCAAAGTGCTATTCGCTGTCAAGATCCAAACCTGATAACAGTGATAATGATTCTACGGTGGTTCTAACGTCCAAGGACTCATCCTCTTGGACAGAGTTGATCTCAAAAGAGCCAATTGACCAACCTGATACGTTCTTCTCAGGGCTGGGTACCACCAGAGCCAAAGCAGGTGGCATTGCAAACCAAAGGCTCATCGATTATGACTTGAATTTAGAATTGGCCAAGGCTGCAAAGTCAAAAGGGTTCAAGAAGTATGTTTTGATCTCATCCATGGGTGCTTCTGCGTCATCTCCACTGCCTTATCCAAAGATGAAGGGACAATTGGAAGACGATGTCATTGCTCTCGGGTTTGAGCAGACAATCATTCTGAGACCTGGAATCTTACTGGGAGAACGTCACGAGGATAAGGGATTCCTCAACAACCTGGCTGTCAAGCTTGGCTCAACTGTCCGTGGTACGTTCTTTGCCAAATACGCAGGATCTCCAACTGAAGCTGAGGAAGTTGCACTTGCTGCCCTGAAGAGCTCTCAAAAGAAGTATGAGGACAAAGTTGTTATACTCTCCCCTCATGATATCATTAACTTGGCCGAGGAGTAGTACAATCCACAGTCTTTCCATGCTTACAATAGCACATGACCTCTGCTCTCAATTATATGGTTTTAATTGGCTTCCTGACCGTAGATTTCTCTTGTAGTTAGTGCTCTTTATAAGCCAGTGTTGTTAGGCAGAGCACACGCGACCTCTGAGCCTAGCATTTGAGCCTAGCACTTGAGCCTAGCGCTTGACCCTAGCGCCTGTTTTCTTATGGCCTGAGCCTGACGCCTGAGCCTAACGCCTGAGCCTAGGCGGATAATCGAATGTTGTACAACGAAAACGCACTTTTTTCCCACCGCTCTCTCTCTGTCTCCTCGCTAATTTTCACCATCAAGAGAAACATAACTTGGACGATTTTGGTCTCTCTGTAGCCTTCATCTGATACCTTTCCACTACTAAGAGAGACAGAGTGAACGGACCATGTTGATGACCAGGAGATTTCAGAGGTTTGTGGCGCTTACTGCGTTCGTCATTGTGGTGTACGTCGTGTTTATATCACCAACGGGAAGCGGACTAAGGATGCTGAGCTTCACTGAGCCTTCGGTAACGAGGGGCATAAGTTCTAAGCACAAAGGATACGACTGGGTTTTTGATATGATTCTACAGGCGAAGCCAAAAGTGAAGCCTCTGAAGAAGTATTTCAACGATGAAAAGGCTAAGCAGAAATTTGTCACCGACCAAGATGTGGTGTTCTCGGAGGAATACCTCGACAATCTCTTGATGGTTCCTAAAGAGGCTCAAGACACATTGAAACAGCAGCATCAACACTACGTCAAAGCAGTACTGAAGGATCAGCATAAAAGCTTCCACAACGAACTGGATCATCCATCTGGTGCGGGAATAATCTTTGTAGGTGGTGGTAAATTCTCGTGGCTGGCGTACTTGGGCATAGAACAGTTGAGACAACTTGGATGTGAGTTACCCGTTGAGGTGTTCATTGGAAGCGAAGAGGACTACGAGGTTGACTTTTGTGAAAACATCCTACCAGAACTGAATGCTCGGTGTAGCTACCTCAACTATGAAACTGGGAACATTGTTGAGAAGTTGGGAGTCGAAATCAACGGGTACCAGTACAAGAACCTCGCTTTCCTCATTTCAAAGTTTGAACAGATTCTGTTTCTAGACGCAGACAACGCTCCAATAAAGGATCCAACACCGTTATTCCACTCTCAGGTGATGGAGAAGTACGGAATGGTTTTATGGCCTGATGCCTGGACCAGAACCACATCCCCAAAGTACTACGACATTGCGGGGTTAAAAGTTAGCGATAAAATTGTCAGAGGGAAGTTCAAAGGGTCTGGAGAAAAGCTTGACGTCAAGAAAGATGTTACATATCACGATAGAGAAGGCACATTACCAAATCCTTCCAGTGAATCTGGAACCATTCTCGTTGATAAGACCAAACACGTGAAGACCCTATTGCTTTCGCTGTACTACAACATCTTCGGTCCTGATCTTTACTATGCCCTTTTAACACAAGGTGCTGCCGGTGAAGGTGACAAAGAAACGTTCATCGCTGCGTCTACCGTGGTGGGTACGCCTCATTATCAAGTAATGCAAAAGGTGAGGTTTATTGGAGCTCATTACAACGGTAAGTTCCAAAGCAAAGCGCTTGGCCAAGCAGATCCAATCCAGGACTATAGAAACTACGTCCTGGGCAACCATTATGATGAACTTGGGGAGATGATCAAAGTTGAAGGTACTGAAGAGGCTGGCGTTGAGTTCATGCATATGAGTTATCCAAAGCTCATCCCATTTGCGCTTTTAAACAACCGTGAGTTAGTCAACAAAGATGGGGGACACATTAGAATGTATGGATCTATCACCAAGGAGGCAGGCTACGACTTTGAGCTGAGGATGTTTGAACTCATCCTCGGTGCTCTGTGCGAGGAATATGACGGCCCATCGTCTGTGAGCCATAGACTTCTAGGATTAAGATTGGTCGAGTACAAGGGACATAGTGGCAAAAATAGTCCGGGACAAGATATGAGCCAGTACTGTCCACAGTTGATCGAGCATACCGAATGGTTAAGAAAGAATCCCGAAAAAGCTACATAGGCATTTCTCTCGAGGGGGCACATCTTAACACCACCTTTATATAGTTATATACGATCTTTGTTCCAGTCTTTCCAGGAAAAAGATGGGAGCAAAGTTTGTGAGAAGTGCATCCAAGCAAATCTTACCGTCTAACCGTGCATTCCAACCAACCGAAGTAACATTTTCCTCGTGTATTAGTGCTCAGTGGATAGTGCCCCAGGTTGTGGTTGTAACGCCGACCGCGTGGAGTTAACCGTTTTCGGACAAAGGACGTTGGAAGAAGTTCGCACTTCCATTCAAACGGTCAAACGGTGCGACATGGTCAAACGGTACGAATAAAATTTCCTCTTCCTCTTCCTCTTCCTCTTCGTCTTGTTCGTTTCGGTGTTTTCTACTCATCTTCAACAGCGGGAATGAATAAACCTCGAGTAAACCGTCTGCTGGTAAGCTCTGTGCTTACAGGCATTTCCGACCCGAGTACGTACGACAGACTCAGTGGATTCATTACGTCCAACAAGGATTTAGTGCTACAACTTGTCAGTTACTCGTGTGTTTTCCTATGTGAGCTGATCAAGATTTACCCAAAGCTGAAGAAGTTGGTGAATAACTACCTCTACAGGCTGAAGCTGGTGAAGACTCGGGTCGAAGCCCCACAGGAACTGACCCAGTCTCAACAAGTGGCTGCAAAGAGACTCAACTCCATCTACGGCTACATCGTGGACATTAGAATCGCAGACAACATATTCGGGTTGATTCCTTACATCGCAGAACTGTTGAGGGACTACAGTTCTGTTAAGAAGTTACGTGCAATTGATTCATGGGAGAAGCTGGACAAGTTTAGTACCTTCTTCTTCTTTGGTAATTACACATGGCTAGAGAACCTAGCGTTTTTACTCTCTCACGATTTCCTTCCAAGCGATTTTGATTTCTTCCTACTACCAGCGCAGAAGCGTGATAAATCACTGACTCCATCAGACTGGTACTACGTCTATTCGTGCCAATTGTGGTGCGCATGGAACGTTATTGAATTTTTGAAACAGGCAAAGAACCACACGTATAACTTCAACCTCATGTGTGACGTTGTTCTCAGTTACCACTGGGCTCTACCTACAGGGTTTTTGAACAGACCAACGTTTGCTGTCATTGGCTTCCTCAATGCAGTGGTTAAGTTCAGAAAGAGACTACACCAATAGATATACAGGATATATACGAGTACAAGCCTATACACCGATCGAATAGCGTGTGTAGATACCTCGGTTGATTGTGCATCTAACCCACATATGTCGACCCTGCTTAGAGACTTTATCCCAATTTGGCAAGCGAGCCATCACTCAATTGATGAGCTGGGGTCTCCACTGTTGGGAGCAAGCATTGTAAATGTGAGATATGGAGGATTATCCTACGATTTACCATGCTTCAATCCTGATTAGGCCATTATAGTTGAAATATATCCAATGACGGAATTAGGTTATCAAGTTAGCGATATGCAGTCAAAAAAAAACAGGGCCGAGCAGGGAATTGAACCCTGGACCACTCACACCCAAAGCGAGTATCATACCACTAGACCACGCGGCCAAATTTAAATTTCGAAAATTGCAGATATGAAAATGCTTTGTGTTATTGGAAGTAGATTGTTTAATTCCGAAAGTGGGTTAAAAAAATCCAAAATTTTCAGCAAGTTGCCTCCTTAGCTTAGTGGTAGAGCGTTGCACTTGTAATGCAAAGGTCGCTAGTTCAATTCTGGCAGGAGGCATTTTTTTGGCTTTCTGAATTGAGGTAAACAACAGCTGCTCAAAAACGTGCCATTTTGTGGTGAACTGTTCCATTTTGTTCCCGTCATAACATAGCCGACAGGGAATAAAATGCCATAAGTTGAAATTTGACACGGAGTTACCATGTTCCAGCATAAATACAACACAATCAAGCCTACCAAGTCACCACATAGCCCGATTTAATGCAGTTTATATACTCCAATAACCATTGTTTTTGTGCTTAACTCTAGTATTGCTCTATAACTACAGCGTCAAAGTCCTTACTATATATGGCTACTATTCGCCATGAAGAGAAAAACTTCATCCTAATCAGAGAGAGGCGAAAGCTCTTCTAACACCTGGATACAAGACTCTTCGCGCTTATGCTGAAGAAGGTCGTATCCAAGCTTACAAGACTCCATGTCTCTGTCAACAGAGATGTCAACGTCTGCAAAAACATATTGATCAAATGTCTGGTTTCCTCCATCTAATCACATCAAACACAGGAGTACGTCCATGTTCCTCTAAAGAAATCACTGCCCTTTTGTGCCCTGGGCATGCAATGGTACACTTTCATGAACAGTCCAAAGACATCACCATTAGAATTAGAATGATACTAATAAAAATAACAAACCTGTCTTAAATTTTCCTCAAAGTATATCAAACTATAGCTAACAATTGGACTAAGAGATATACAGAAACTAAGTATGTAATCTACAATACTTCCTGAGATATAACTGTTCATATATTTGTATGGTATAATCAAGAGAAAACGTATAAGTTAGCGTATATCTCAACAACAAAACAAAATTTGGAAAATCTGATAGTTCCAAATGTAGATTTGACCTATGTCATCATCTGTACCAGCTCTTGACTTGATTGGACAGGCAGTTCTCCCAAATGGCTTACCCCGTTTTCTATATTTATATAGTTCGGTTCTCCGTTGTCCTAGCAATCGTCAAAATGTAGGAATGTTTCCAATTTCTGTAGGTATTGTTTACATTTTGAATTCTTATCAACACAAAATGACACAAAACCAATACAGCTTGATATACGGAATGTGAAAGATCAGTAAAGGATTCCCTTAACTTGAAGAAAAAAACATCAGCGGGTAAGCCAGAACCACAGTGGCGACTTCAAACGAGTGAAGGTAACACACCACAAGAACGCTTAGTGATTATTGAGATAGACCAACTGACCAGTTATGAGAATCACCAGAAGAACTACCAGAATATTTACCACCACCGCCGCCATTATCCAAGCCTGAACCTGAACCTGAACTCGATAATGGAACTATGGCTAATAAAATAAGAGGTAGACGAAGAAATGCAACTGAGGTAGAAAGAGCGTCAGAAGAAAGTAGACCTGGTGGTTCTTTTGATCAAAATCCCAACTTTGAACATAACATCAAAACGTGCTCCACTTTCACTGATTATAAGGGAAAGTTTTACAGGTCGCCTCACTGTTATCAATACTCTGTTCAAGAGTGTTTTTATCTTCGAGATGTCCTTTTTAACACATAAAGAGCGAGGCATATCTTTTCAATATTAACAGGACTTAGATTAGTATCATTCTAACATATCCACACCATACACACGTTTGCGGCTACATGTACGAAATCATTTTATCAACGAAGGACCAGGCATCGAAGTCCAATACCCGAAGAGCCGCGCAGCGCAAGTTGATCGTGAAGGTAGTGGTGATTCGAGATTTACAGAGCGTTAGCGGAGGTTCAAATCGCATTCACTCTACCGAAGCAATACAGATCAACTTGTATGACAATAGGTAAAGTGGTCGTTGTTGTCAACAACGATAAGCTCTTGGCACAATGAAGTATACAATAAATATTGTGTCGTTTTCACCTATATTAAATGTATCAGCAGTATATATCCCCATATACGACATAACTATTGTTCTGGATGCTAGGTACATCCAAAAGTTATAATCACAACACCAACAAGCTGGTATGAAGATAGGCAAAGGGGATATACTCTACAACAAGGTAAATGAGATAAACAAGGCATATTAGATTATAAAACTTTCAGCTTCAAACACAACAGGGAACTCACTTACTTTCTTCAGGTTCTTTGAAACCCAGCACTTTTTCCTTATTTGTAGCTGCAGCTCTAACCACTTGTTGGAATAAGGAGGCATGGACTTCTGATTTCGAAGTCTCCTTCTTCAAAGAGTTCGATATGGAACTGAGGTCGAATGTGCTCGAGTCAGAAGAAGAAGAAGAGTCAACCAGTTCAAAATCTGTATCATCTGAATCTGAGTCTGGTTCCAACTCTCTTAGCTTCTTGATTCTATTGTTCAACTTGACAATCTCAACAGCACGCACAAACTTCTGTTTGGCGAGAGATTTCTTCAACTGTGGGAGTAAGTCATCATTGTCGTAGTCATCGTAGTTACTGAGGATCCATGGATCATTCAAAAGTTCAGTAACAGTGGCTCTCTTCTTCTGATCGATCGTTAATGTTCGCAAGATGAACTTTTTGGCACCTTCAGAGATGAACTTCCATTGCTCACGGTGGAACACTACTGGAGGGTCCCTTTGAACCTCGTTCAAGAAATCATTCACGTTCTCAGCTCTAAACGGAGAATAACCACAGAGGATGGTGTAGCAGATGACACCCAACGACCAAATATCACAGGGCTTACCATGTCCCTTACCAGTGAGCACCTCTGGTGCACAGTATCCCAAACTACCAGCAGAGGAGGTTAAAACCTCATCAGGGGTTAACAGTTCCTTAGCGATACCGAAATCAGCAAGCACCAGTTCCGAGTCCGGGTCCCTCGAGACGTACAACAGGTTCTCCGGTTTCAAATCTCTATGAACAATGTTCAACTTGTTATGAAGGTAATCCACAGCTTCCAATATCTGTACAATGATCTTAACAGCGTTCTTCTCTGTGAATTTACCCTGTTCAACGATTCTGTCAAAGAGCTCACCACCTGTGGCGAGCTGAGTGACAATGTAAAACTTGTCCTTACTCTCAAACCAATCCCTAAAACCAACGATGTTCTTGTGCTGACACTTCTGTAACAGATTGAGCTCATCGTAAAAGGCGCTCTCGTTACCCTTGAACGCTTTCTTCAACACAATCTTGATAGCAACGTCCTCCTTTGTATTAATATCACGGGCTCTTCTGACAACACCAAACGTTCCAGCGCCAAGGGTCTTCCCGAATATGTAATTAGCCTTCTTAGCATACGATTGGGGTTGCCCTGCTAATTTGTTTATAAACTTCTGAATCACATGTCCTTCAATCTCTGTGGGCTGTATAGACGCTGGTGACGTGTACGGCATCGAATCAGTCCTCAATAGAAGTTAATAGTACAGAAGAGTTAAAAGGAAAGCAATGAATAACTGAAGAAAACAAGAAGTATCGGAACTCTCAAGATATCGTTCTTATACTTATCCGTTTTCAGATTGGTACAATTCTACAGCTTAAATGTAAAAAAAAAAGAGTTCTGATTTTGGAGGCTGAGAATTTCACTGATATCGCTGATCAAGTGAGGATAGTCATGGGTTTTATGGCTGAGCCCTTGGAAATGCCATGACCTTACGGTAAACAAAAAAAGAAAAAAAAAAGGAACACGTTCCACATCACGTGATGAGGGAATAGTTAACCATTACACAGTGTATCAAAAAATACTAATAAATATAGATCTATATACAGGAAATCACAAGGAGTAGCTTTCACTGTGGTATCTAATGTCTAATGTGCTAGCCCATCTGGAACTGTCCTTGTTCAAAGAATCTGTACCGCAGCTTACAACCCACGAACTGTTCTTATCCTTTGAGTTGAACATGGAAGCATACTGCTCGAGATTTGGTCTTCCGAGTTTGATCTTGGTGTTTTTAGATTGAGTAGAGTTGAGGTCCTCCATCTCAAACGAATCACGACCAGTATGATCCAACAATTCTTCGTCTTCATCACCAAAAGCATTAGAAATAGGGTCATCGCTTGTGATGCTACCACCAGTTATGTAAACATCCACAGAGGAGACAAGAGGGAAATAATCTAGGATCCAAAGATCAGCTCTGTTTCTGAGGACCCATACAAGCACAACCACAGCATTCGTGTTGGATTTCTTCAGCTGTTGGTAAAGACCTAGGGCATACGAGATACCAGAGCCTCCAGCGATGAGGACAACCGTTTCAGCTGTTTCGAAGAATTTGTTGTTTATGGATGTAAATGGTCCAAAATACGAAACAAGGTCACCAGATTTGAACTCCTTGGTGGTTTTTCTAACCACCAACTTCATGCTAGCATCATCCGGTAACGATGCCACAGTAAATGGATGACTTGGTAGCAAGTAGTTCAAAGGATTCAACCTTGGATACGAGATTCTTACATGTGAACCGGCCACGAAAGTGGAGACGCTGTTGTTGGTAAATGTAATTAGGTCCAAAGTAGAGCCAGCATTGGTTTTCTTCTCAAGAATGATATCGGATGACTTGTAAAACTTTGTAGCGATCTGAAGAACAATGAGAGAAACGTTTAAAATGGTGTAGAGAGAAACACCTGGTCTGGCATGCCATTGCATCAGTGCAACACATGCCCATGCCAATACGACATGGCCAGTGAAGAACAACTTGTAGAACCGTCTTCTTAATGGTTTGAGGGAAATGGCCGTCATAGTCAGGAAGCATAAGAGAGCAATGAACCCCAAAAAGTTCAAAGGTTTCAAGAACTTCGACAGAGTTCCCTTAGAGATCCAGACCACAATGAACCCAATAGAATGTACAGAAGCCATGGCCGCGATCAAACGGGAAAACCATTTGTGAAGGAAGACCAATTCCAGATAGTACACATCGGGTATGGGGTTTGGCTTCAACGATAGGAAGATATCAAGTGGAACAAGAGCATAGCACAAACGACCAAGCCGCTTGATATACACGTTGATGCTATCTGAATCGAAATGCCAAAACGCCAAAATCATCAAGAACCCTGTCCAGAGAAACAGCGTGAGTACATTGTGATGTGAATCCAGCACTTTTCTCATTACCTTCGAGGTCCTTATTGTGTTCCAATTGAGAATGAGAAGCCTATTAGAAACAAATAGGCAAGCTAAATAGATAGCACCAGCGAATAAGACGATGTAGCCATACTTGACATTGACAAAGTGATGCGAGCCATGGCGTTTGATGACGTCCAACATTCTCCCTTGGGCTCTCTATACGTGAAACCAACAACAACAAAAAACAAAGCGCACAATCACACAAACGGATGAATAGTAAGGATAAATGGAGGATATAATAGACCTGAACTCCTGTAAAAGCGCCCACTTAGCTTGTTCTGCTCTCTCTGGTGATAATGTTGTGAAATTTTGTTCACCAAGACAAGTCAATTTTGAGCAAAAATTTCCAAAAGTAAACAAGATTCAACACAAAACTGTAGACAGTATTGATATCGACATTCGACCTCTGGATTACAAGTTTCGGGGCTATTATCGGAATTGGATAATCTTTATCTTACCACAACTCTTATCAGTTGTTGCTTCCCTTTTATGTTTTGTTGAAATAAGCCGAACTTGTTCCATCCAAGATTGGCTGTCTCTACAATGGTTTAAAAGGAACCCCTTGAACGACGGTATTTTCTCCCTTTTCCAAGCCCTTATGCACTAAACTTTTTATCTTAAATTTTTCACATCTCATTGATTCAGAATTATCTTCTTGTCATTATTTTATATCACTACTAAAGTTTAACTGTCACTTGAAGTGAAAGGAAACCATATCAAAACTGTTTAGTTTTTGATTGTGTAATATTTGTGAGATCATTATTATTTGAGGGATATAACCTAAACCGTGAAGAGCACAACAGTAACACATCGTACGGTTATTCCTGCGCGTGAAAAATCATAAAACAGGTTCGCGGGAAAGCTGAAAGTGTGTCGTTATTTCCTAACGGATCACCTTGCAATTTGGCGCCCAGCGTGCCCACACAGGTCACCAGCGCTAGGAAGCCCGCACAGTTTCAGCCCACCGAGCTGTTCAGGTCGTTAGGTAGAGACGTACAAGCAGTCCATATTACTACGGGATAGTCCTACTGCTGTTTAAACAGCAGCGGTTACGAGGAAAGAAGGTACATGGCAGTAACCTTGAAGGTCGACTATGACTTCGTCTTGCGCGCAGTTGAGCAGAGGAGGGAAAGAGACGAAGACAAGCAAGGACACGGACATATCCCGTGGACTACTTACAGACCTTATACAGAATTTGGCATTAACAATCGTTTCAGTGAAACGATGCACCAGTAGTTACACAGGAACATGCTCTGGAACCTAAATTGTGGGCTGGAATAAGTTTCTGGGCCAACAATCGAGCAGTTTTATCCTTCAAATTATTTTCCACCAACGACGAAATCATGATGCATCGTCTTTGCGTCACAGTATAGGCACACAGAACTTTAAAGAGCGGAGTAATTATTCAATAAAAGCGTGTATTAATCGAACGGCGAAATCACCGAATGGGTGGGGCTTAAGGAACTGTCTTTAACATGATCAGCATCATCTGGATTTAAGGAATATGTTGTAGTGGCCTGTTAAAGATAGAAAACATCAGTTTGTTGTACGCACTTGGATAAATACATCACAGTCTTGCATGCGGTACATGCGCTATATGTGTTGTGTATATTTGCAAAAAAGGTTCCATGGTCTTCCACGGCCGATCACGGCCGATCACGGCCGGTCGCAACCGCTCAATCAGCTCTCAAGCTCACTGTCATACACACTGCATTGATTATCCCAACCATAATGTGATTATACGAGGGGTCTAAAGGGGTAGTAGGAAACAGTCTAGCCCATAAGAACAGATCTGCTGCGCTTCATGATCTCACTTGTAGCTGATGAATGTTCCTGTATGTACTCGTAATCCAAGGATTGACCCGTGACTGCATCTGCCTCTATTTAAGTATTGTACTGATCATGAAAGCCATTGTTAAACAAATGATTCATCGCTCTACTGTTACTATATTACGAGAATGAGCAGAAAATGAGGGGAGAACTGAAACGAGGTATTCCTTAGTTTCCTTTAAGTCAGCGTTATCGAAGATATTGGTAACTACAGAGTCGGTAGTTAAGGAAGCGTGAGTGTACCCAAAGTGAATCAAGTTACAAATAATTATATCCCACAGGGAAAAAATAGTCAGGGAATAATATTCCGAACTGCGGAGCTATGGACCCTCTTTTCCAATCTAGACTAATTTTAATTTTGGAAAATGCAAAAGGAAAAACACATACACACATACATACACAGGAAACAAAAAACGGCAAATTCTCACTTTGACCGGGAATAGTTGGACTATTGAAGCAGGTGGATACTAAAAAAATTGTTAACCCCAGAGACATGCAATTGCAGCTCATGGTGGATCCATCTTCTCGTAACAAGCTTAAGTGCAAAATGATGTAACTTGGACTCTTTTGTCAATCACAATAATGGTGACTTCATAGGCTGTAAAACTGCAAAAAAAGATAGAGCATGAAGAAAAAGTGTCATCAACCATGCGTCTGCACGCTGATCAAGACACTTCTACGTGCATGTCCGAACATGAACAGGTTGATATGAGGATTTTAAGCTGTATGAAGAGTGAACTTGGAATGGTGTTGTCCGAACACGGCATGCCATAGCATTAAACCCGTCTGTTTGTCGATTCAGATAGAGAATAGTGTGCACCGTTGAAATGTGAAATGTGAAACCTCAAAAGCGGGCAATTACAATGCAGTGGAAAGAAAACTTTGGACAAAGGGGACGGGACGCGTCCACAAGATATGATTTAGTGTTCTACGCACTTTGAAAATTAAAGTCAGGGTGATATAGAACATACAACATGAACCGAGGCCGTATATGTTGCTTTAGGTAGTATCATTTCTAACTCCTATAAAAGGTTGTTTAGTTTTACATGATTTATTAAATGGCGGACTCCTACACAACCACGTCCTGCTGGTATGCTGACGTCGAAATGATTGATACCAAATGTTTCATAGATGATGACATATACTATTCCATAGTTGTTAAAGATACGCGCTTCTAGTGGTACAGTTTACTCGATTTCAACCGATACCGGAAAAATAATAAATTGATGTACTCGTGGCAGGTAGACACTATCTTGAAGCTTGAGGGCCGCCTTAGCTATTTTTTTAACCGTAGACGTATGTACGTGGTAGACCTTGGGCGGTTTAAAACTTGTAGCCCACGGCTTGTCGCCAATCATACTTAGAAGTTATCGCAACCCTTCACCTGAAGCATGTCTTCAATTTACCAAATATTTGGCAACTCTTAGGGTGAATATGCACTTCAGCAACATAGATGTCAATGCATGGAAGCAATTTTGCTTTTGTGGGAAACCCACGGGAAGAACATGGGAAGAACTGTGGGAATAAAACACGGAAACACGCTTAATTCAAAGAAAGACTTGAACTTCAGCTATGACGTAAGTAAGGAAGAGACATTTAATAAGGAAACAAGTTTGAACTAAGTCTCAGCGTCTCACATAGCTTGGAAATCCATCTCAGATTTTGCTATGCACATCATTTATCTGGATTATGGCAACGTTTAGATCGGTTTTGAATGTGGATTGGGTTAGACAAGATCTACAAAAGCGTAAACTAAACCTGCCTTCTTGTAAAAAGTTAATCACAGTTGTCTCTGAGCATACGCACTAGAGCAGTCAGAACAAGCGGATTTCGTATTATGGTCGTTTAATTGTGTACCATTGTTATATTTCCTTCGATGTCAGACGAGTAACTGTTGTGAGGTTGCTATCTATAACTACATGGATGATACGGCAGATACTTTGTTATTATCCTCTTTATCAATCAGTCCAGAAACAAGTAGGTAAGTGTGTTTGGCACTATCCCTATAAAAAACATATAAGGCGTGTTCCCCATCTGTAGACAACGTCATGTTTTACGTACGTACTATTACATAGATTAAGAAGCTATGCAGGGTGGATCCCCTCCATGTTTGTTTAAGGATATTATAACTGATGAACTATTACCTAGCTTTATCCCATTACGCATGGACGTCAATGTCTGTTGTATACAAAACCACTTCGACACACAGAACCACATGAGCGAACACAATTGTTCTAAAACCTTCCATAGCTTAACACTCCCAGCATGAAGTGGGTTACCTATACCTCCGCCAAATCTGCTTCGACCCATCGATACGAACAAAGAAGAGTGGATACATAGCTACAGAGACTCTTGCATGATCGACAAGCAATAGGCCTATTATCATTGCAACGACGTTGCCTATCGCTTTTTTCTACTAATGCCGTACTTATTTGGTCCTTAGCTTACACAATAACATCCAGGTGACCTCTAGTTTGCACCACATCTTTAGTCTAGATTTAACACTCGAAAAAAAAAACGTATCTTCCGTCGCTAGAAGCGCAGAGGCAGGCAGCCATAACGTGGCCCTTAGACCCCAAAATAGATGTCATGGTGTACTCTGTAAGAAAACTAATGTTTAGAAGAGAAGCATTACTTTGGTTTATTCATGGTCTATGAGTTCTGGGCCGCGAATGTACTCTATATGTTGTCATAATTGCTTATCTCAAGTGCCTCTTTTCTTTTCGTTCACAGTTTTACGTCATAACTTCCATGGACCTGATTGTCTGGCTCTGAATCTAGGAACGTAAAAGCACTATGGCGCGTTTGATTTGCACTTTTTGAAAATTTTCAAAAAGCATTGATTGTGGTAATGAGGCTGTTGCGAAGTAGACCGGAGTAGCTCATGGCTACGGGTTTACGCCAGAGCAGGCCCGACTTACAATAATGACCGAGGGTATTTGACAAGTCAATCCGAGAGTAGGATCCAATTCATGTAGTTTATACTAAAGGCTAAGCCATCTCTTCATATGTACGACGGTAGTTCATTCCAATAGACCATAAAAAGATGAAATTCCAACGGTTGAATCTGGTAAGCGGAGCTCTCAGACCATATGTCGTGGAATTTGACACCACAGCCACTGATCATGAACAGTATAAATGAAATACGCAGAGCTACAAAGGCATAGCTATCATTTCAGAAGTTACTATTGCAATGCAACAACTGAATGATGTGGTTTTACAAGGTCAAGACAACAGTGTAACCGAGCATATAGTATGTACTAAGCCCTGGAGATGCGCCTTTGCAACTTTAACTCGTATGTTTTTCTTCCTTCGACTGTTTTGTTAAATGTCCATGTCCCTCATGGACGTCACCTCTAGACTTTTGGGAAAACCAAAAAGTTAAGCAGTCAGGCAGGACAGAAAAACAATTATGCGCTGAACGCATAATTACGCGGGTGACGCATGTCCCGCATATGTATGACAAATGTCATCTCACTTGAGTAGAAAAGTTTGGGAAAATCAGAAAACGGGGGGTTTACGTCAAAAGTGAAAAAAAAATTTGTATATAAAGAAGAGGTAGAATCTCGACTAATCAAACTTCACAATTATGTCCATACACAAACAAACGTGATATTCTTTCAAGTCAGTACAATTGTACAAATTCTTCCACTACACATTGTGAATTGCGTTGATAGAGAAGAAACAATAGGAGAAATCCTACCAATCAACTATAAGACACACCCAACTTTGTACCGCTATAAACCCCAAAGAGCATTTTGAGCGTTTCGAATCAACAAAGTGCTATTACCAAAAACACACCAGTGTACTTTAGAAAACATGTCCGAATATACTTCACTAGGGGAAAGATGGGAGGCTTATCAATTCTGTGACCCATTTGCCTTATCATCATTTGTTTGTTGTAACAAGAAGCACAACACAGTTTGCCGTCCTTTGTGTGATTTTCATCCCAAAGTGTCTTCTAAAGAGGATATCTTGTTTATGACTAACATCCAGGAAGCAACAGCAATGGGATTCGAAGCGTGCCCATACTGCGACCCAGTCTCTGACCGCAATTGTGTTGATTTGGAGCTCTTGAAGCGTACCATTGAGCATATCAACGCATCAATTGGGTTCTCCCAAGATGGCTTGACCTCTTTTAAGAAGCGTGCCTTTAGTACTCCCGCAGTGAAGACATCAGATAGTCATTTCAGTGATCATCATCTCACGAGGAACGAGAGCGAGCACATCAAGCTTGTGGAGCTTGCATGTCGTCACATTGCCCTTGCAGCAGCAGAAAATGTTCTGAAACAACAGAGAGAGCAACATGATAAGTCTCAACAGAAGAAGAAGAGAAGAGGAGGAGTGCTGGGGTTCAAGGAATTGGCTTCCAAGTCTAAATTGTCTCCATGGCATTTCCATCGTGTGTTTAAGAGTGTTACAGGTTTAACACCAAAGGCATATGGAGACCAATGTTGGAAGTTCATCAAGAGCCAGGAACGTCCTTCCACTTTACGTACACGCTCTCACTTCAGATCAAACTCTGACATCACGAAGAACTATACAACTGGTCGTAAGTTAAAGAGGGGGAATGACGATGCTATTGCACCAACTGAGAATCACATCAAATTGCAGGATTCATTAACGAGGTCACCAGCACCATCAGCACTACAACCTCAGCCACCACAAATTCAACATGATCAACAAATGTATTCATTTGGATCAACTTTGGACTTCAATATGAGACATCACAGCTTGGATTTGGGACTCGTTGCTGAGCTAGGATCCATGGATGCTAGTCAATTGGATGGTCTCTTGGTGTCACCGGAGTTTTCTTCTCTTGATTCTGTTAAATCACACTCTGATTCGGTTGTTCCATTGAATCTAGGTCATATGAATTTGCAGTTCGATCAAAACACTCCACCACAGTTTGTCCCAAATGAAAGCGAAGTTTCATCCACTCCTTCATTAGCAGATGGCGCATCTTTGAGTCTCTACCCCGGTGAGGGCCCATTCTGGCCATCTCTTGAGGCTTCCACACCACCCCAGGATGTCAAGGACGGAAGACAAGAGTCATTTTATAGTGTCTTACTCGAGAATTCCCCACTAGATAACGATGGATTATTCCACACAAATGACTATCCAGGTTATAGCCCATTAGGGGCAGTAGAAGGTGTGGATTCGGATATGCTCTTTGGGGAGGAGTCCATGACTGCAATGCTTGAACCTCATCATCTATTCCACCAGCCACAACTTCAGAACCACCATAAGGCAGAAGATGCTCTATTCCAAGGCATCACAATGATGAAGCCTGATACTACTGATTTAAGAGTATGATAACGTGAGCCATTTATGGTTTTTTTTTCGATTTTATTTGATGATGATGATGTTTTTGTTTTTGCACATTGTTATTTTATGGATTTATAGGAGTGGCGTTTTTCTTCTCAGCATTGTGATGATATCTTCTGGTCTCTACTGATCTTATGATATTTTGATCAAGAAGCTTTTTAATTTTGGAGTTTTCATTGACATTTTACGAGTTTGTACAAACAGTTTTGCCGTATTCTGGACATATAGAGATCAATCCAAATTTTACAACACAGAAAACAACTAGGGTTTGTACATTTCAAACATGTAGTTATCACCAGAGGCTATGGAGAGTGAAGTTTCGTTGGCTTTTGGAAGAAAACGCATTATTCGATTCAAAAAAAGACCTAATTTTAACCGCTGAGCCCTCGAACTATCATTGAGTTATTCCAAACGTTTTAGGTCTGGTTGTTCCGTGATTTGTCCTGACGGTTAGACCTTAGTCAATGCTCATCCGCTTTTGAAATTTGACACCATTTCATACGTGAAATAGAGACAATGATATATACTTTAACCACCATGGCTAGGATCAACAATTGAGAGCAAAGTTTCAACCTTAATTGATGTCTTTCAATTCATATAGAAGATTGTCCATCTTACTGTGTCTTTCAAGACAAACCTTGAGTTTGTAAGAATTGTTCTTTTCCGAGGGAAAAAGGCAAAAAAAGCTGCATGATTGAGTTTGGACACAGGACACATGACAGATGTGCGTTGTGCACTATGCGGGTTTGTTGTCCCCACTAAGTATGGTCTGTGGTCACCGCTTTTCAGTCCTACTTTTGGACGAAGTCAATTTGTGACCCAGTCCAGCCAGTGCCAAGTTCCGAATGGGAAGTTAGTTTTTGAGATTTTATATAATTTATGTTATGTGCACACTCGCCCCTCCTTTTCTGTGTTAGTCTACATGTTCAGTTTCTTAAGTTGGTGGGGATTTAATCTTGGGTTTTTGGACACAATTTTAACGATGTGGTTTTCATTATTAACTCCAAGACGATTAAGATTTACACAGACACAGATGAAGCACTACATACCATACACTTTTAACTACGCAGGACAAACCTACCTTTTCATGACTGAGAGGAAGTCTCTTTGTCATTAGTGTTTTGGGTGAAAGATAGGTAGCATTGAACAGTGCTGCACAGTGTGATAAAGCCACACTCGCCCCCCTTGTTCCTTAGACAGAGGATTGTACCCAGGGAAATTCGCTTGTTTTCCGAAAAGGCGTCAGCAGGTAATTGAAAACGTACTCCTTACCTTAGTGCATGTTAGAGCATGGTTTCAATAGAAAACACATTTGGAAGTGTTAAGAAGCAGATGACCATTGACAACTTGACCAACTATATATGGTAGTCGAACGCTTTAGCAGACGGACATGTGGTGCAATTAGTGAGCTCTTCAAAAGCTTAAAATTTGATCATGCCAATTAAATTAACCCTCAGTTGAAACATTTATCGCAGCTTGTCATCACACATATCCGATCATGAAGAGAATTAACTTATTGAGCTAGTTTAGCAAAAGTATAAAGGTACTTTCAGATTAATAATTCTCAATATTCAGCACTAAGTATATACTCACATGTACTACGATAAATATGGCCTTGTGGCGGATGAATTGTCATATTTCCTGAACTTTCTTTCTCCAGAACTTTAAACATTCCGAAGAGAAGCAGGTCATGATTTATTCCCCTGTGGAGAATTCGACACATGCTCCAGCCTTCTTTTCTGGGCTCAAGTGGTTTTAACAAGACGGACGCCTTACGGGGTGTTTTCTTTACCTACCACTTTTAACCAATTAAATAACAAGACAAGTAGAAGTTTAGGTTAATGAAATAAACAGGCCATGTTGTTGAAGCTCATAAGGCATCCGTGAAAAAAAAAGACATTCTGGATACTTTAACCAAAGTATAAACATGCAGATTCACACAGGAGGATCAGCTTTATATCTTAAATGGTGAGCACAATTTGTTTGATTTTCTTATTTCAAAAGATAAATGACAAAGATTGACAAAGCGTTGTGGTGAGGGGGGTCAATTTACCCACACTTAATCTGTAGAAGATATGATTGGGCACACTTGTATGGATACTGGAAAGTCTAGATAAAAAGTCGTAAGCTTTTTCATCTATCTAGCCATAAGTATACATGTACATAGAATTGGTGCTTCCTACGGGACAAATGCTCAAGTGTGCATGCATGAATATCAATGGGATAATATTAATGCATCATCATGCACATCTGAATGGCTGAATACACTCAATCTATCGGCCCTTACACGGTTCAGCGCATTTGGCACAACCAGACGATTAAGGCTGTCTCATCGGTTATGTTTGTTGCATCGAGCCTAAATTTCTCTATCATCGCCCTCTTTCACCACGAATTATGTGTTGTATCACGCGTGTGTGTGTGTGCTGGACAAAGTTGCGATTTCGTGTGAAGCATTGAGCTATGCACAGATGTACCTTATAAAATCTTGCACGATTATGCTGAGATGATTTATACAGATGGAGCAATTTAGTTAATTCTTTGTTTATCATTCTTATTTTAAACTGATACAGGAGGAAAGAGACAGAAGAGAAAAAGCGAGCTGGAATAATTAAGGATTATAGCACGGAGAACAGTACAGCAAGATCAATCCTTTGCAGGCACGGAGTCACCACGGAGGGTCAATGGGTAACCGTAACGTCCCTCATCCTCTTCATCACCTTGAAGATGGAAATAGTCATCACCTAATGCAGCATCCTGTAACGATCCCAAATCACCAGGGGTCATGATGTTGTTACGATCCCTTGGAGATCCCGGAACACTTAATGGTCTTGAGATCTTGATCTTTGAATCAAAGTCAGAGCCTTGTGCACCATTTTCAAACAAGTTTGGATAAGCCCTACGCAATGCGAGGTTTCTGGCTTTGACATACTCCAAACCCATTCTCTTCCAATCTAACAAGTCACTGAGACGCTCAGTTCTGTTTCTCTGGTTGATACGCTGTCTTCTTGTCTTTTTCGTAAACTCAAACATCTGATGTGTCAATTGATCGATGGATTCATCGACCGACTTCATACGTCTATCTACGATGTAGATACCGTAATCAGATGAATTCTCAATGAGATCCTCCATGTATCCACCAAAACCAGATAGATTAGTCGTGATTGAAGGAACACCCATCACTGTACACTCTGCAGGAGTATATCCCCAAGGCTCGTAGTACGAAGGGAAGACACCCAAGTGACAACCTCTGACAAACTCATCATAGTCCAATGGCAAGATTGGATTGTTTGCGTTAAGGAATTCTGGGTGGAAGATGATCTTCACTCTATCACTGGAGTTGTTGAACAAACCAACCCTTCTAATCTGGTTCAAGATTGGATCGTTAGCATCATCCTTCATATTGTGTGTCACGATTGGTGGCAACCCGTCACGTCTCAATGCAAAAACACGACGTTTCAACAAAACACGATCAGCTGGAGAGATCAAATCATCCAGCTCTGGAACTTCCTTACCATGCTGTTGATAACGAGAGCAGTGTTCCAACAGTCTATGACCAATCGAGTTTTGAACTTCCCTAACTGTATTTTCCAGCGCTTTGATAACGGCTTGACCTTTCAATGTTTCAACAGTGTAAGAGTTCGTGGCTGCAGGCATGATGATGAACGCCACTACTGTGATCTTGGATCCAGCTTCTTTCAACTTGTAGTTCAAACGTGCAAGGGATTCGATAAAGAAGTCAACACCCTTGTTTCTGTACTCATAACGACCAGCAATGAAGAAGTACAGAGTATTGTCCAGGTCAAAGTCATAATGACCGTAAAAGTGACCCTTGATGAATTCGTTGATCTTCTCCTTCTTAACAGCGTGTAAGTTCTGGAATTCGTGCACTGCTTGGAACTTGACAACGTTCAAACCGTTAGGCAGGACACCATCAGGCTTACGTTTCAGCAAGTGTTCGGACTCATAAGCTGTGATCAACGACACGGTTGTGAAGACATCGGCACTGTGAGCTGCTGCTCTTTCAATACAATAACGATGGTAGATACCTCTTTTACCAGCTTCAGCGTCAACATCGAAATTGGCCAGGTTGTTGTAGAAATCAACGGAACCGGCACAGAGGTAACGACCCAAGAGCGTAGCATGAGTGGTGAAAACAGTAGTAACGTCGATACGTCTCTTACGACAAAGCGGCAAAGCAACACCAGCGAGCCATTCGTGGAAATGGGCAATCACTGCACGTTGTTTGTCGTGATGCACCAACTCACCCAAGAACCACGCAACCAAGTAACCCAGCAAAATGGCATCATTGGTTTCAAAGTCAGCGCTTGGAGCAGGGATACCAGCAATGGTCCAAAGGTCAGTTTTCCATTCATCCAAGTGGTGTTGAGCAGAGTGGACATCAAATAGAATCACACGAGGAGCACCCTCGATAAGCCAACGGCCATAAATATATTTGATACCCCTCGAAGCCATTGAGTCTAGAGTTGCCTTGATATGGGGATCTTGAACTTGCAATTCTTCAACCTCGACGGCAGCAGAGTCATAGTTCAAAGGGCCAATGAGGGTATAGCGTTCTTTGTATTCGGCCACTGTGATTGGCGCTTTCGACTTCAACACCGAGTAGATACCACCAACACGGTTGGCCACCTCTGTGGCCACTTCAAAGAGTAAATGATTAGTCACGTCCCTTGTCATTACTTTGGTGGAGTTATTTTACCTTCTGTTGTAAAGAAGGAAAGGGGAGGGGAGGGCCAGGAAAGAAGAAAGGAAGTTGATTAAAGAAATATGCAAAGACGCAAGGATGGACTTTTGCTCCGGCACAATTGATTGGGAAATGTGAATGTGATGAACAACGACAGTGTCTTGAAGTGACAAAGAAGATTAGTTGAACTTTTTTTGCTGACAATCGATGTAGCTCTTTGTCTTTGAAGGAGAGAAAACAAAACGTCTCCTTTTATTGTTCGAGTTGGCTGGTTGTCCTTTTAACTCTAAATTTTAAGGGAAAAGAAAAAGCAAAAGCAGCATGGCCGTCCCGTTAACACTTCGATTGTCTCCTTTATAAATTTATCCGCTGGGCGGGACAATCCAAGATTCCCAGCAGGAAATTTTCTCGATTTGTTGCACAGATTTATTACAAGGGGTGACCCCATACATAAGACATACGCCATAGTGGCACAACAAAAAATTTCGTTGGAACAGAGTACTGTGACAATGGCTATACGCACGTACCTGGGGGAGAGCGAGGGGGGCGGTTGAGTTGCTGAAGAAACCTGTTAACCGACTGAAAATCGGTTGTTAACCATTCATGGGATGCCTAAAGTAAGGAGAAGGCACGTTGGCACCAGTTGGGTCAATGGGCTCCTCTTATTCATCGAATAAAGCTATGATGTCAGTCACCCTTGGACAAAGGCACCAGCCTACTTTTTGCTGCCTGCAATCTCGTGGTTTTTTTCATTTATTTTCTTTTCCTTTCTGTCTGTACGCTCCGTCAAATCTTCCACTCCCAGACTCATGCATCCAAATGCCTTCCGCCTATGTAAGAACCTATTCCCACGCAAATTTACAATATACACGCCCCCCTTATACCAGGCTGGCGGACAGGCACCCGCTGAGAATTGGATTCCACCCTACTTCTCCGTGCAGAGCCAGGGGGGAACAGACGGAGCGACACCTTCCAGAAGGAAGTTTCTCTTTCTGTGAGTAGCCGGGGAGGGGGCGGGGAGAACTATATCTCCGTTTTCCAGACAGAGAGCTCAATATCATTGACAACACATAGGCTGGGAGCAGAGCTGTCTTGGTAAATACGGGAACGGAGAATCTCACAAGATTGGCGAAGATACAGCGTGTACTTCTATCAATCCAACGCACAGTTGTAGATAATTACGCCTTCTACTGATTACGTCAACAAGCGGTCAAATAGGCGTTTTATGAGTGTAGTGCATCTCCCCATAGTTCGAGGTTGTTGAACGTGTGTGGCTTGCTTCCCAGTTGCGAAAACCATCACGGGGTGACACATTTTGGCAAGAGGACCTTTTCACTTTATGAATAGTCAATGGCCAACGGAGTTTATGGTCCGCTCAAGCCTTCTCTCCATTAGACACCCTAGAGAAATGTATAGAATGTGGAGAAACCGTTTGAACACCTTCTTCTATGTCCAATTATTGTATACTGGGTTGGTGATTGGCGATAGTGTCCTTCTCACGTAGTACACATCTTAATGTGTGTTGTGTGACCGAAAAAAAAATTAGTGAGGTTTCAAACACACATAACTATAGAACCTAACAGGTACTCGCAATGGAATCATTAGACGCTATTGATTTCATAGGATCAGAGCTAAGGATCACGCTCAACGATGGGCGCATTCTACAAGGAGTGCTATTGGCTCTCGATAACAAACCAAATCTACTCATAAATAACTGTTCCGAAACGTCAATACAACGTGGACGCAGTAATTGTAGGGACCTCGGTCTCGTGAGCGTTCCAAACGATACAATCAAATCGGTGGAGATGAAAGAAAAAGAGCTGGATAAGGCTGTGAAGTGGAAGCTGGCGCAATGAAGACATCCGCTTTGTAAATATCTCGTAATTGATGCTTCTCTCTGCGA
Organism: Williopsis samutprakarnensis; assembly: GCA_030569715.1. Classification (NCBI taxonomy): domain Eukaryota; kingdom Fungi; phylum Ascomycota; class Saccharomycetes; order Phaffomycetales; family Wickerhamomycetaceae; genus Williopsis; species Williopsis samutprakarnensis. The sequence continues at coordinate 130,325 of JAJMLQ010000129.1, forward strand.
AGGAGCCTGCTGGTAAATAATTGTTGTAGTGTTTTGAAAAAAAAATTGACTGTAAACAACCACAACAACAACCACAACAACAACCACAACAACAACCACAACCACAACCCTCCGTTGAAACAACGAAAGCAACCTAGCAGAAGAGTACAACAGGAGCGATGACCATAGCACAGGCTTCAGTAGTTCCAATAACAAATTCCAAAGGATTGGAGACGATAACTCTGAAGAATATCGTATCGTTGGATCTTATTGAACAGAATGAAGCGGTTCTCAAGGCGGCTCAGCTGTTGGACGATTCAGCCACCAAGGTGGTGTTTAGAGACAAGGTGACCACATACAAGTTGAAAGAGCTCATAAAATCCAAACAAATAGAGGAACAGAGAGAAAAGGAATCGTTATTACAACTGAAACAGCAACTCAGCGAATCGTCAACCTTTAACAAGGATACCGAGTTGACTAACAGGCTTTCGACCGAGTTTCTCAGCGATTCGATACCAATCGACGATGTCGATGATGTACTCCAAGCATTTGAGAAGGAAAACGGAATCAAAGTGATACTGAAGTAGTCTACAGAGCTGAACCGCCCGCTAAACGTGGATGACCAACGAACTCAGTTGTAGCCTCTAAGAAGGGCAATGAACAGCTGCTCAAAAACGTGCCATTTTGTGGTGAACTGTTCCATTTTGTTCCCGTCATAACATAGCCGACAGGGAATAAAATGCCATAAGTTGAAATTTGACACGGAGTTACCATGTTCCAGCATAAATACAACAGAATCAAGCCTACCAAATCACCACATAGCCCGATTTAATGCAGTTTATATACTCCAATAACCATTGTTTTTGTGCTTAACTCTAGTATTGCTCTATAACTACAGCGTCAAAGTCCTTACTATATATGGCTACTATTCGCCATGAAGAGAAAAACTTCATCCTAATTAGAGAGAGGCGAAAGCTCTTCTAACACCTGGATACAAGACTCTTCGCGCTTATGCTGAAGAAGGTCGTATCCAAGCTTACAAGACTCCATGTCTCTGTCAACAGAGATGTCAACGTCTACAAAAACATATTGATCAAATGTCTGGTTTCCTCCATCTAATCACATCAAACACAGGAGTACGTCCATGCTCCTCTAAAGAAATCACTGCCCTTTTGTGCCCTGGGCACGCAATGGTACATTTTCATGTCGTGCGCGTCACAAAAAAAGGTGCCATATAAGGGGGGGGGGCGATAGCACAAACCAGGCGAGAAGAATCACACTTTCCACATCATTTGATCAGTGAAAGAGACCAAACAGAGCACAAGAAATACAACTAAAAATGACGTATGTTCTATGAACTCACTTATGTGTCATGTATGTGCTAACATGTTTGTTTTCTGTAGATCTCCACGCAGAAGAATCGAGACAGATGTGATGAAACTGTACGTATATAATGAACCCTCTCTATCTCTCTTTGCTCAAGGGATAAGTAAAAGTTGCTAACCACAGTACAAGGCTTATGAGTGACCACGAAGTGAGTCTCATTAACAACAGGATGCAAGAATTCATGATCAAGTTCAAAGGCCCAACAGATTCTCCTTTTGAAGGGGGAACTTGGAAGATCCATGTTGAGCTACCTGATCAATACCCTTATAAATCTCCATCTATTGGGTTCCAAAACAAAATCTTCCACCCAAATATCGACGAATCCTCCGGATCTGTTTGTCTGGATGTGATAAACCAGACATGGTCTCCAATGTTCGACCTGTGCAATATCTTTGACGTTTTCCTACCACAGCTCTTGTGCTATCCGAATCCTGCTGATCCCTTGAACACGAACGCGGCGGCTCTTATGAAACAGGACAAAACGGAATATGAGAGTAGAATAAGAGAATATGTCAAGAGATATGCAAATAACCCGGACTTCAAGATTGAAAACTCTTCTGATACCGGTAGTGAGGACGAGTTGAGCGAAGTTAGCGATTTAAGCGACGAAGACGATGACGACGAAGTTATCGACCCTGAGGATGACGGCGACGACAACGACGATGACGACGACCACGATATGGAACTATAACATACAACACACCATGAACCAAGAATAAATGGAACTTTGCTTTAATTCCCCTTTATAGTCATCAGGCATCTCCCTCCTACCCATTAGAGACTCGGGCTAAACCATACTCCGGTTTACACACATCCAGACACCTAAACATCCTAACACCCACCAAAATGCAGATCACTTAGTAATACATTATGTAACCAAATACACTGTTTGATCCCCGCCCGTCTCACAAAAACTTCTTTCCATAGATTTCCATCACGCACACTGTTTTAAGATAAAAAAAATCACATAACCAACTTAGCCACCCTTTTTTTTAAAACCTCTTTAACCACAAATACAAAACAAATTTAAACTTACAAATTCAAAACAAATCAAAACAAAAGATAATGAAAGCTGCCACATTATTATCATTAGCCGCTGTTGCTGCTGCTGCTCCAGCTCCTGTCCCTGTTAACGCCAACGTTGAAGTTTTGGGATTCACCCGTGATGGGAAGGCTGTTGTTCACAAGTTTGAAAATGTTGAACTCAGCGATGACGTTAACGAGGCCATCAAACAAGTTCAAGAAATCGCCATGGCTGTTGGTGGTACTAGTGCCCGTGCTGCTCCAGTTGAGATCCCACAGGAAATGCCGGATGAGAAGAAGATGGAACTCGTTGATTCTGTGCGTGAAGGGTTGAAGGGTGTCAATGAGGTTGCTGAGGACACTTATGAATCCATCATGGCTAAGATTCATGATGTTATCGAATCAATGAAGTCGGAAGAGGCTGCTGTTGAAGAGGAACAGGCGGAGAAGCCAAAGAAGTTCCATGAAATCCCTCAACACCATAAGGGACCACACCATAAGGGACCACACCACAAGGGACCACACCACAAGGGACCACACCACAAGGATCCACATCACCGCTTGATTACTGATTATCCAAGTGCTCCACATGCTGTATCTCCACACCGTGCTGGTAAGAAGGGATGCAAGGGCTTCAAGGGCTTGAAGGAGTCATCAGATGAGATGTCCACCGCTGAAACAATCAAGCAATGGGGCGAAGACGTTGTTGAAGGTGTCAAGTCTATCGACTTTGCCGACTCTGCAAAGCGTATCTCTGAATCTCCAGAGGCTATTTGTGCAGTTGCATCCGCATTGCTCACTGGATTCTTCGTCTTGGGACTAATTGCCATTCTTGCAAAGCTTCGTGCTCGTAGATTGCAACAAATTAGACTCGAAGATGAAGAGATCAATGAGAAGAAGTGAAGAGCTACGCTTTAAACTACTTCCATTGAATGACTGAGGATTTTCTCCCTCTTTTTTCTTTACACTTTATATTTCTGATGACTTTGGGGTTTCTTTTATTTACACGGGAGGATTTCTTTTATACTGGTTAAATTTGAATATTTTCTATGCTATGTTATACTAACATGTATCGACCACAGTGACAAGAGCTGATCGCTCTGTTTCTTTAATTGCTGATCCATCATTCGATTGCTTCCCAGTTTCCTATCTACGTTCGTCCTGTCTCTTAATCAACACATGAACAACGGAGAATATGATTTGTGTGCTAAAGACATGAACCCGATGTTAACAGTCCATACTTCTTGAAACCTCGGTGACCATTTTATATTACACTGTAAAGCGTTAACACATGCTTTGGTTACAAAGGAGTACAGATTCATCAGAGCCAGTACCAAACTCTTCTTCTCTACGATGCTTTGACAGATAATCGCAGCCCATGAATACTGAGAAGTTGAGATAGCTGACCACGTCTAACAGAGGATGAAGCCAACAAAGAGAAGAAGACCTTGAGACTATCAATGATATGACAACTTCACTACGAAAGTATTCAATGCCAATCATGATTGTCGTGATGTTGAACTTTCAATAGGCATCACAATATGGTTGAGACGAGGAGCATAGCGATGACTCCAACTCCAGATGCAATTGTTGGTGTCTTATTTCCATCAGAGATACTATACCATCCATCATCCAAGTGAAGTAAGAACCTGATTGGAGATATCCTAATGCCATGGTGCCGACGCTGCTAAAGAAGCTCTACAAACTCGCACTCTTGGAGAGCTTTCCAGGAATATACCAACCTGGGATGAGGTATTAGTGAACAAGCAATGAAGTAGCCTTGCACAAATCAACAAGAAATCTAATAATATAGATATATTTGGAGGGTTGTTCAGCAGCTGTTGCAAAAGCACACATACTTCTGATGGACTCACATACAATCAGCAACATATGGGTTCAACCTTTGTTGATGATGATGGAGATTGCAGTGACTGGTAGATAAAACAACTGATACTATGAAAAGTGCTGAAGAGGTTACACTCATAACGAGTGACCTTGTTGTCTTCTCTCATGCCACTGATACACGCATTGGTGATATCCATCTGAACGAGACATTCTGTGAAGAAGCTCAAACTACAGAAAAGAGTGACGACGATGTCAACTTTAAACATGTGCCACTTTTCAAAGTTGGTGCAATGGTAAGTATAACGTTCAAGGAAGAAGATGAACGCAAAGTGCTTTGTTCACTCTGGCTGTTCTCCTCGGTAGTGGACTTCGCTCAGCATCGATGGTCTTGTTGAGGAACTCAGTTACTAAGTCCATAGGCTCTTTGGATTCACTGTTGACATTCACTGTTTACCATAAAGCAATAAAAACCTCTCAAAAGCACTACAAACCACAGTGGTGACTATACCCTCTACTCCAACATGTCAAAATAGCCTTTATCCCATTCAATGTGAGGGGGGAGGGGTTCTCTCATCTTCCTCACCAACAGGTTGAGTGACCTTCTTTCTCACACAGGATCTTAGAGTAGTACAACTACAAAGCACATCACAATGAAGCGTAAACCTCATGAGAATACATCTTGTCTTTATTGAATGGTGGAACAATCGAAGCCATGATCGCTCATTCTGGGCCCATATACACTTGATCCTAACGCTATAGGCTGGAACAGCACACGGTGATCAACGCAATTGACACAGAGATAGCACCACAGTACCCCAACAGCTCAAGCAACAACAACAACAACATCTTACAATTTGTTGAATGGAAGTTCATACTTTGAATCTAATCGTATATACAAGGCGTAAGAACGGATATACACATATGGAAGAAATGACAACGAAAACTCAGACAATGACGATACCGTGATCGACAACGCCTGGTTTGTAGTCAGCATCGCTCGGTACTGAAACCGTGACTGGCTTGTACAAGTACCAGTTCTTCAAAGCGTTAACAGAGGCTCTAATCTTGGCTTCTTTCAAGGAAGAGCCATAGCTTTCACCGAGCTTTTGTTCACCGCTAAATACACCAACAACGTACACCGGGGAATTGGAGGATCTACCGTTCTCAGCGAGCAATTTGGCCACTGGTTGCTCCAAGTTCTCTCTTTTACAGAGCGTGGAGAGCTCACGGGTTGGTTGTTCGAACTCAAACATTGTTGAAATGTCCAACTTTCTGGACAAGATGTGTTGATAGATGAATTTCTTCGTGGTTGATTCATCCTTTGTTGACAAGTAATGAGCACCAATGATGGATCTAACAGCCAAAGAATATGCGTTATGGGTACTCAACTCACCTGGAGCACCGCTCAGCTTCGTAACACCTCTTTCAGAGCGAGGGTCCACTGGAACAAATCTCAGCTTACCCAAACTGTACTCCTTTGGCTCCTCGTTGAGGATTTTCTGCAGTGATGGAGTTCCATCGATATCGATACCCCATGAGTCCTTACCGACACTCAACAACGACAACGATGAGACGTATGAAGACACAGCAGCGTTGAGAATAGGGATTGGTAATCTTGGGTATTGGCCCAAGAGGTACTCCGTTGTGTAGTACGACAAAAAGTTCTTACCGAGGATATTCAGCGCGTAGTTGTCCTCGTATGGCGTCTTTGCAGAACGGCACGTGAGACATCTGGCCAATGTACTCAATGAAAAGCTCGTTGGCAATCCAAGTCTATGATGAAGAGCAACCAATGGCGCAGACTTCTTCGCATCCTCTTCCGAAATTGCAACTTTGGCCTGTGCCGCCGTCGTGTTTGCCGCACTGGCAAGCGTTCTCTTGGAAAGCATCCATAGTGGCTTAAAACTGAGCGATTTATACAAGGCGTTCATCATTTTGAGACTAACCGCTGTGTAGATCTTTGTTTTAGTCAAGAGCTGTTTTGCGTGCTTTCGAGCCATGTTTTTTTTTTTCAACGTTCAAGGAAGAGAAAAAAAAGTTGAGATTGTTACCCGGCCTTACATACTTCTTCATGCTCATGGAAGATCAGAATCTTACTATGAATTGTTGAGTTTGATGTCAGTGCGTTATGTTCAGTATTATGTTAATGGATTGGATGATTAGTAGTGCAATGGCACAAGATTGGAGGAATGTAGCGTTATTTTGTATTGATCATATATCATTGACTATACGCTCTGCGAAAGCACTTGTGTGCATTGGGGGCCGGAATTCGCATTCCGAAGCACTGGTATATGTCTTACCAAACGAAGAGGATTTTTCTCTACTTTCTCAACTACCCGTAAAGGTTTTTGCCTGAATATGAATTGAACTAGAGTACTAGCTTCCTCCCGATGTGCAATCTACAGCCACTATGTACAGAGGACGATACGTTACTGAATTACTATCCACAGTGTTTTCCTCTGGACTGCCCTACTAGTGATTACCACTCATGGAACTTGAGCAGTGCACTTTACGGATGGATAGCACTGAATGTCGTCATTCCCTGTGTATGTAACAGCCATATGGTTCAGAAACTCCGTCTTTGGAACCTCTTTGGCGGATCCCTCTTGAACTTGTAATCTTTCCACGCTTTCTTGTGATGATTGTCCTCTGTTATGGAGGCCATCTTGAAGCTGTCTCGAACACTTTTATCTTCAGTTTTCCACATATACGGTGCAACGAAGAGGAAATGGTTGCCGTTCAATACCTGTGACTTGACAGCCTTTTCCAAATCGTGGTACTCTGTTATCTTTCGTAGAAAGTAACTCTCAAGCTCGTCGTCTGTATCCATGTGCGTGTCTGGATCTGGGATGAGCTCTGCGATTTTCAACAGTTGAAGAGCTTTTTGTAGAGGAACTCTGTAGAGAAGGAAAGAATTCATTGGTCTGGGAGCATTTCCTCTTTTATCAGCTTTTCTAGGCTTGCTCTTGACAAAGGTTGTGCCCCTGAGGTCCATTTTAGAGGATCTGAACTGCTTGAAATTGATTAGAGGTTGCATCCAGTCAGGAGCACAGGCTTCGCATGAGTCGTATCCATTCGAGGTGCTGACGACGAGTGTCACAGAGCCTTCATCGTTGTCCATCACTATCACCTTTCTTAACTTGTTCGTTGATTCATTCTTTGCTTTCTTCAACCCCGAACAGATCGCTTTCAATTTCATCATAGGGTTCTTCTGCCTGAATAAGTTGAGCATCCTCATGACCTGTTCGTCAGTTGGACGGAAAGGCTTCTTGGAATTGTTTCTCACAGAGTCAACAATCATTACACAACGTTCATCAGTCAATGGGGAAAGACGAATCATTGTATACTCATTCGGGACGACCCTAACCTCAGAGTCCAGCACGCCTGGACAGATGTTTAAAGCATCATTCGCAGAATTCAAGCTGTCTGTTTCAGTAGAATCCGAGCCACTGGTCGAGAAGGCATCATCAATCGCTGCCTCCCCATTCTTAGCGACAATGTCGTCGGTGCCCAAGGTGAACAGAAGCTTTTCAACGTCATTGTCAAAGCGTTCTCCCAAGAAGGACTCCCTCTCATTAGTGAGATCGTACCCATTGGAGTCAAACAATTGATCGAATTCCGATTTGATGTGAAGGTCACCAACGGTGTCGTCTGGCTCATCCCCTACAGAGTCCACAGTGAGCTGTGTTAAACGGTCACCAAAATTCCAATGGATCCCCACGAACTCGTCTGACTTGAAGTTGGAAAGCATCTTCTGAAACCTCGGTTCTGATAACGATTAAACGCTGGCTAATCTGCTGCTTGACACGGGTCAATGGTGACAACAACTAAACAAAACCTTCGAACAAACAGGAGATGGCACTTGCTCCCTATATATAAGGAAGACTAGATATCTCTCTCTATAGAGGGAGTGTAAAACTTCAGCCTGAGTCTTCGCTAAGGCGTTCCAGAGCTAGTTTGAGCATAAGGATTGGCAGGTGTTATCTCTTGAGAGCCTGAGTGTTCCAATGGCTCTCCCTAGTTGGCTGGCCGGCTGTTCGCTAGAAGAAGCCCAATCTTCTGGTTCACCGGGACGTCACAAGATCTAGCCAGTTCTATTTCCAAGAAACCTCAAATAGAGAACATACTCAGTGTGTATTCACACACTGGCGTCGAAGAGATGGGCATAATCAGGTCGAATTGAAAGGAATACGTCTCAACTGTTACAGTTTTCACAGACGCATCACAATGCATGTTTGCTCTGCGCCTCTGCATCAACACACACTAAAGTGCATCGCGCTTATATGTGAACAATTTTAGACACGCGCACCACACGTTGAGAGTTTGCTCTTCAGGGTTCAGCCTGTAGACTTTGAAAAATTGTGATGTTAGTATATATCACACAACCCATGACTAAACAGTTCCCGGTAAGTTTGCTTCTACAAGCGTGCCGGCTAAACGTTACTAGTAATGTGCATAATGGCAAAAAGATGATTCTTAATCAATACACAGCGTGGAAAATGTAAGGTACAATGGTCAGATCTCAGGGCATAGAAGAAGGAGGGAACACAGTGATTCAAAGCATTGGTTTTAAACCGCTGTAGAAAACCCTGAAGCTTATTGATTCATAGTTCAAATGTATTCGTGTAATCCTTGAAACTGTAGATCAACACGCCAATTTACATTTTACATTGTTCCAATAATTCTTGTAAAGGTCAAATATCACAGAATATAGTGTGCGGGTGTGAAGCCGGCAGGAGAGGGTAAGATGGTTTGAGCGATTTTTTAACCATTTTAGTTCTAGTCAAGAGAATTGTTCTAGCACGTTGCCAGCGATGACTTATAGGTACTTATGGTTTGAGGCACGAAAATTGTGTACAGTTAGCAAAAGTGGTGAGCCAAGATCGCAATTTACTGAAAAGGTAAAGTGCTAAATTGGGATTTTTGATGGGACATTGGATAGTGTGGGGGTGAATGTCCAATTAAAGCCTATGAGTGTACGAAACAACAGGCATGAGGTGTGCAATAATGGGACATTACACTACCACGTTGAAGAGACAGGAGAGGTTTCTATGTAATTTAATACAGTAATTTCCTTGTAAGTTTCATTGCATAGGCTTTCTTAGTTTTGAACAAGGTTCTGGTAAGTAAGCTGGGTATTATTAGGTGTATATACTCTTTATTGGTATCATCAAAGGTCGGAGGCTTTCACCTTAATGCTAACCTTATAGCTGCGTTACGATCGCAAACCGTATTAAGGATTGGCGAACAAGCTGAGAAACTTTGTACTTGTTATTTGTTTACATATTTAACATCTTTAACCTCTCAGAATTCATGAGTTGGTATCACAATCAAAGGTATAATTTTGGTCTGCATGTCGTGTACACATCACATTCTGAAAAATCTTAGCTATTTATGTAATTGAGTTAATTCCAAATACCGGTACTCCACTGTTAACTACTAATATTGTGTGGCAAGAGCATGTTCACTGAACATTTGATCCTACAATAGCGTATGTATGGCGGCGAAAATCAGAATGATGCTAATCTAATCCCTGTTAGTGTCACTTTCCCTTAATGTGGTGGTCCACCTATGCTCTTTAGAGTTCCATCTAGCAATTTTGTTGAGTTTTCAAAGATGAAGAGTTCTTGCTCAGAGAATTTAGATAAAAGTTCAGCGGCCTGTAGATCTTTCCATTGTACGCACTAGAATTGAGGTGTATTCTGCTGCTATACCTCTGCTAAAGTAGCCCTCAAGCTCATTACATTCATCATTTTGAAGAAAACCTCTTAGAAATACAAAAGGGAAATTTGTAGCTAGATCAGGATTCTAATTTATAAATATCTAGAAACTTCACTTGTCCATTCCCTTGAACTATGATACCATCAACTCTGTAGAATAAGCGACTGTTGATGATCGTCAAAGAAACTCCACAAATTGAATCACCACTATTGTTACAGCCCAAAGGTGATAATAAAGGACTTGTGTTGACTGAAATTGAATCTAATGATAAGATCCACTAAGATGTATGGCGATGCATCTTTACAAATTTTACGATCGCTGAGGTAACGAAAAACGAGAATTATATTTAACAGAGCACACAGTGTAGACCATTTTGGAATAAATATTGATTCAATCAAGTTGCAAGGAGGCATGATAGATATTATAGATCAGCTTTGTAGTTTAATGACCCAGATTTGCCTAACTGTGTTTGGTTACTGGGATACAAGCAAATTTATGCGTTTTTTCGACGAATTTGACCCATTAATAGCTATATTTTAGGAAGAAGAGCTGCTTGAAAACTCATAATTACTGGAACTTTTAGTTAGAGTATTAGCTAGATATTGGTATTTCTTTTGGGGATATAGACCCCTATTTGCTACTTTTATTAGTATCATTCTAAAGTACCAATTTGACCATTGGAAGGTGAATTAACACTGCGCTTAAATGTGTCATAAAACATCCAGACACCGAATACTTGACATATCCCCTCATCTCATCTTTTACTTCAAATGATGGGTATTAATATGAGTTGGGGACAAGAGCAAATGATCGTGCTACAAATGTCCAGACAACTAAACAGCACAGCTAGAAACATGAAAGATCCGCAGTTCACGTTGGTTGCTTTACCTTTAGAATTACAATTTCTCTTGGTGGAGTTTGTAGATGTGCGTGATCTCTTAAACTTTTCTCAGGCACTAAGGGGCATATCATCCGTCAAACACTTGAGTGATCAGATTCAAGTGATTCAGGAGCCACAAGATGTCAGAAATGTTGACTTTAATCAAAAAGCTATGCTTAGATTTGGGTCATTTACTTCTGGGAAGAATAAGAATCCTCCAACCTACTGGACTGATAACGATATAAAGTTGCTCAAACGCTACAAGTTGAATCGACTACATGCTGTTTTCGCATCACAACCTGTCCCTGAACCAAGACTGATAAGCAGTGGTGTACTGGGTGAGGCATTGAGGGACTCCCTCGTTGCGTGTACTATTGAAATATACACCCCTGTGACGTTATTGTCTGGCACTGGACCAGAGTTACAGATGACGATGACAAGCAACTACGCAACTGTGTTTTATTTCTGGGGGATATACTTCAACTGTCCATTGACCATAATATCAGGATGCTCGATTCAATTCAAATCGTGCAATACCTCATATACTGTCCAGGTTTTAGTTTCAAAGGACTCTGAAATAGAGTCTCCAGAGTGCAAATTCGAAGGGTGCCCAGAGTCATTCAAAGACATGGTCAATCTCAAACAGTTTTCACATCTATAGCTTATGAATCCAAACGAATGAATAGCAACAGCAACAGTAGAGTACTCCGGTATAGCATGGCTTAAACTTGTCCATTAAGTCTATTTATTAGCTTGCAATTATGATGGAGTGAATACCAGTGAGCTAAATCCGTGCGACCAAGATAAAATGTAAAATTTTCCTTTCAGTAAAGTGGCTTCACTAGCTCAGTCGGTAGAGCGTCAGTCTCATAATCTGAAGGTCGACAGTTCGAACCTGCCGTGGAGCACTTGTTTTTTTGCCAGCTCAAAATTCCAGTGGTTGACAGTTAATGCATAATGATGCACAGAAGCCGCATAAACATACAGCGATAGCCATGACAACAAGCCCATGATACATAAACAGTGACTTTTTGTTTTTGTGTAATTACTTCCTATAAGTTTGAAAACAACACTGATCAAATACAAAAATGCTCCCTTGTTTACCATCACCTTTCATTTGAAAAGATACAATAGTTCAACTAATGCTCAAGTCCGTAATCGTTCCGTTAACCTTGGTTGTGTCGCTTGTGGTTGCCACACCACCGGCTTGTTTCCTCTCCTGCATTGATCATATAGCACGAACATGTGAAGGGTCCCATACTGATTTTGAATGTTTTTGTGATAATAGCCCATCAGTTCTCGGCTGTTTGGTTGATATATGTCCTTATGGTACTTTTTTCAGTGCCAGAGATCACTTTTGGGGGACATGTGTTGAGATATTGGACCCGAGAAGTAGATATGAGGAGGAGGACGATGAGGAGGACGATGAGGAGGACGAGGATGAGGAGGAGGACGAAGAGAACGAAGAGAACGAAAAAGACGACAATGATGAAGAGATGGAATGTGTGGATGATTATGACCAGGATTTCCAGGATGAGGATGCTGAAAATAGTGATGAGGTCTACTGTGGTGATGAGCAAGAAGAAGATGATGAAGAGGGAAAGGAAGATGTAGATGAAAATGATGGGAGTGAAGAAGATGATGATAACGATGATGAAGAAAGTGACAATGACGATAATAGTGACAATCATAGTGATGAAGATAGTGACAATGATCGTGAATATTATGAAGACCTCGAGAAGGACCTACAAATCCTGAGAAAGAAAGGGTATGGAGTGAACAAAAGACCCCTCATAAAAGAAGGGTTCCGTAATTCTAAAAAGATCAACAAAGAAACAGCCCGAGTTCTTCCTTCTGCTCCTGCTCTTTCTCTGAACCCGTTTTTTGATTCTGAAGTAGATGATAATGCCAGGCATCCCCGAGGAGCCTATGGTTGGTGACCTTTATGATATGATTGTGGAAAACTCGCCACACTTGAATGGTGAGAATACACTTGAATCTGCAGCAACGGCAGTGGAAATAATGGAGAGCCTCATACCAAATTCCGTTACTGATGATGTAAACATTCAAGCACAAGAGCTGGCAAATGATGAGGATAATATTACAGCCGGATCATCGAATCAACAAGCTTTTAAACCATCACATACGAGTATTTATACACACGATGGTTCTCTCGGTGATTACTTTGCTGGGGAAAGTCTTTGGCAACTGGAGTACCCTGAATATGAAGGTCTGGACACAGTGCTGGTAGATGAATACAGCTATCCACTTTTTAAACCAGATGAAAACGAGCAAAGTGATAAGAACACTCAAGAGCTGATTAAGAAGATGAATATCAACACTGCTATCATTGATATCATAGAAGAGCAGCATAGTCCTTATTCGGTCGCTGGTAACAAGCTAAGGCAATCAAATTCAAAGCATAGTTTCAAAGATACTTTCAATGGGCGTTTTGGAGCCCATTCCTATGTGGAAGATAATCAGCATATGCCTAGCGAGGAATCCATGGTTTCTGAAGTACAAGAAATTGCTAGCAACGCTCTACCGACACATCCTATTAGACAAACTAGAGAGACTAAACAGACTATAAAGTTGTCCCAGTCCAAGATCCGAATCTCTTCTGGTGTTCTTGGAGAAGTGGTTGATAAGGTAACTAGAGTTGAACAGCCTACTGAGGAAAACATGGAACAGATACATGATGACGATGATGTTTATGGTGCTTATGCAAAATAGAAGGTAGTCCCTTAGCCAATCGCATGTAATGAAATATCAAGCTTATGAAATGACTTATGGTATAAATATTTTGCTGTAACCCTCCACTCTTGATCTACAACAGACACATATTCCGAACCCTCTAATACCCAAGCTCATACGACAACCTTCACAAAGTGAGAAACACTTGCATGGCCATAACACCACGGATCTTGGTTCTGTTTGGCACACAACACATGTCAATTCCTCATTGGCATGCTCGTAGTCATCGGTGTGTTTTGAATTGTGATTATGTCTAGCACAGTTGATAACATCTTCTAACAATTCATCTTTGTTCAGCTCTCCATATTGTCTTCTTGTCAGTCTTCTATCCTGTGATAGATGTAGCCTCATAGTATGAATCAACGACATCTCTTCCATATCCTGAGTGTTTGGAGAGATCCAGTGAACTATATCATCTGGAGAAAATAATTCATTTAATGTCGATGGCCTCTCAGTCTGATGAATTACTCTTTGGCGTAAGCGTGCCTTCGCCAGCGTAGGCACATATTCTTGATCCATATCCAGCTCATCCAACTCCGAATCGTACTCCAATGGATCTACTTCAGATTCTTCATCTTCCGACTCATGAGGTACAAAGTCTTCAGACGTATCGATATCCTCTAATTGCAAGGAATCGTCCAATAGACAAGAGGTTGACTCGTCAGAATAACGCAAGTTCCCATAAGGTCTAGGCGTTGAGAGTTTCTCCATTGTAGAGTTCGGTTTATGACGAATAAGTTGTACAGCCAACATGAGCAACGCTTGTAACAATTTGGCCATGTTAGCAAATTTCTTGTACAAGCTCCAATTTCTGTAAAAGGGAACGTCTTGGCTTGATGGTTTAGTACGCTTCAACTCTACCAAGTCTGGATTATTCTCCAGCTTATTCAAGTATCCACTTACCAAATGGTGTTGTTCCAAATAGGTTCCCTTAGGTAATGTCAAAGCTGGTAACTCGTTAACGTATTGTTTATCCTCTACTGCTGTAAACATGATATATCCAAATCTCATAAGCGCAGAGTTGAAATCATCGTTCAGTTGTAAGTTGAGAGAATCTTTTAAGTTTTCCATCATAGGTGTATACGTAAGTGTCGATGCATCACCACCGTTCATCAGCACACTTAGTTCATATAATGCAATACAGAACGTTGTTGTGACCAACACGAATAACTGTGGGAACACTGACCCCAGCACAACACTAGGCATGTACTCTAGTTCACCAAAGTATATCGTCATACAGTAAAACACCAAAAATGCTATACCCAAGACTGTTGAAGGTATAAGTTGATACTTCTTCAAGCCCAACAACCCCACGATATGTGTTGTGAGTTGTGTTATCAACGAGAAACAGCATATGATCAGTAAATGAGGCGAGGGAATGTTCATTCTTTGACATTCTTGAAATGCTATTGAGTGTTCAAATAATGTTAACCCAGTGTCATTTGAAGGCGATTGACCTGACGTTATAGATACAAACGTCTCTAAGAACTGAGATATACACAAGGTCATGAAAACGCTCCACAGCAAAGAATGAACCGGTTGACGTTCCTGTGGTAGATAGTCCAACATCAGGTGGTGGAATGGATGATAGATATAAGCAAATTGAACAACCACAAGCCATAAGCATCTTAGGATCATGGAAAGGGCAAATACACGGAGCAGCCACTTGGGCCATCTCGGTGCCTGGGGATTATGCCTTCTTGAACTGGCAAACACAGCAGTTCTGTTCAACACTATGGCCATAATCATACAGACTCCAGAATAAGGACTTATGAAGTAGTGGAACACGGTGAACCTGTGATTGTTAGTGTTGTTGTTGTTGCCGTCGTTGGTGGTGTGGTTATTGACGTTCGAACCCACCATACCGTTGTTGCTTTCAATCCCTCCAGTGGGCTGTTTTGCTACCCTTTTGAATGCCCTTAACAAGGAAGTGATGAGCCAGGAGCCAGCCGATGGTGATGAAGAGTTGGTTGCGTTCATTGCCTCCTCTTCTGCAGTGTCTTTCTCGTAACAATAGAACGAATTTGCAATGGTGGTAGAAGAAGAAGAACAAGAATATTAAGTAGTAGCTCAATGTTGAATCCCTCTTCGGTACAGTTGATCCGGGTGGTGATTATATAATCATTGATCGGCTTCCACCTCTTCGCACGTGATCCATATCCTCGGTTTCCTTTCCAGTTTTGCTTTTTTTCTTTCCTTTTTTTTTTACCCCGGCGGTGGAGAAAAGGCATCGAGTCATAAAGTCACCTGAAAATTTCCATAGTGAAATGCTGCTTTTTTGACTGCTTCCTTCTTCCTTTCTTCTCAACAACCCATTGTGATCAAACTAAACAATGCCACATATCTTCTCTAACATCGAACAATTGCCACCTGATGCTCTGTTTGGCCTTAAGGCCCGCTACGTTGCGGACGACAGAGCCACCAAAGTTGATTTAGGAATTGGTGCCTACCGTGATGAGAACGGTAAACCATGGGTGCTTCCATCTGTCAAGCGTGCTGAGAAGCTGCTCCAGGAGGACCCTTCCTATAACCATGAGTACTTGCCAATCCAAGGTTTCGCACCTTTTGTCACTGCTGCTGCTCAGGTGATTCTTGGTGAAGATTCACCAGCAATTGCAGAGAAGCGTTTGGTTTCTGTCCAATCTCTGTCAGGTACTGGTGCACTTCACGTTGCTGCCAAGTTCATCAAGAAGTTTTATTCAAAGTCTGATACTGTCTACCTCTCCAAGCCAACATGGGCTAATCATTTCCAAGTTTTTGAGACAATTGGTCTCAAGACTGCCACCTATGCCTACTGGAAGGATGAGACAAAGTCTTTGGACTTGGAAGGATACCTGAAAGATATTGAATCCGCTCCAGAAGGTTCAGTGTTCTTGCTCCACGCCTGTGCACATAACCCAACAGGGTTAGACCCAACCCCTGAGGAGTGGATACAAATTTTAAATGCTATCAAGAAGAAGAACCACCTTCCAATATTCGACTCTGCATACCAAGGTTTCGCCTCAGGTTCTTTGGAGAAGGATGCCTGGGCCCTCCGTGAAGGTGTCAAGATTCTCAAGGAGACCCCAATCATCGTGTGCCAATCATTTGCTAAGAACGTGGGTATGTATGGTGAAAGAGTTGGTGCCTTCCACTTGGTGTTGCCAACTGATGAGAACAAGGCAGCCATCTTGTCTCAACTCCAGGTGTTTACAAGATCTGAGCTGTCGAATCCACCTGCCTATGGTGCCAAGGTTGTTGCCAAAGTGTTGACCACACCAGAGTTGAGAAAGCAATGGCAAGATGACCTCATCACAATGTCCCAGAGAATCCACAAGCAAAGATTGGCTCTAAGAGATTGTTTGGTGAAGCTACAAACTCCAGGAAACTGGGATCACATCGTCAACCAACAAGGTATGTTCTCCTTCACTGGTCTTTCAAAGGAACAAGTTGCAAGATTGGAGGCCAAGCATGCGGTTTATATGACCGCTAATGGCCGTGCTTCTGTTGCTGGTTTGAATGAACACAACGTTGAATACGTTGCCAATGCCATTGATGAAGTTGTCCGCAACACTTCAAAGCTATGATGCTGGAGGAGCTCATATATAAAAATGGTCTACTGTATCATAGATAAATACGCATGTTTTGTCTCTTTAATGTAAACATTGTGATGATGATGTTGTCTTCCCTCCAATGTCAAGTCTTTTGCCCTTTAAAGCGGGAAAAAAAAACCGAGAAAAAAAATGTAAACAAGGTCAAACCAGAAATAAAACACACACGGCGGCTAAGGAAAGCACATAGCGGTTAAGGGTAATGCTCAAGTTACAAGTTGTTCTTGTTCCTCCAAGTGCGTTGAAGCGACAGAAACAGCAACCGCTGAGGAGCCAATGGGGGAATACTGCTGCTCTCCAATCCTCATCTCCATTCCCAAGGGATCTGGGGACTTCAACACCAAACACGTCAAATATCAGTGGCTCAAGTGGTGATGGAAGTGGCAACGGAAACAGCGGTGGGATGTTTGGATTCCAGCCGTTGAGAAAGTTTTTGCACATCACACGTCGAGACAAGGAGTTGTTTGAAGTTGGGTTGGAGATCAGAGCAAGGTTCTCAAAGTTGTATCCGGATGAAGAACCTTTGGAGATACTGAAGTTACAGGATTCCAATGAGTGTGACTTGGATCCGGATTATATTGTTGGCGATATCTTTGACGTGGATAACGTTGTTCGTGTTTTGGTGCTTAACGAAGTTGTACCATTAGATGTCACGGTGGAGAAGGAGGTGATTGCAAGAAAGAAACGTCGTGCTTCTGGTGGGAACTCCTCAACGTTGACAATACCAAAGAAGAGAATCATTTCGAAACAACTCCACCGCGGTGATACCTCTGTTTGGAGTAGCGTCGAAAGTGACGCGAGAAGATCCAACCTTTCCAATCAGATCTATCCAGAGAAGTCGTTCAATTTATCTATTAACGACGACTCTGAAGTTTCCCTTCCCCCTCCAGAGGAGGACGAGACCAGATACGAGGATCCAAAGAAGCACAAGCCTCTACCAACATCACCTTTACCTTCGTCAAAGAGAATAACTTCAGGTATGCTGGTTGCTCCGGAACCTCAGTTGAAGGATGCCGCGGAGGCTACCTTGCACGAACAGGAGATCAATGAGAAACTGGCACAGAAGAGAATTCCGTCAAAGAGAACTGTCCTTGAACAAGAAGATGAAGAGCAGGATGAGGAAGAGGAGGAGGAACAACAAGAGGAGGAAGAAGAGGAAGAAGAAGAGGAGGAAGAAGAAGAGGAGGAAGAAGAAGAAGAGGAAAATGTAGAGAACAAGCAGGAGAATGAAAAGGAAGCACCCATCAGTAGAAAGTCAAGTTCTGCTCTAAGTGAGATCTTGAGCTCCAGCAAGGATACTAGTGTTCACAAGACTGCATTCACAGAATCTGAAGATGAAGGTGAAGATCAAGATCGAGAGAGTACAGTTATTCACCACAAGAGAGAACAACCAACCAGTGTAACAAATACACAGGAAGAAAAATTGGAACAGCATGCCGATATAACTGACTCTTTGACACTTGGTCCAGAGTTTACCAAAAAAGAAGTGATTGATATCTTCAAAACTGGTAAAATCCCAGCATCAGTGAAGAAGAAATTGGACAAGTATGCATATACCAAACTCACCAATCCAATCTCTGGCTCTAATAATGGTGCTCCTTCTCGGAGAACTTCTCGTGCTGCTGCTGTTGCAGCTCTCAAAAAGATTGTTCAGGTCAAATTCCCAGACTTGGACTTCCCAGATAAGTTTGGTCGCTCTAATGGAACGTCAGCAAATACGGAGAGTCTTTCTAGCAGAACATCCAGTGAGGAAGTTATGTCTGAAGAAGACAGCTCAAATAACGAGGACGAGAACGACGAAGAATATGTTGATGCTGCTACTTCTGCTGATGATGTTGTTGTTTACAAGAGAGAGGTACTGCAAAAGACAGAGGGTCTAAAACCACCTGCTCTAGAGAAGCCCGTCAAGGCTCCTTCAAAGAAGTCTCAAAATGTGACCGAGCCTGAGCCAACGACTACTGCTGGGGATATTCAGGAAAATATTACTCCTTCAAAATCAGTCATCTCGAAAGGTCAGGAAGCTAACAACGCGCAGGGAGCACACTCCCTGGTAAACTCCAAGGCTACAAAATCTGAAGAAGTTTCAAAGTCCAGCGCTGAAGAAGCGAAGTCTGCTCAAAAGTTACAGACAGGCGGTGCTAAACCATCAATTGCAGCAAATCTTTCTAACGCATTAACTACCTCACCTGCTGGACCAACGGGCTCATTTGAGTCGAATAAGAGCCCAAGTCAGAGAATGTTACTTCACATGGCAGACCCTTATAATCCAGACTACTTCGAGCCTTTAGATGTAGAAGTAGCTGGAATTAAAGAAATTGATGAAAAATTGAGATCCACATCATCAACACTTGACATGAAGAAAAATTTGTTGGCTCAAAGAAGAAAGCTTGTTAGAAACGCTAAGAGACGTGAACAGTACCGAAAACAAAGACAAGAAGGAACTACACCTCTCAAACCAAGCCAATCTACGCAGACCTCATCAAAGATTCCAGCTACTCAATCATCACAGGGTCCATCCGAGGCTGACAAATCTGTACATGTTCCGGTGAAAACGGTGCAACCTGTACCAAATGTTATTCAAAGTACCCCAACTTCTAAACTATCTACAACATCCAAAACAGGTGCTACTCCAAAATCATTGCAGACTATTTCAAATAAAGCTGAAACGAAAGGGGAATCAGATGGTTCTAGTTCTGATTCTGGATCTGAATCGGAGTCTGAGTCTGAATCGGAATCAGAGGAGGAATCAGAGGAAGAAGAGAAGTCTTCAAAGACCCCACGAATTGTCAACACACCAAAGACGATCTCTCAATCTGTTTCGAGAACTGAAATTTTGAGAACGAAAGCTGCGGAAACTGTGAAGTCCAATGACTCAATGCTTCAAACTGAACCGGAAACACCGTCTACATCCCAGAAGAAAAAAGGCATAAACTCTCGCAAATCACTGAGCTCGTTGACCGACCTTGCCTCACGTGGTGTTCCTGATGTTCAGGATTCCTTAACACCAAAATCCAACAGGCAATCAATCGCTTCGAAGTCTAAGAAACTTACAAGTGAGTCAGAGGATGACAGCTCTCAAGATTCAGGTTCTGAGAGTTCAAGCTCTGACTCTGATTCCGACTCTGACTCTGACTCTGATTCTGATTCTGATTCTGATTCTGACAGATCAAGTCAAAAATTCCTCAACGCTAAGGCTGCGAGTGATCTTGTTGGTGGTAAACCAAAGAAAAAAAGAGTCAGTAGTGCATTCAGAGGGTTGATTAATGATGCTAACCAGAGATGAGAAGAAACCATGTGTGTACATTATATGAGTAAGCCTGTAATATTAAAGGACTATAGGGCAAGACGGTAAAGAAAGACTTTTCAGCATAATAATGACCCCATTCAGCGTTAACGTTGATGTTGTTACTGTTATTGTTGCTGTTGCTCTTGACCTTCGATAAAGCCCATAGCCTCAGATTGTGTAATTTCACTGACAGAACTGATTTTGTTGTTGAACATGACACCGTAGAATTTGTTGGCAACTTGTAACATCTCTGGTCTAAAAGTCGTGCAAATGAACTGGGCATTAGCACTCAGCTCGTGGATCATATCAGCCACAGCAGTTCTGTACTGTGTATCCAAATTAGCATCAACCTCATCAAACAAGTAGAAAGGTGCAGGATCTGATTTTTGGATAGCAAGAATCAGTGCAATGGCACAGAGGGATTTTTGTCCTCCAGAAAGTTGCTCAATACGCTGTTGTTCATCACTCTTGGAGTTGAATGACACTTGGATTGAGACACCACTGTAGCTATCAATGCTAGATCCTTCATCTTCATCGTCAATGTCATCTTCATAGTCATCGTGCTGAGAGGATTGGGTATCCTTGTTACGACGTTGCATGATGAGATGGCCAACACCCTTAGGAACCAACTTCTCAAAGACTTCACTGAATGCTACAGAGACCTTATTGAAGGTCTTTTCAATGGCATCATTTTTCCTTTCGCTCAAGTGGTCCATCAAATCTATGATACTCTTTTCAGATTTGTCCAATTCCTTACGACGTTCAACCAAGCTATCTCTCTGCTTTGTGAAATTCATGTACTGCTCCAGTGCCTTTCTGTTGACATGGCTAAACTTTTCCAAGCCCTTGGTTACAACAGCAAGTTTCCGTAAAAGTTCATCAATATCAAAATCAGCATCCTGGTTGAATGCCGCATCAGGTAAAGTACCAAGTTGTCTGATCTTGGCTTGTGTATCTTCTCTTCTCTTTGTCAAAATCTGTCTCTTCGACAGGTACTTCTCCGAGTTTCTTTGGAAATTCTCAAGGGTCTTGACAAGCTTACGCTGTTGAGCATCGGCTGCAGTCAACTCTTCATGAAACTTCTTTAATTCAGCAGTAATTTCCTCATTCTTGGTGCGCACTTCTATGAGAGAAGCTTCAGCATTGACAAGTTCTTCTTGGTGCATTGCAACTTCTTGTTCCAATTTGCGGATGAGATCCCCATTGGCGACACTATCTTTCTGTTCTTGTCTCTTTAGCAACTCCTGTAAGCGAGGCTCCAAATTCTCCCCTAGCTCAAGGGTCAACTTGGTTAGCTCGGAATCTCTCACCAGAATATCATCAATAGTATTGTTCAACTTGGTATCGAGCTGAAAAAGTGTTTTGTTTAGCAATTCCAATTCGTCCTTCTCCTCTACAGAGAGATCTTCTTCAAAGTCGGAAGTCAGCTCCCTTTCAAATTCATCCAACTTTGTATCCAAAGTGACAATCAAGGCTCTATTCTGAGCAATATGTTGCTCTAAAAGTTTCATAGACTCTTCCATTTTGAACTTCTCGTTGAGTTTGTTAGAAAGAGTTGATTTGAAACTGTTCTTGGATGAAACCAATTCGTCATAGCTTGAGTGTAGAGCTGTCAACTCGTTGCTGATTCGCAAGATTTCTTGCCCTTTCTTGTCAATAGAGCTCTTGATCTTCAAAAGCTCAATCTCTTGATTTGAGAATTCATTGGACTTTTCCTGTCTGGTCTTCATGGCCTCCATTCTGGACTTCTTGAAGTCGTAGTAACCACCAGTCAATACACCCTTTCTGTCAGCTTTATCACCGTCTAAAGTGATGGCGTTGAGCTTGAACTCTCGTGAAAGTTCATAGCCTCTTTCCAAATCAATTGTGACGATTGTCTTACCAAAGGTTTGCTTGACTGCTGCTTCAATTTCTGGATTAAATCCAATCTTCTTGATCAGTGGAACACAATCGTTGGAATCTGGATACACTTGTTCTTTGACTTTCAGCCTATTTAGAGGAATAAAAGTAACACGGCCTGCCTTTTCCCTGATAAGCTCATTCATAAGTGTGGTTGCAGTGTCATCGTTATCCACGATAACGTGAAACAAGGAATTTCCAGCAATCACCTCCACTGCAGTTCGGTACTTCTGGTTCACTTGGATCAGCTCACCAAGAGCACCGTAAACACCAGTTAATCCCAACCTTGTGGTGATACGTTTGACAGCCTGGAGACCATTGGCCAGTTGTCTGTCCATTGTTTGACTTACCTGTCTATCTGCTTTGTTCAAATCCTCGCGTATAGAATCCAGAATCGTCTTACAACGGTTCTCCTCTCTCCAAAGAGTCTTACGTTGGTCATTCTCTCTGGAGTATTGATCTCTTAAGGATGAAATCTTTTCCTCAATCTCAAGGATCTCTGCCTGAGCAGTTGGTCCATTGATACTATCTTGAATATCGTCGATTTGTTCAATGACAGTGGATAATTCCCGTTTCAAGTTGTACAATTCACTTTCAGATGCGGCTATAAGAGACTCCTTGGTTGACTTATCCATTTGCAACTGTTTCATCTGGGATTCTATCCAATTGTTTCTATCGGCTTTGTTATTAAACATCGAATAGCGACCTTGCTTAGAGTACAACAGGTTTTGTTTGGTCTTTGCCTGTGAAATTTCCAAACGCAGCTGTTTCTCCAGACTTTTGAGCTGTTCTACTTGTGGTTTTTTGGAAGCAATTGCACTCTTTGTATCTTGGATCTTGGATCTGATTTCATCGATGGCTTTTGTAGCTATTTTGATAGTTTTCTGTTCAGAATCAAACAGTTCCTTAGCTTCCGATAGCGCTGCGGTTTTCCGGTACAGTTTCTTCGTCATATCATTAACAAGTGAGTTCTGTTGATCATAATCAATATTGAGCAATTTTTGTCTATGCTTTGCAGAGTCGATAGACCTGTTGAGTTGTAAGATGAGAGCCTCTCTTTTCTCCAAGTTCTCCACAAATTTATGGGAGTTTTCCACAGCATTTTGGTATTCACTATCGATCTCCTCTATCGAAGTTGTAATATCCTCCAAGTCATGGTCGTAAAGGATAAACTCGTAGACTTTTTTATCCCTTTCCAAATCTTGAAATTTCTTCAGCTCATCCTTTTCGGAGTCAAGATCTGCCAATCTCTCCTGAATCAACTCCAACATTTCATCGACTTTATCTCTTTGGACCTTAGTTCGACTCATCTCCTTCTGAGACTCTTTCAGCTTATTTTCGAAAACCTTTGCACCTGCAACTTCTTTCAACAGGTTCAACCTCTCCTGATCTTTTGCGTTGGTCAATGCAGTGATACGACCTTGAGGAACAATATAATAAGGATTTGATTTGGAGAAACCAGCACTTTCCAACAGTTGCATCACGTCGGTTCTAGTAGAGGATTTGTAATCCAAGGAATAATCATCCTTTTTCAACCCAATTGTTCTTCTAATGACAACCTCATCTTTACCTGTTGGGAATCTCCCATCGGAGTTCTCAAACACAATCTCAACAAAAGCCGACAATACCGTACCAGATCCCTCATGGATCAATCCTTGTCTTTCCTCTTTAGTCATTCTAGTGTATTGATCACTCAGAACGAATCTAATAGCGGCAAAGAAGTTGGATTTACCAGAACCGTTACGACCAACGACAACGTTATGAGCCGGTGAGAGGTCATCGATCGTTGTAGTGTTCTTGTAGGTCTTGAACCCCTGGATGACGATTCGTTTAATGTGCATCGGTCCTTTGATCTTTCTACG
The DNA here is from genome assembly GCA_030569715.1 of Williopsis samutprakarnensis. Taxonomy (NCBI): domain Eukaryota; kingdom Fungi; phylum Ascomycota; class Saccharomycetes; order Phaffomycetales; family Wickerhamomycetaceae; genus Williopsis; species Williopsis samutprakarnensis. Next base: position 154,550 of record JAJMLQ010000129.1, read on the forward strand.
AGATGTATACTTGAAGGAAAGTCCCAATTGAAGAAGAAGATGATGATAATGCTCAAGTACAAAAAACACACAAATTACGCGTCAGTCTTGCCTCCACTTTCGCGTCGCGTTGCGTCGTGTATATACCAATTTAACACCTGAACACCTATACATCCGCACATCTAAGCACCCGAACATATGTCTTATCATCACGTGATACGGTACGCGCAGCACTCAACGTCCCCAACAAAACTTTTTGGAAATTTGAGCCTACCAACAAAAAATAAAAACTCTAATGAACGTTTTTGTGGCATCCCAAAAAAAACGCGTTGGGCTTCTCATCGTCAGCGGCTAACGAAATATACAAATTGTACTTTTTTTTATATAAGCAAGCCAATTTCTCCTTTGTTTACACACTGTTTAAAATAAGCCAATAACATCACAAGATCAAAAGATGCGTCCAGAAATTGAACAAGAATTGGCGCATTTGCTATTGACAGAGCTTTTGGCTTATCAATTTGCCAGTCCAGTTAGATGGATTGAAACTCAAGATGTGTTTTTGAAGGATTATAACACCGAGAGGGTTGTTGAGATTGGACCTTCTCCAACTTTGGCGGGAATGGCATCAAGAACCATCAAGGCTAAATACGAGTCCTATGATGCTGCTTTGTCCTTGCAAAGACAAGTGTTGTGCTATGCTAAGGATTCTAAGGAGATTTATTACACTCCTGATCCTGTTGAAGCGCCTACTGAGACCCCTGCTGCTGCCGCCGCCGCTGCTACTAGTGCTGCTACTCCTGTTGCTGCTGCTCCTGTTGCCGCTGTTGCTGCTGCTCCTGTTGCTGCTGCTCCTGCTGGACCTGTCGCTGATATTCCAGATGAACCGGTTAAGGCTTCCTTGTTGATCCACGTCTTGGTTGCCCAAAAGTTGAAGAAGACATTGGACCAGATTCCAATGTCTAAGGCTATCAAGGATTTGGTCAATGGTAAGTCTACGGTTCAAAATGAAATTTTGGGTGACTTGGGTAAGGAATTTGGTGCCACTCCAGAAAAACCAGAAGATACACCATTGGATGAATTGGCTGAACAATTCCAAGAGAGCTTTAACGGTGCACTGGGTAAGCAATCTTCTTCTTTGGTTGCAAGATTGATGTCCTCTAAGATGCCGGGTGGTTTCTCTGTTTCTGTTGCTAGAAAGTACTTGCAATCCCGTTGGGGATTGGGTTCTGGTAGACAAGATTCTGTCTTGTTGATGGCATTGACCGAAGAGCCTGCATCACGTTTGGGTAACGAAGGTGATGCTAAGGCATTCTTGGATGGCATCGCTCAAAAGTATGCATCCAAGGCTGGTATCTCTTTGGCTTCTGCTGCTGGTGGTGCCGGTGCTGCTGCTGGTGGTGCCGGTGGTGCCACTATCGATGCTGCTGCCTTTGAAGAATTGACAAAAGATAACAAGATCTTGGCCCGTCAACAACTGCAAGTATTGGCTCGTTACTTGAAGATGGACCTGAATAAGGCTTCAAAGGTTGTTGATCAACAAAAGGACACTCTTAAAGACTTGCAAAGCCAATTGGACTTCATCACAAATGAATTGGGTGAAACCTTTATCGATGGTCTCTCATCGTCATTCTCTAGAAAGAAGGCCAGAGTCTTTGATTCCTCTTGGAATTGGTCAAGACAATCCTTGTTGACCTTGTACTTTGAAATCATCCACGGATTGTTGAAGAGAGTTGACAGAGAATTGGTTTCTGAAGCTATCAACATTATGAACCGTTCAAACGCTGCTTTGATTAAGTTTATGGAGTATCACATCAACAAGGCTAAGGGTAAAACTGATGAAAACTACGTCCTGGCTCACGAGTTGGGTTCTCAGTTGATTGAAAACTGTAAGGAAGTCTTGGACATTGACCCTGTCTACAAGGATATTTCCTACCCATTGGCCCCAAAGACCACTGTTGACCACAAGGGTAACATTTCTTATTCCGAGGAGCCAAGAGAGAATGTTCGTAAGTTGCAACAATACGTTCACGAAATGGCTCAAGGTTCCACCATAACTAAGGAAGAGAGACCAACCATTGCTGATGATTTGACAAAGGTTTACAAGGCCATCACAAAGCAAACTGAGGTTTCAGAATCCTCAAAGATTCAATTGGAGAAGGTTTACGGTGAATTGATCAAATTCTTGGAGTCTAACGACGAAATTGAGATGCACAGATCCACAACTGTTGCTGGTATCAACGATGACAACTTGGATACTGATTCTGCTAAAGAGGTTGCTTCTTTGCAAAAGAGTTCTTCTATCTCAAACCCAGTCTCTAAGGCCATTCCACCAGAAACTATTCCTTTCTTGCATTTGAAGAAGAGATTACCAAACAACGAATGGTCCTATGACCGTCAATTGACCTCTGTCTACTTGGATGGTTTGGAGCAGGCTGCTGTTAACGGTGTTACTTTCAAGGAGAAGTACGTCTTGATGACCGGTTGTGGTGCAGGTTCCATTGGTGCTGAGGTCTTGAAGGGTTTGTTGCAAGGTGGTGCCAAGGTTATCGTCACCACTTCTAGATTCTCCAAGAAGGTTACTGACTTCTACCAAGAGATGTATGCGACCTATGGTGCTAGAGGTTCGACTTTGGTTGTTGTTCCATTCAACCAAGGTTCAAAACAAGACGTCAATGCCCTCGTTGAGTATATTTACGACGATGTTAAGAAGGGTGGTTTAGGTTGGGATTTGGACGCCATTATTCCATTCGCTGCTATTCCTGAGAATGGTATCGACTTGGCTCAGATTGACTCCAAGTCTGAATTGGCCCACCGTATCATGTTGACCAATGTTTTGAGAATTATGGGTGCCGTTAAGCAGCAAAAGTCTGCTAAAGGTATTGAGACGAGACCAGCACAAGTTATCTTGCCATTGTCTCCAAACCATGGTACTTTTGGTAGTGATGGTTTGTACTCCGAATCCAAGTTGTCCTTGGAGACTTTGTTCAACAGATGGTTCTCTGAGAACTGGGCTAACCAGCTCACTATCTGTGGTGCTGTTATTGGTTGGACTAGAGGTACTGGTTTGATGAGTGCTAACAACATCATCTCTGAAGGTATTGAGAAATTGGGCGTGAGAACTTTCTCTCAAGCTGAGATGGGATTCAACTTGTTGGGTCTCTTAACTCCGGAAATAACACAATTGTGTCAAAAGTCACCTGTTTGGGCTGATTTGAACGGTGGTTTGCAATTCATCACCCAGTTGAAGGACAAGACCAATCAATTGAGACAGGATATCCTCGAATCTTCTGATATCAGAAAGGCTGTTTCCATCGAGACAGCTATTGAGCACAAGGTTGTTAACGGTGAGAACGCTGATGCACCTTTCGCTAAAACTCAAATCAACCCAAGAGCTAACCAGAAGTTCGATTTCCCAGAGTTGAAGCCATATGAAGAGATCAAGAAGCTTGCTCCAGACTTGGAAGGTTTGTTGAACCTGGAGAAGGTTGTTGTTGTCACTGGTTTTGCTGAAGTTGGTCCATGGGGTTCTTCTAGAACTAGATGGGAGATGGAAGCATACGGTGAATTCTCCTTGGAAGGTTGCATTGAGATTGCTTGGATTATGGGTCTCATCAAGTACCATAACGGTAACTTGAAGGGTAGACCATATACCGGTTGGATTGATGCTAAGACCAATGAACCAGTTGAGGATAAGGATGTTAAGTCCAAGTATGAGGCCTATATCTTGGAGCACTGTGGTATTAGATTGATTGAACCAGAGTTGTTCAACGGTTACGATCCAAAGAAGAAGGAGTTCATCCAGGAAGTCGTTATCGAGGAAGACTTGGCTGAGTTTGAAGCTTCTAAGGACACTGCTGAGCACTTCAAGGCTCAACATGGTGAAAAATGTGAGATCCAAGAAAACCCAGAGAGTGGTGAATACACTGTCAAGTTGTTAAAGGGTGCTACTTTGTACATTCCAAAGGCTCTTAAATTTGACCGCTTGGTTGCTGGTCAAATTCCAACTGGTTGGGATGCTAGACGTTATGGTATTTCTGAAGATACCATTTCTCAAGTTGATCCAATCACTTTGTTTGTCTTGGTTGCTGTTGTGGAAGCATTCATTTCTGCTGGTATTTCTGACCCATATGAGTTGTACAAATACATCCATGTTTCTGAACTTGGTAATTGTTCTGGTTCTGGTATGGGTGGTGTTTCTGCTCTTCGTGGTATGTTCAGAGACCGTTACAAGGATCAACCAGTTCAAAATGATATCTTGCAAGAGTCTTTCATCAACACCATGTCCGCTTGGGTTAACATGTTGTTGTTGTCTTCTTCCGGCCCTATTAAGACCCCTGTCGGTGCATGTGCAACCGCTGTTGAGTCTTTGGATATTGGTTTCGAGACCATCGTTTCCGGTAAGGCCAAGGTCTGTATCGTTGGTGGTTACGATGATTTCCAAGAGGAAGGTTCTTATGAGTTCGGTAACATGAATGCTACGTCTAACACATTGAATGAGTTTGAGCAAGGTCGTGCACCATCTGAGATGTCCAGACCAGCTACCACTACAAGAAACGGTTTCATGGAATCTCAAGGTTCTGGTATCCAAATCATCATGAACGCCAAGTTGGCATTGCAAATGGGTGTTCCAATCTATGGTATTTTGGGTATGACCGCTACTGCCACTGATAAGATTGGTAGATCTGTTCCTGCTCCAGGTAAGGGTATCTTGACTACTGCTCGTGAGCACCACGGTGATTTGAAGCACAACGCTTCCATCTTGGACATGTCATACAGAAAGCGTCAAGTTGAGAGAAGAGTTAGAGAGGTTAAGTCCTGGATCGATTCTGAATACGAGCTCTTGCAAGAAGAGGCTAAAAGCATGCCAACTGAAGAGCAGGAATCATACATTTCTGAAAGAATTCAAGAGATTCAAGATGAGGCTGAGAAGCAGATTAACTCTGCTAAGGACTACTATGGTAACTTCTTCTTTGTTAACAACCCAAGAATTGCGCCAATTCGTGGTGCCTTGGCTACCTTCGGTTTAACCATTGATGACATTGATGTCTGTTCTTTGCATGGTACCTCCACTAAGGCCAACGATAAGAACGAGTCAGCTGCTCTTAACATGATGTTTGAGCATTTGGGTAGAACCGAAGGTAACCCATCTTTGGCTGTGTTCCAGAAGTACTTGACTGGTCATCCAAAGGGTGCTGCCGGTGCTTGGATGTTCAACGGTGGTTTGCAAATTTTGAACAGTGGTATTGTTCCTGGTAACCGTAACGCTGATAACATTGACCAAGAATTGGAGAAGTTTGAGTATCTCTTATTCCCATCTAAGTCAATCAAGACTGATGGTGTCAAGGCTGTTTCTGTCACCTCTTTCGGTTTTGGTCAAAAGGGTGCACAAGCAATTGCCATCAACGCAAACTACTTGTATGCCGTATTGTCCAAGGATGAATACGAATCATACGCCAAGAAGTTTAACCAGAGACACAACAAGGCTTACTCTCATTACCACAAGGCATTTGTCACCAACACTCTGTTCAAGAGTAAGGAGCATGCTCCATACACTGAAGACTTACAAAACCCAGTGTACTTGGACCCATTGGTCAGAGTCTCTAAGGTTAAGTCTGGAGAGTTGGAGTACACTACAAAGGGTATTCAATCCGATTCTTACATCTCAAAGAGTGCTAAGCACACTTCTAAAGTGCTATCATCTTTGACGGCAGACGTTGGTGCTAAGAACGTTGGAGTTGACGTTGAGTTGATCTCTGCAATCAACACTGAGAATGAGACCTTTATCGAGCGTAACTTCACAGCTGCTGAGATTGCATACTGTAAGTCTGCACCATCTCCGCAGTCTTCTTTCGCTGGTACTTGGTCTGCAAAGGAGGCCGTTTTCAAAGCCCTTGGTGTTGAATCTAAAGGTGCTGGCGCTCAATTGAAGGACATTGAGATTGTTCGTGACTCTACTGGTGCCCCACAAGTTGAGTTACACGGTGATGCTGCAAAGGCTGCTCCAAACGCTTCTGTTAAAGTCAGTATTTCCCATGATGACTTCCAGTCAGTCGCTGTTGCCATCCTAAACTAATTGTTCTGACATGATCCTTTCTTTGAGGGCTCACAATACACGATATGACATTTATTCTGTTGATAACTATTCCTCTGTAGTATACGAGATCATGGCTGCTGAGCAAACATGTTAGCCTCTAACTGTTGAACCAATTCCACCTGCTGCTTAGTTGGAATGTCGTTGCCCTGTTGATCGAGGTTGGTGGACTTGTTTTCTGCTAAGCCGGTGGTTGAATTTTCCTGTATGTCTGTGCTTGTAGCATCGAATTCTGATTGTGAAGATGGCGTATTGATAGTCTTCCTTGTTGATGATGGCTTCTTGTTCCTGTTCCTGTTCCTACAACCGACGCACACTTTTCTCCCCAAATCCTCGTTTGATAACTTGGAAGAGCACCTATTGCACTGGTTATTCAGCTCCAATTGTCTTCGTCTCTCCCTGTCCTTTGTCCTACAACGGATACAGACTTTGAAGGTTTGAGAATCATTCTCCCTGGAGCAGTGCACACATTTCCCCTTGTCCGATCTCTGAACCTTTGTGTTTCTCAAGTTAAGACGGCACGGTGGACATAAGACATACTTAGACTGGTCTTGTGGAATAGAAGCTCCGCATCTTCTACAGCTTCCTTCTATGGATTTGGTCTTCTCTTGCCATCTTCGTGATCTAAGTCTCTGCAATTCACGGCAATGAGGACACAGTTTAAACACCTTACCATCACATATGGCGTAGTCCTTTTTACAACGAGTACACTGTGCCACACCAACGCCTCTTTCATCAACGGTTGTGGCCTGTTGAGGCCGAGGTGGCTGTTGAGCATGCTGTGTCTGTGGCTTATCACCAACCCGTGGACCGACAATGTCATTCACAATACCAATGCCAACTTTCAACGAGGGATCAACAGAGAACACCTTGTGGGAGTTTATTGTTGATTTCGGTGTAGACTCAGCCTTAGAGGCCCTCACAATCGGCTCGGACTCGTGGGAATCCTCTTCATCATTACCTTCGGTACCGTTCTTGGCTGCCTTCTTACCCTCATACTTTACCTCCAGTTTCTCTCCATGCTGTTCAAGCACTGAGTTAATCGCAGCAGCTTGTTCCCCGTCCATTGATGTGCTCAAGGCTTCAAAAACGATGAGATGACAAGCGTGAAAGGGCACAAAACCTTGGTTATGAGTCCTCGCAATGGATCACGCGGAGAAGAAAGAATTTTCAAAAACACCCAGACACCGCTTCATCCATACACCACTAATAATACGGAGTTATAACCATTAAATGGATTCTCTTTCTTATATATATAGGTGCTGAAAACTACTTCTGGAATTTTGCTAGTGATTCCAATAGGGATGCAACGTTACCTCCCTGATTTTGTTGTTGTTGTGGTGGTGGTGGCTGTTGTGAGCCTTGTGGATGTTGACCGGATTGTCCAAATGAGCTCAACAACGCGCTGATAGCACTAGGTGGAACCTGTTGTTGACTTGGAGGTGGTGGAGGTTGTTGATACTGTTGGTATTGCTGTTGAGGTTGGTATTGTTGTTGAGGTTGGTATTGTTGTTGTTGCTGAGGAGGAGGAGCATATTGTGGATGATATTGTTGTTGAGGTGGTGGTGGCTGTTGATATTGCGGCGGCTGTTGTTGCTGTCCAGCAAGGGCAATCAAACTTTGGATAGCCTCTGGTGGTAAAGCGCTCAAAGATTGTAGCAAGTTCTGCTGAGACATTCCACCAATGTTACCGTACTGCGCCTGTGTTGGTAGCGACGATTGCATTATTCCACGGTCGTTACGATAACGTTCATCAAACTCGCCTCTTCTGTAATCCCTATCTTCATAACGATCACCACCATGATCACGGCCATATCTTCTGTCATTTCCTCTTCTATCGTCATAACGGTCATCGTGACGATCACGGTCACGGTTACCACCCGTAGAATCGCCCCATCTTCCGCTGTGATCACGTTGTCTTCTTGATTCGTAACGACCAGAGGAAGCGGAGGATCCTGTACCGACATTTGAACCAGTCTTTTCCTTTTCACGAATTACAAGGTTCAAGGCATCATTGGTGTTCAGATCCAGATACTCATCGAATTTGAGGGAACCTTCTGGAGTTTCTTGGAAGATCTGGACATCCAATCCACTAAAATGGTTAATCACAACAACTCCAATCACTCCTGAATAAGCTGCTTCACTCACTCTTTGTGAAAGGTCATCACCATGTCTCAACTGTGTATACTCGGTAACTATACCATTATTTTCAAAGACCCTTGCAACGTCTCTGGCTTTATCCATACTGGCATCTGGTTTAACCAAGATTTGACACTCTAACTTTTTTCTTCTTGTTGATCTTGAAGAGTTGTTGTTATCATCTCTCGATCTCTTTGAAGAACGCTGAGGGTTATTTAACCTTGCATTTGCCATCTCTTCAGGTTTAGAGTTCTTTGCAATATCCAAGTTCAAAACTTTGTTGAACAACGGTACGTTACTTTCACCTGCTATTGCCCTTTCAACTGAGCTTGCGTTTTCAAACTGGACGAATCCATAAGCTGTTTTCATGGAGACTTGAAGTATTTTTCCATACTTACGGAATATTCTCCATAGCTCTCGTTTTTGGACGTGATTGCTTGGTATATTACCAACAAATAATCTCGAATTGGTTGCATGAGGATATTTTGTATCGTACTTCTGTTCTTCTTGTAAGAATTGGCGGTATTCGGCACGCTCTTCAGCTGACATAGGTGATGAGAGGTCGGTTCTATGGCCTGGTGCCTTTTCTAGATCAGCAAAGCGATGTGGAGCATAGTTCGGTTGTTGTTTTTGCTGTTGCTGTTCAGCTTGCTGTAATGTCAAGAGCTCTTTAGCAACCCTTTCCTGTTGCTCATGAGCAGGCAATTGTAAGAAAGAAGGGTCTTTCAACAGTCTGTTCGTAAGCTCATCGATGAGAGGGTTATTGGAAGGGATTTTTGTTGAATTCTGGACCGTAGTCTGAGGTTGAGGTGAGCTAATGGATGAGATAATAGGTTGAGAGGTTGTACTCGAGGCTTCTTCCGTATTGCCGGTTTCTAGTTCTGCAGTAGGGTCGTAGTCTTCGTCATCATCATCCTTGGAATCTTCATCGTTAGGTGTATCTTCAGATTTAGTAGGCTCTGTAGGTTCAGCAGGTTTTGTAGGCTCTGTAGATTCAGCAGGTTCTGTGGTCTCTGTAGGCTCTGTAGGCTCTGTAGGCTCTGTAGGCTCTGTAGGCTCTGTAGGCTCTGTAGGCTCTGTAGGCTCTGTAGGCTCTGTAGGCTCTGTAGGCTCTGTAGGTTGAGCAGGTTCAGCAGATTCAGCAGATTCAGCAGATTCAGCAGATTCAGCAGATTCAGCAGGTTCACGGTTTTCAGGTTCACCTTGAACACTGTGAGGCTCATAATCCTCAGGCTCGTACTCGTCTTGATCCTCCTCCTCTTCTGCCTCGTGTGCATCTTCGTCAGAGGTGTCTTTATCATCGTACTGAGGAGCCTCAGAGGCCTCTCCTTGTGCCATGTTATTCTTCTCAGCCTCGGCTTCTTCTACTTTAGAAAGGTCAAATGCATTCGGCTCAGCATCAAAGCCATAAACATCGTCGTCAGACATAGCCGCTCTTTTGCTTCCGTGTGCCGCCGTGTTGTTTGTCGAAGGAAATATGGACTGGTTTGTTTTGATTTTGTCCTTTTCCCTTCTCTCACCGTTGTTTGTCTTTGTTTTGTTGAAAAAATTCGCGAACTGGGACGGTAAATTTTCTTCTCGCACCGCTCGCATATGATTACGTAATCACTCTACTGGTATTCAGAACATTCTGGAAACAGCTGGAAAAACAACAGCCACTTGTTTCAGCCCTACACAGAAGAAAAATGCATTCACATTTCCTCGTCGCTGATTGGTTAGAATCTACACCGTCAAAAAAAAATCACATACACGAAGCTGAAAGCTCCATCTCCATTACAGAAAGGGAAGAATATATATATATAAGGTCATTAAAAAAGAAAGCTGTAGAACCATCATCACTGCTCCAAAAGTGTGATTCAATCATTTGTTTTGTATATGTCATTAGAAAGAAATCAACAGACCCATCGTGCTATTGTTTCTTCTCTTTCTTCTCTTGTTGGTTATACATCGTCTCATCTTCGTTGTTTATGCTGTGTGCCGGACATGGCATCACTGAGGACCCAGCAACGGTGACAAATGCAACCGCAAACGTCGTATAGAACAAGTTGTTTGTGAATTTGGATCTGACAGCTGCTCTCATCTCGTTAGCCTCCTCAAAGTCCCGTGAAAACCTGTGGTTGTTGTAGTTGAAACGGATCGCTCTCGATGGAGTTTGAAGAGTATTAAAAAAATGGTGAGACTTCGCAATTGTTTTCTTTTTTTCTAATTCCGGGACTGTGCGGACTTTTCGGAGATGGCCACGGGGTTTGGCAGCATACGCTATGAGGCCAATGTTTGCTGGCATCACTCACTACTCAAATGCTATGTAGCCAGCTATAAAAGCATACCCCTATAAGCGATAATGGTAGTGGGTGTATTGGTACATAGCCCTGTGATGACTACTGGGCACCCGAAAAGGTTGCGTTCCACGATGTGATGTGGTTGTAGATCTGTCCCTCGTTGTCGAGCTGAGAGGCCTCGATGGCCTTCCGTACACTGTCAACGTCTCTCAGAGTGTCGTCGTTGGCAATGGCACGGTCCCGTTCATTGGCTGGCTCCTGCTTTGTAGTCCTTTCGATTTGGAGCTGGAATTCCCGTATGGTTCTGTAGTGCTGATTCAGAGTCGGGTTCTTTACGTCTTGCGGAACGTATTCATCTCCGAAGAACATCAAATCTTTTAGAACAAGCCTAGAAGCGTCTCTAAGGTCCTCTCCAGGCTCCGGCTGTGTTTCGAATGCATTCGGAATTTGTCGTATATCATCCAAGTACGCCAACCTGTGTAGATAAAATCCCTCCGGTGAGTGTACTTTGGATCCCGGGAATAGCTGTCTCTTCGCTGGTTGTAATGCATAGTAGAAGGGTTGTGATCCCTGACGCAACTTACCAAACAGTATAGCAACTTTTGTCTGTGATCTGAGACTAAAGTACAGTGCACTCAGAGTCCTTGTTGAGCCTTCATAATCATCTTCACTGGGCATTAGAAATATTGAACGTCCGGTGACGTAGTGCGACTTGATACCACTTTTCTCATCTTTCGTGCAAATAAGCCTTAAAAAGTTAGCATGTTCATCATCATACTTGTCCAGGTCTTCGATCTGTTCCTTAGTAACTGGAATTACATCACCTTTCACTCCAACAGGGTATCCCTTTATAGTCTGTTCAAAATCGCCGCCTCTAGTTTCACCAATGTTTCTGTGCAAGGTATAAACGTTCTTTCTACCATGTTCATCTTCATATAGCCATTTGCTAGAGGAAACCTTTTCATGGCTTATAACGGAATAACCCTTAACACCAATGACGATTTCTTTAGTAGGGCCAAATCTCATTATGAGTGGACACTGGAATTGGATTCTCTTTATTTCCTTACGTCTCTGTATACGTAATGCAATATCCTGAACGTCAATCGGTTTAGTACTTGGTCCATCAAACATAGCATCCGAATCATCTTCAGGATCACCCAATGGCAGTAAAAACATTAACTCAGAGTACAACTCATTGGAAAATGGTTGCTCCTTGGATGTTAACAGGAACGGAGTTATAGTGATTCGAGAGTTATCGAGATCAGCACAGATGTGTCTTATCAGGTTCTTCTGTTCAACGTCGTTCAACTGCACCGGTGTATCGTTATCAGTAAACAAGAAGATCTTGTTAATTGTATATTGCTTTTGCATTTCCCTTTTAACGAAAAATTCGTGCTGTAAGGTTGTCAACAGTTCAAACAATGGGTTCTCGGATCTCTCAACGACAGTACGTGACTCAAACCTCTGCTCCAATGGTACATATGGGGCGTCAATGTCGTCTCTACTGACGTTATCACTTAGAATATCGTGTAACAACTTCATAGACTTGACGTTCAGATCACGAAGAGGGAATACACGCTCAATCCCCGGTTTCAACCCTTCAGTAGTCTTCCTCCCATTGAACATATACAATCCATATCCCGTATTTGGAAGAGTAATCGCACTGTGTGCCATGGATTGTTCCAATGCCTCAAGAATTGTCAGCAAGTTTGATTTACCAGTTGAAGCATTTATGAAATGGATAGAATCTGTGAGCTCAATGGCAAAGATTATGGCTTCATGCGTTTCATGGGTTATCTTTGTCTCGGAATCAATCTGCTCATCGCTCATCGCTTCCTCTTTTCCTCTTTATCTCTCCCGCAGTGTTGTCAGCTTCAAACTAACTGAAACTACTTTGGAGACGTATAAGAAGTAGAAGTGTAAACACAGATGTTAGGATGTTTAGGTGTCCGGGTGTGATTGGTATGTTCGGATGAAATATGACACAATATGGTTTCTTCCCAAGGCCATAGTTATCTCTGGGAAATTACAATGTTATCTATCACTCACAATTGGAGTGGTTTTGTTGTATGTCAAACTTATCTCCCTTCCAACTGTACTGCACACACTGTAGGTTGTGAATAATACTACACAGGGTATATTTTGATAACGTAAGAACGATTTGGTATACATACTGTAAACAACAACACCTTCACCGTTTATTCAGTGCTAAAACTGCTGTGTTTCTTTGGGCCTAATTTCTCATAATCTTCCTCCTGTTTTCTCTGTTTTCTCTGCAATCTTGCCATGTTTTTCTTGTCTCTCTTCATCTGTTGTCTTTCTGTTCTCTTGTTGGCCCAAATTCTCAGCTTTTCGCCATAAAATGCAACAAACATAGGGAACGGAATACCCGTGGCTATCATGAGAAATGAAAAGATGGAACTTCCCCATCCATATCCAATGTGCCTGAACATGATTGGAGCAAACAATGGAAATGCGAATCCAAAGAAGGATCTGAAAATAGACGCAGCTGCAATGGCAGAGGCAGCGAATCTAGGACTCATATCAATCAAGTAGTTTTGAATGCAGAAGAAGACTGGAATAACACCAAATGCAAATATCGAACAGCCTACAGCAGGGAATAACCAGTGCATGCTCTTCTCAGCACCCCATCCATACCAGAAGAGACCACCACTTGTGCACAAGGCAGCAACAAACAAGTATGGAATACGGAATTCAGGCTTGGCTATACCACCATTTTTCTCTGTAAGTTTATGGTATATGTAGTCGGCGCACTGTTGAGTAACGACGATTCCAATACCATACCCGATGATCATCGTCACGTACATCAGACCAACAATACCTGAGCTGAATCCATAATGTACACCCCAGACTTGAGGGAAAGTCACGATAAGTATATACAGACACCCGTATGCAATTGCCATGAAGGTTCCCAAGCCAAACACCATCGGATGAGTTAAAAGCATCACCACTGGTCTAGTCAAATTAGCCTCAAATTTACCAACGATGGTTTCACCTGTCGCAACCTCATATATACAGTGCAAGTTTTCATTCCCTGTGAGCTTTCTCAGTTTCTTTGCTTTGTTCTTCAACAACTGTGGAGCATATGTCTCCTCGAGACAGATAGTACCGTATCCTGCAATCACCCCGTTAAAGATAACCAAGACCCAGAAACACCATCTCCAGCTTACGCTATTAACAATGAATCCTGCAATAAGAGAGCTGATACAAGGACCCATAGTTGGTCCCAGTGAATAAATTGAAATGGCCTTACCACGTTCCTCGTTGTTGAACAAGTCACCAACAACACCAGCACCAATCGAGATTGGAGCACATGCACCGACACCAGCGAGCAGTCTAAAGACACACATCTGAGCAGTGTTCTGAGACAGTGCACATCCAATGTTAAAGCACATCAGTACCCACATTGAGATGTTCATCACGGGCCTACGGCCGTACATCTCAGACAGTGGAGCAATTAGCGGTGAGAAAAGAGCCCATGCGAGGATAAAGATGGACACCATCAGAGAAGAAAGGACCGTATTCGTGTTATCAAAGCTGGCAGATATGTCTGTGACGGCTGGTGAAAGCATTGTAGAGGAAAAAGGTCCCAACAAGGTATACCAGGCAGCCACAGCACACGAGTTCCATTTTCTCACAGATTTCCAGTTTCTTGGGTTCTCTGGGTCGTCTGGTCCAGCCCATGTCACCAGTTCAGGGTCAACGTCCTGGAACTCGAGCCCATCGTCCTTTGTCGGCAGCCCTTCTTCGTTCTCAGGCTCATTCTCCGTTTCTCTGGAGATGTTCCTCTCCAAGTCCTCCTCCTCAGCGTTGATTCTCTCCCTAAGAGTCGTCAGAATCGTCCCTCTAGTCCTTGAACGCTGTAGTTCAATCTGCTCATGGTCCATGTCCGGGTACAGGTTACTCTCCGTGAATTCTCTGTACAGAACGTTATCCTCTTCACCGTCCTCAGGGTTTGGGTTGAGCTCAGATACTGTGGTTACCCTGTGCATTGAATGTATAGAGGCTGCATCGCTACCAGAAGAGCTTGCTCGAGAAGCCGCCGACGTCACTCTCGAAACAGACGACATCCTAGTAGAGAGTCTAGACAATGAAGGCATTACTATGGCGAGAAAATATGTTGGAGAAAGAAACAAACAAACTTCTTTAATACCAGCTTCTGTTTAATAGCCGCTTGTGTCGCTAGCTGTACTTTTTTTTTGCTTTTTGTGTGAAGAGAGCTACATCAAAATAACTGCGATCGGCGCTTAACAATATCAAATTATTTAACCGTCACGAACTGCCGCTCTTGGCAAGTCGCGTGAAACGGGGCTATTTTCCCCTTGCGAGGATTACGCAACGGTGACCAACGGCTGGTGTCCGGATGTGCGGGTATATGGGGGGTTTTATTTTTCTTTCACTATTGGTGTCCGGGTGACCAAGATGTCCGGGTGATCAAGGTGTCCGGGTGATCAAGGTGTCCGGGTGATCAAGGTGTCTGCGTCTCGATGAGTTACACCAGCTTCCTTTGCTAATCTTCTACTTCAATCACCTTGGTAAACTTCTCATCCATGTATTTTTGACTTGTGTGTTCTATAAATGCCAAGACTCTAAATCCAACACTCAACAGCCCTTACATATTACGTGCGGTAACCTCTAAAGCCCCACCCTCAACTGGATAACTGTTAAAACGATTATGAACTGGCTGTGCTAGTTGTCTGTTCAGAGGCATCGTTCATGTGCTCGCTCTTCAGGTTGGCTTTAGAATCGGATACTGCAAAGTCAGCTTGCCTCTTCTGTTGTCTCTGTAATCTTTCAAAGTTCTTTTTATCCCTGTTTGCCTGTTGCCTCTCCGTTCTCGCATTTGCCCAAATTCTGAGCCTCTCTCCGTAGAACGCAACAAACATTGGGAATGGAATACCCGTGGCTATCATAAGAAAGGCAAAGATAGAGCTACCCCATCCATAGCCAATAGCACGGAACATGATTGGTGCAAACAGTGGGAATGCGAACCCAAAGAAGGATCTGAAAATGGATGCAGCTGCAATGGCAGAGGCAGCGAATCGAGGACTCATATCAATCAAATAGTTTTGAATGCAGAAGAACACAGGGACTAAGCCAAAGGAGAAGATAACACATCCAACTGCTGTGAAAAACCAGTGTATGTGCTTCTCAGCACCCCATCCATACCAAAAGAGACCACCACTTGTACACAAGGCAGCAAAGAACAAGTAAGGCATACGATACTCAGGCTTGGCTATACCACCATTCTTCTCTGTAAGTTTACGGTATATGTAGTCGGCGCACTGTTGAGTAACAACGATTCCAACCCCATACCCGATGATCATCGTCACGTACATCAAGCCGACAATACCTGAGCTAAACCCATAACGCCCACCCCAGTTCTCTGGGAAAGTGGTGATTAAAATGTACAAACATCCATAGGCGATTGCCATAAAGGTTCCCAAGCCAAACACCATCGGATGAGTTAAAAGCATCACCACTGGTCTAGTCAAATTAGCCTCAAATTTACCAACGATGGTTTCACCTGTCGCAACCTCATATATACAGTGCAAGTTTTCATTCCCTGTGAGCTTTCTCAGTTTCTTTGCTTTGTTCTTCAACAACTGTGGAGCATATGTCTCCTCGAGACAAATAGCACCATAGATACCGATGACACCGTTAAAGATTATTAGAACCCAGAAACACCATCTCCAGCTTACATTGTTAACGATGAATCCTGCAATAAGAGAACTGATACTTGGGCCCATTGTTGGGCCCAGTGAATAGATAGACATTGCCTTACCACGATCATTGTTATCGAACAAATCACCAATAACACCGGCACCAATCGAGATTGGGGCACATGCACCGACACCAGCGAGCAGTCTAAAGACACACATCTGAGCAGTATTCTGAGCCAATGCACAGCCGATGTTGAAGCAGAGCAAAAACCATACCGAAATGTTCATCACAGGTCTACGTCCATACATCTCGGACAATGGCGCAATCAAAGGTGAAAACAAGGCCCATGCGAGCAAGAAAATGGACACCATCAATGATTGTAGAACCGAATTCTCGTTGTGAAAGTCTTCAGAAATGTATGAGACAGCTGGGGAAAGCATTGTCGAAGCAAATGGTCCCAGCAAGGTATACCAGGCAGCCACAGCACACGAGTTCCATTTTCTCACAGATTTCCAGTTTCTTGGGTTCTCTGGGTCATCTGGTCCATCCCATGTCACCAGTTCAGGGTCAACTTCCTGAAACTCGAGCCCATCGTCCTTTGTCGGTAGTCCTTCTTCGTTCTCAGGCTCGTCGTTTGGGTTCTTCGAGATGTTTTCTTCAATGTCACCAGTCTCTCGGTTGACTCTCTCGCTCAGGGTCGTAAGGATTGTTGCTTTTGTTCTGGTACGTTGCAGAGCTATCTGTTCGCTATCCATATTTGGGTATATGTTCTCTTCGCTGAATCTGTTGTATATGGCATCTCCTTCCTCGCCTTGTGCTGGGTTCGGGTTGAGCTCAGATACCGTAGTCGCCCTCTGTATCGGCTCTAGGCTTTTCTGCGTACGAGCAGACGTTGCTGAGTCTGCTGTGGACAGCGAGGATACTATGGAACGTCTGGATCCAGTCATAGCTCTTTGCTTATGTATAGATATATATGTGAGAGTGTTTTCGCTATCGATCTCTACGGGCTCTCACAGCACAAACCTTTGCTTCAACAACGTAGAAAGTGCACACACAGAGCAATGTATGGCAATAGATCAATCATTGGGTAATGGGGCGAAACTGGGCTCCTTTAAATGTCTTTTGAAGCGCAGCTACAGAGGGAATAAAAGGGGAAAAGATTAGAAATATACATTCAGAGCCACATTTCGATGACACACATGCGCTCCATACAGATGGATGCATTGACATGCATATACACGCAGCTTATCCTGTTGTCGGTGAGATAGATACTCAAGTTCCGTCTCGTGGAATCCAAGGACAAAGAAAGCAGTACAAGCGGCTCCCAGTTGTATGGACTACATATCCTGAACTCCATCTGCGCAGTATACGTGTGCTTTTTTCTGAATGGAAAGTGGAGGCAAGGTGAGGTAAGTTTGAAGACAACCATGCACTGTCGGCGTTTTGACAACGCATTTTCGCTAGTGAACGACTGTAACAAATCCTCCGTCCGAATACGGCTGTTACTCCAGACAGGGAAAGATCCGTGGAGGAGGAGATTTAGTGCTTCCGGCACCAGGCTGTGTCATCAACAGCGTTTGGATATGCAGAAACGGACCGGTGGTTGTGGGGACCCCTTTACCGTGATTCTGGGCTCTGCTTGGACTACAGCGGCTGTTCTGACTGTGACTTATAGGGCCGCCCAGCCCGCCAACCCGCCAGCCCGGCGGCCTGGGGACTGAGTGCACTGTGAAGTCTAGGCCTGGGTTGACTGGCCTGGCGTACGTTGTTGTCGGGTTATGGCTTTGAGGCGCGTGTTAAAGAGGATGGCGTTCGTCCAATTGACGGGCTCGATGAGCCTCGACGGACGTGCTGGTATCATGATAGTGTCAGTTTTAGCAGTCTCTCCCTCTCTCTCTCTCTTGGTATATGGAGGATTGTATGGACTCGTGTGCATCGGAAACAGCGCTGGAGAGTCGGGTACTATGACTCGGAGAAGCTTCCGTTGCCATTGAACTGTGCGTTCTCTTCCAATAGAAGATGCCGGCTTGTACCGTTTCTATGGAGAAGAGCTCATCGGACAAACGACAGGCCAAGAGCCATCGACACACACAAACCTTGCGATATCAGGTGGATATCAGCTTTCTTGTTTTCACTTTGGCTCTCTTCAATCTCCTGATGTGCAAAAATCTTCCCTTTAAAACCAACTATCAGTCGCTGGCATCACTTGTCACTGAAGCTCTGATTCTTTAGTATAACCGGCTATATGATCAGAATCAGCTTGTGCCTCCAGTGGAAGGCGCACATTGATGCTTATGCTCTACAGTAGAAGGAGATACGCAGAAGACGCTGGACTGAGAAGGTTGAGATTCGCTGTACAGCACCAGGTGAAGCTTCCGTCACCTTCATCTCCCTCATTTGAAAGATCGGCTGCTAGTGTATTTCCACTCTCAGACATGGACTTTGGCACACTTTCGTTTACATCACCGGGATGGTTTTCCCAGCACATTTGGCTTTCCTCGATATCCACAATCGATTCCAAATGATTGGTACACTACACGTTTTAAGTGTGCGTTACAATTGGAGGGGTTCGAGCGCTAAACACTTAATCCTCAACTCCACATTACTCTGAGCTGTATATACCAGCACCTCACGATACAACCCACCCACCTCCTAGCACAAATTATCCCCAGAAACTGGTTATTACACCTTAAAACCACTCTGTGTATGTGAGCTATGATGTCATTTTGACACATGGTACCAGCTTAAAAGTAACCGCTATAGCCTCACTGAGCAAAAATTACCGTTCTCTTATATAAACATTGTTAAAATATTTCTTTTGCGTACAGTAAACTATGTGTTGCTCTTTTCATTCCCCTGGGCCTCACAAGTACTTAGCAGAACTAACTGCATACTACCGAACACCTGTTGGCTCACTACTGTACAATGTTTGCCAATGGTTGATCTACGCTCTTCAACTATGTGTCATTTTCCAGCATTGAAGACAACACAAACGGTAGCTGTGAAGTTTTTTCCAACCACGTCAAACTGGGGATTCTCATAAAATCTATCAATTCTTCGGAGTTGATCCCAGCAAACCAACCGGAGTACAAATTCAGATGCTGAAAGAGCTTAAAACTCCACGTTGTTTGCTTCATAATTATCGTTTTTTTTTATCTAATCTACAAAGCCCGAGGTTTATCGCGGCGGTGGGGGAGACTATAAAGGCGAGAAATCCTTCAAGGGTGATAGCAACTTCTTATGATTTCATCAACGAATCCTCAATTGATCAAAAGCAAATTAAAAAACAAACATGTGTAGAAAGTGTGAATGCTCCGTTTGTCGTATGTCAATTGATTCTCTTCTTGCTCTCCGCCATGGCTGAAACCGTGATACTAACCAAGATCAACATATAGACAAGTCCTCATGGACAGGATGTGGAATGCACGTTCCAAGTGCCATGGCCGGAATCCCAGAATCTGAATGGTGAGTAATCTTCCCTTGTCTTCCCTCGTGAATGATCACTCTTCTGTTGATGTACGTTTTTGCTAACCCAATTTAGGTGTACTTGTCTTCCAAAGAAGGATGGTAAATACCCTCCAAAGGCTGGTACTGGTAAACCAGCGTTGTAATTCACATGAGCCCCTTGCAGTCGCAAGCTGAGGCCAATCAACTACAACTTTTGCTGCATCTTATCCTGTTGGATGAGAGGTAAATAACTATGAAATATATCGAATTTACAGCACCTTTTATACTCATCATCAGTAGCTCGTGTTGGTCTCGGAGTTGAAAACTTGCAGTGGCGCATTGTGGTGTCTGGGTGTACCTATCCAACATTTTTTGCACGCTGCCCAGCTGCTTATCAAATTGATGATTTACCAGCTACGGATATACCGTTGAGCAATGGTAATGAAGGTATGTTGTTTAAACCAGTGATATATTGATTGTTATTTAGTAGGGTAAATAGACATATTATGCTATTAATTGGCGTTATTTAGAGTATGATGTTTTTTTTTTATTTCTGAAATCGACATGATGGATTGATTCAGAACTTTTATTATAAAAGGGTTTCCAAAAAAGATATATATAATTCAATTATTAAATGGAACTTATTAATAATTCTTTAACCGAATATATAATTAAATTACCAAACAGAATATATTAATAATGTTACGTTGTTATAGCACTACTACCATCAATTTCACAATCACTGCCTTATGAACTCAAATCACATAATTATCAACCTTGAAGGTGTACTAATCAGACGAGAGAGTTACCCGTAAATGGATCTACGGACCTTCGTCGCTTTCTATGCACCATGATATCCACGATGAGGCCAATGTCACTTTGATATGCATGTTGAAGCGATATATGTGGACATGAAATACACCAGAGGCATGACATTTGATACAAATGCTAGATCATATTCTCACTTAAGCTATATGCCACTAGATGGTTAGACCAAAGCCGCATTTTAGCCACACAACCTTACCTTACGCCTTAACTTGCTAATAGACACACCGTGCAATATTAAGAGCCAACTCTGTTTATAGTATGTATACACCTGCGGAGTGGTCTAGCATACTGACTTTATACTCTTTTGTTGCCCAATGCTCAATTATATAATTTCTATGTACCCTTGGAATCTTGGAACCATGTTCTTGAACAACCGTCGTATTATGAAGACCTGTAAATCACATTGCGGGCAAAACGCAAAAAAAGCACATTCTAGAACAACTATCAGAAACATCAACACGCACCTTGCCTTATACAGTCAGTAGAGTAACGCTCAATACCACCTCGTGCTGATACAGAAAAGCCTTATAGCCGATGCTCTTGTATGTAGGAGGATCTCTCGCCAAAAATCGTGAGACTTTCCTTCTCCTCACAAAGTACCAGCAGACACTCGAAACAAAATATAGTAGTCAGCTGATTGTTTGCAAAGTCGTTACAGTATGGATAATATCCAGTGGAGCCGGGAGCAGAAGATAAAGTGCACATCTGTACATACCTTGAGGATTGACCACGGTTGAAAGTTGAAATGGTAGGTAAAGCCACGTTAGGATTCACTACGCAAGGGTAAACAGCAGCTGCTCAAAAAAGTGCCATTTTGTAATGGATCCCCATAATCTTGCGGATACAGCGTAATGCCAGGGTATAAGCCTTGATATCTAGCCCTATGCTAATGCGGTTAACGAGTTACAAACTACGTATATGTCGTATATACACATGTAGAAACTCACATGGGCTAAAGGGGGAGAGAAGACAATACAAAAAATAATTACGGTCAACGGGCTTGGGACTTTCTGTCTTTCGCAATTGATATACGACAACCAAGAGTACTTAGTAGTGATGTTTTTTTTTGCACTACCTGTATAGACATACTCCTTGTTTTTTTTTCTCTGGCCGTGACGTATTTATTATGATCTTAAAGGGCCAGGAGTGGTCAATCACATTGAGCGATGCACGGAGCCGGTCATCAAACCTGAGTTAAACATTAACAATACTCACCAAGCATAGATGAACTGGCGGGAGTTTTTAGGGCGTGCCGTCGGTGCATTATATAATTAGAACACGTTGATTGTTGATGGTTTCTCTTCATTTTCCCCTTCTTTGATGCGAAAGTTCCAACCTGTGAGCTGGTGCTATGAACTACAGTTAACAAGGGGGTTTATGCTTTCCACGGACATCAAGCTTATATCTCACGCACTTAGTTGTGATATGGAGAGAAGATTAAACTTCACAATTCCTCCAAAGAGGTGCTCTGAAAACTGGCAAAGCAGTTGGACTGATGTTGCCTCCTAAGTCGTACAAGCTGTTGTAGCGTGTAGGCTATAAGGCTGTACAGAGCAAAGCCTCTAAACTATGTACGAATGTATCAAATTGTCACGTTGATGTCCTCAATTCATCAAACGGAAACACATACCACAGTCAGCATGCATTAAATATTTGATCAACTGACGTAATTCAGACAAACAAGCTACGTAATTTCAATTATGCAATTAATCTAAGAACTCTATGTTTTAAGTGTGGTTTGGGTCATCAATTCTGACATCATATGCCACCCATTGATCCATCAACGGCACATACAAACCATAGATCCTCGTTGGATGTTTGAGAGAGCGGACATCATTAGGTGTTAAAAAAAGTAAAAGCAATGGTCTAGAACTCGACAAGAAGGATTTTCGAATTAGACAGAGACGCATCAGGGAGAGAGAAAATAATTTCAACGTACAGCGAACCACCTCTTTGTTCTACAGCGTTCCACCAGCCCAAAGCTAGAAACCAATTGTACAGCCGAGGTGGCAATGATAGACTTGATCATGGTGTAGACAACACCTGGTCAGGACAACGTTGGATTATAACCTGGACAACTAGCACCAACTGATCCCGTTCCAGGAAGCATTTCAGTAGTTACGTAAGGATGCTCTCGTCCTCTACTCTCCTTCTCGCATGAAAAAAGGCTTTTCAAGGCAGCAGGCGCTCATCTATACTGAAAAAACCTATTGTCGAACTGTGTAATTGATAGTGCAGGAAAGGCGGACTACTGTAGCATAGTTGGGGATGGCCGATAATTTTTAATTGAAGACGCACCTAAAACACACACAAGAGACATACAGAAAAGTCTTGAGGGGGGAGGTGGAGGGCCCCAGGCCAACCGTGTAGATTGGCTCCACCGTCTATGAAAATGTACCATTCCGTGCCCATGGGCACACAAAAGGGCAGTGATTTCTTTACAGGAGCATGGACGCCCTCCTTGTGTTTGATGTGATTAGATGGAGGAAGCCAAACATTTGATTAGGATGTTTCTGGAGCCATTAACATCTCTATCGACAGAGACATGGCAATCATCGCAACTGTACACACGGTCAGACAGAGACAGCTTGGTTTTCACTGTCCCACAACTTGGTACAGATCTTACAGGTGTACTCTTCAGTCACCTGGAGGGCCGTGTGCCTGTCAATTGACACTTGAACGACAGCCTCTGGTAAAACAAATAGTGATTCGAAGCTATCAAATTCTTATTCGTCACAGACGTGTTTTTTGTCACTGTCGGCATTGAGTGTCAATTCCAGCCAGAGTGCTGCGCATAATGTACTAATTGCTCTTTCTATACACACCATTGGTCAATAAAGCCGGCCTATACGGTTGGTATTAATATTACTTCAAATATAAAGCAAAGCGAAGCGATAATAACCAAAAAAAGGGGATGAGGAAGGTGGTTGGTCGGAGCCAATCATACACAGAGTTTTCCTTCCGCTACTAAAAACCGGCGGTACGACGGTTGGAGTCGTGCATCATGCATAAGAGCTAACGCACGGAGGTGCATTTGTACAAGTAGGATTTCCCACGATTAGAGTTTTCTTGTACGCTACGTGAACTGTCCGTAACGACTATTATGCCGAATGGTGCATGGAGATCTGCGACCTGCGCTCACCCTAGCGCTTTGCGATAATAGGGCAAATATGAGAACCTGGGTAGTGGTCCTAAGCTATGGGCTATAGGTTATAAGTTATAACTGGGCTGTGGAAACAAGTTTCTTTTCACCAAAGAATTGAGTGAAAAAACACACACAGATTGATCATTGACACAACATTGAACACGCACATCTTCCGTGCTCACTTAAAAGCTTGGGCCTACATTAAATAGGACGAATCAGATACAAACGTATACGATCACAGAACAACAAGAGTCGGCAATCGGGAACACCAAGGCGTGCATGGTAATGCATGTTATTGACCATATTTCTGCACTTCTAATGCACAGTGCTCATATCTAGCTGCTTCGAAAAAAAATTTTTTTTGAAGACCTCGAACTCTAATTTTACTATGGCTGTTTCTATGGGAATTTTCCTGCTTCCATCCCTTGGTTGGCTCGTCTCGCTCGTCTCTTTAAGGGCAAAAGTTGAAGTTCTCAAAATGATAAACAGAAAACTACACACGCATTGCCTTCCTCCTTTCTCTTTCTTCTCTTGCAATTCCAAGTTTTTTGTTGTTTTGTCTAAGGATTGATTCCTTTATCTGTGACAATTCACCCCATTATTCGTTATTCCAATTGCACTAAGAGGACTTCATTCCAGGCGTTGTTCTAGAAAGCATCCCAGTATCAGCTGATACTTTACGCACCCACTAGTCTCTACAATACGACGTTTGAATCTCCTTGGAGAGAAGGAACCTACAGAGAAGGAACCTACAGAGAAGGAGCCTGAAATGAAGGATAAAGACGTACAGAGCTCACCATCAGACTCTGTGACGACGATAACGAACAATCCTCTGAGCCTGACGAGTTCCAATAACTCATCGCTTCGCTCATATACGTCATCACTGGCAGACTCCACAACAACTTCAAATTCCAACAGGTCCATAGGAGCAAAGTTCAAGAGCGTACTGACGAGGAAAAGAGCAGAATCTTTAAAGTCAGCAACGTGTTTATCGTTTGGTGAACATCAACAACTACAGCAACAATCGCAGCAGTCTCCTCAGGCATCTGCACATAGATCCAAATCTCTTAGAAACAGAAGCCTAAGCTCCTTGCTCCCACCGTCTCTAATGACATCGAGCCAGAATTCCACAAGGGACAATTCCATAGCTTCTCTATCAGATTTTGAGATGGATTCAAGCCTACCACCTAGTCCACTCCATAAGATTGATGAGAATTCCAAAGGTGTGTTCCCAAGTCATGTGGAGAACGTTAGAAAGCAGAGATTGTTGGTGACCACCACGAAGATCTCTGACGAGAAATTGTTTGATCACATTGCAGATGACATTCTCTCGAAAGTTGCTCACGAAGACTCTGTTATTGAATGGAGAATATGAACTGTTCCATCACTCTTGTTACGACTCTATGACTTTTAACTCCCACTTGTGCTATTTTACTATTATTCCCTTATACACTATCCAACTTTCTTGATACGCCTACCCAAGAGCTGGACTCTTGTCTCTTATCTTTGCTACACTGAACCACCATAACTCGAAACAGAGTTATACTGTTATAGAATAGAAATCCGTGAATAGTCAAATGCCTATAAGAAGTAATTGCCTGTGTAGTCTTTTCAATCTAAACATTTATCCTCAAGCTCTTGTCGGCACATTACCCACACTTTGCGTAGCCCACAGATACCAGAGAGTAACCCACATGTGAGATAGACGTTTGAAGGGAGGTTCAAGTTGAAGACATCGATGGAATCACACATAAAGTCGAACGACAACCTTACAAGATCCAATTTAGCAATGGTTTCTTCCCGTTTCAACTGCTTCAACTCTCGTGTTAGGGCAACATCGGCATCTACAGGTGATCTATTGGCGAATTCTCTCATGAGTTGGTGTCTCAATGGTGTGCTTCCAACGCTTTCCACAATCTTCCTACTCATGATGCTAGCACGCTTGCGTACTTGATGTTGGATATCAATCTGCAATTGTCTCTCCCTGTTTCTCTCTAATTTGACCCAGTTCTTCTTTAGGCCGAGTAGGATATCAACATACCATGCCAACACACCTTGGCGAACGACAAAAGATTTGACGGTTGGGTTCGTCAGCACGTTGATCTTGAAGAGTAATTCCAATTCGTCAAAGATTCCATAGTATAAGTCTATAAAGTCGCCGAGGAATTGTTCGTTACAAAAGATCAGATGGAAGTTCAACAGAGAGGGTGACTTGGTGAACGATTTCAACGTCTCGATAAAGCTCTTGATCCGTAGTGGAGTTCCACCAAATCTTAGGGCATACCGGAATGAAGAGATGTTCTTGGTGGCTTCAAATATCTTCTTCTCCAAAGTGGTTGAGTTCAAGAAGAGTAGAAGTTTCATGTATTTCAAGGGATCTCTCCAGTGTTCCCTAGGGTCAGGAGAGATGTTGTCAAACTTTTCATTGATGATGAACCTTCTGGTGTTTATGAGATAAAACTTGATCAAGTTCAGCGCATATTGGGAAACTTTGGCCAAACGATCTTTACCGCCAACTTTCGACAGTAAAAGTTTGAACATGTCAGTGTTTGAGACGGCCATTGTCGAAGCACCCGACTCGCCGTCATCTTCAACGTCCATTCCAATCTCGTCAGATACAACTGCTTTCAACATCGGTGATAACTGTCCTGGTGATGCCGTTGAAGAAATGTCCGTAGCCTTCTCCTTTGCAAAGAGTTGAAGATTTAGCTCTCTAAAGCCCTGTGGTTCGTTGAACACGTTGGAATCGTTCAAATTAGAGGAGAATTCCATGATTACACCGGCGTGATTGGTTGGTTGGTTGGCTGAGCTCCAAATGCAGACGATAACATTACTGGGTATTAAATGCCTGAAAGGCTGTGTTGATGGTGATGGAAAGCTCTATAATCAGTTAGCCAGTATGAGAGTTACGCAGATGCCAGGCCGGTGTTAGCGTAAATACCAGAATGGTCAAAAAAAAGAGAGAAAAACAAAGGAGAATAAAGATAACACCCGGACATCAGCTAAACCCGAACACCATATAAAACACCCGGACACTAACCAAACCCCGAAAAGAAGAAGCTTCAAAGCAAATCTGGCGGACATTTTGCCGTTTCCGGGTATAAAGCCGGCGTATCAATTGTTTCCCACTGTTTTGACACAATGCCTTTGAATGTTTTTATTACCATTTTCCACTCATAAAACCAAGAGAATACGCTTATCTGTGAAGATAGGGACCACCTCCAGATGGATGCCACCAAGAGTAAGAACTCTGATGATGAAGTTACAGAGGAGTTGTTACCCGATGTAGCGAAAGACTCATTTGAGATCGATGATGTGCTACCTTCAACGAATGACTTCCATATTGACCGGAAATTCGCCCTGACGTTGCTTGTGATATGGACTGGGAACTTCCTATGTTCGGTGGATGGGACCATCGTGAGCACAACAATGTCAAACATCGCAGCTGAGTTCGGACAGAGTGATATGGTTAGTTGGATTGCAACTTCCTACCTACTGACGAGTACTGCCTTCCAACCTCTCTACGGGAAAACGTCCGATATATTGGGTCGAAAGACGCTGTTGATGTTTGCTCAGCTTGTATTCATCCTTGGAACACTGCTGAGTGCCCTTGCAACCAATGTTGTAACGTTATCCATTGCAAGGGCAGTTTCAGGAATGGGAGGTGCTGGAATCTATTCATTGACCAGCATCATAATCTCAGACGTTGTTCCCTTGAGTAAAAGATCAATATTTGTGGGCTATGGAACCATCATAAGTTCCACTGCACAGATGCTGGGCGCACCATTAGGTGGCATCTGTATCGTCACCATTGGATGGAGATGGATGTTCCTCATCCAGGTGCCCTTTCTCCTGATATGTATCGTATTATTAGCGTGGAAAGTTGAAGTTAAAGTGGAACATATACCTGAAGGTGAGGAAAGGTTCTCACGGGGAAACTTGCAGAGGATAGACATTGGTGGTATAGTGACATTAAACCTGGCAGTTTCTAGTATCATCTTTCTATTTGCAGAGAACGAATCCACTTCGATGGCCTATACGGTTTGCTTCTCCGTGATACTCATCTTATCAACAATAGGCTATTTCCTCATTGAGAGGTACGTTGCAGTTGAAAAGATCATAGACCCAGAGTTAGTGAAGGGCCAAATAGGAATTGTGGGATTAACGAGTGGTATAAGTTCTTTGGGATTATACATGGTGCTGTTTATAACACCTGTTTACTTGCAACAGGTCCAAGGAGTCTCTGTGACTAGAATTGGCATATACACAACGTTCTTCGTCATCAGTACTGCTATAGGCTCATTGGTGGCAGGATACATCATCCGTAAACATGACAAGAACGATGCACATACCATAGTTGGAGCTATACACACTTCGACGATGTTCTTTGCCTTCCAAACCTTTGGCTTTGCCCTGCTAACACTCTTGGTTTCCCTCGTTAAACCTGAGACAAAAGGTTTAACCTGGAGAGTCCTCTACATTTTTGGATTGATGGTTGCCGGATTTGGATCCGGAGGGTATAACGTTGGCACGGTGATATTCATCATTGGTAAAGTTGGGAAGAGGGTACAGGCAAGTGCCAATACGTTATGTTCGTTGATCAGACAACTAGGAAGTGTCATTGGCGTATCACTATCGTTATCCTCGTACTCCAGATCGGTGGCGTATGGATTACGTCGATTCTTCAACGGCTCGGACGAAAACTACGTAGATCAGCTAATTGGAGACTCCAGTTTCCTCAAAGATGGGCTACCAGAGAAGTACGTCAAAGACGTACTTCAGATCTACAAGAGAGCAATCTCAAGCACGTTTATACCGTCTTTCGCCCTGATAGTGATAGGATTAGTCGTCATGCTCTTCTTGAACAAAAGGGTTATACGCACACACGCACACCAGTTATGAACCCCTGTTCTCTTCCGAGGATCCCTCTCGAGCTGGAGGGCTCACCAAGTGCTACAAAGCCAAGAAGAGCCCTCCCATGTGTTGTCCACTATGGATCTCTCTTGTTCATCAGCAGCACCATGTGTTATACTCCGAGGTTGGGACTACCCAAGGTGTCTATTCGGCAATAGCGTGCCGTAAACATCACATATTCACGCCACATAAACATTATGTACACACCGATATAGAATTATACGAGCAAACGACATCGTCAAATGAGAAGAAAGTGAAAGAGGAAACGTCTCATCTGATCGCATGTCAACATCTAGGAGGAAGAGGTACGGATGTGCCTTGTAGATTTAGATGTTCGGGTGTTCACTTCTAGGCACACATACCAGAGGACGCATTCGTGTTCCCCCTACCGAAAAGCATGTTCCTCTACCGGAACTCTATGCAAAGACGCATAACTCCAAAGACTAAAAGGCACCCTAAAGAGAAGGCGGTGTACTTCTCTTATTGGTTGAATAGAGCTGAAACCTGAGCGCATAACAACATTCAGAAGGCATCAAGAGCGAATACGGAAGGCCCAGCTTGGTATTTTATTGAACAATCACGCACACACGCAGGAAAAATAGCAGTTTAGGCAAATTTCTTTGAGAGAGAATATATACTGCGGAAGGACACGTCTTGCTCATATAGAGAGAAAGATACGGGGAAATTTTTACATCCTTGTTTGAAGTAGACCAACTGTTGTGGATAGAAGCTACCGTAGCATGCCAATTGAAGAGTTTTCAAGAGGTTCAACCTCTCAGTACTTGTCTCATAATGAGGTTTTCGAACACTCGATGGCTGGTGGAGTGAGAAAGGCCCCTGGGGTTATGGAGACGCTGTCAATAGATGTGGAATCTACAAAGGAGGTCAAGAAAGAAGGGAAACTCACCAGAATGTTCAAAGTCCAGCCAAATGACCCTTATCTGGTGAAGGTGCTGAAGAAGTACGTGCGGTTTGTCGGTCCAGGTCTCATGATCTCTGTTGCTTATATGGACCCAGGTAACTATGCTACTGATGTTCAGGCGGGTGCTACGGCTCAGTTCAGTCTCTTGTTTATCATCTTACTCTCCAACTTGATTGCCATCTTTTTACAATCGCTTTGTATCAAGCTGGGCTCAGTCACCGGGCTGGACCTATCAAGAGCATGCCGTGAGCACCTGCCGAGATGGTTGAACCTGGCTATTTGGTTCTTTGCTGAGTGTGCAATCATTGCTACTGATGTTGCCGAAGTTATCGGTACTGCCATTGCCCTGAACGTGTTGATGCATATTCCGTTACCAGCCGGTGTTGTCATCACAGTGGTAGATGTCATCTTTGTCCTCATGGCTTACAGACCTGGCTCCTCTTTGAAATTTGTCAGACTGTTTGAGTACGCTGTTGCGCTGCTGGTTATGGGTGTGGTTATTTGCTTCTGCGTCCAATTGGCGATGATGCCACCTGTAAACGTCCGTGATTTGTTCAGAGGTTACGCACCTTCACACACCATCCTCGAGGGAACAAACATGTACACTGCTGTCTCCATCCTCGGTGCCACTGTTATGCCTCATTCTCTGTTCTTGGGATCTGGGCTTGTTCAACCAAGACTGAGAGAGTTTGATACTGAAAACCACTACTACCACGTTCCAGAAGGTGAAGACCCAGAAGAGGCGTATTTCAACTACAAGCCTACTGAGAAGGCCATCAGATACGCAATGAAGTACTCAATTGTCGAATTGGCCATCACTTTGTTCACTTTTGCTTTGTTCGTCAACTCTTCCATTTTGATCGTCTCTGCGGCTTCTCTCTACGGAACTCCAGGTGCAGGTGATGCTGATTTATACGCCATTTATGATTTGCTATCTACGACAATCGCTCCAGCAGTTGGTAAGTTGTTCATGGTTGCCCTGTTGTTTTCTGGCCAAAGTGCTGGTATCGTGTGTACCATCGCAGGCCAGATTGTATCAGAGGGCCATTTGCGTTGGACCATCAAGCCATGGAAGCGTAGAATTGCTACTCGTGCCATCAGTATTGTTCCTTGTCTGGCAATTTCCCTTTCTATTGGCCGTTCTGGGTT
Source organism: Williopsis samutprakarnensis (assembly GCA_030569715.1). NCBI lineage: Eukaryota > Fungi > Ascomycota > Saccharomycetes > Phaffomycetales > Wickerhamomycetaceae > Williopsis > Williopsis samutprakarnensis. Next base: position 185,128 of record JAJMLQ010000129.1, read on the forward strand.
GAATGATGCGTTGAACGCATCCCAAGTGGTTCTCTCCATCTTGTTGCCTTTCCTTACGGCTCCTTTGATCTACTTCACCTGTAAGAAGTCCATCATGAAGGTTGAGGTTGTGGATACAGATGAGATCGAATTGGAAAACGTGGGTGGTGCAGCTGAACTGAACAACAAGAGCCCAACACACAACAGCGATGCTGATTCCCTCAACATGGGAAAGAACAAGAACATCGAAACCGTCAATGCTGAGGATGTCGATGGTATGAACAACGGTGAAAGTTCAGAAACTACCGGCGCAGTTAGTGAACGTGAAAAGAAATATCTCGATATGTCCAACAATTGGATAACGGCTATTTTAGGAATTCTGATTTGGATCTTCATTTCAATTCTTAACGTTTATGCTATTGTTAGAATCGGTATTGATGGTATCTGAAATTTGGGCTTAACACATACAAATAAACCTTTTCCTTATTACCACTGAGAGCGTGAACTCAGTTCTAAGGAATATGAGGTCGATTCCTCTCAGAATTGAGATGGAATAGTCATCCTTTGTGAAGAGTAATCTACATCTCGTCTTTTATCAAGAATAAATGTAGTTTAAAAAAAGTCCAAAAGTGTACTCACGTTAGATGTATATATAAAAAAGGTATGGGTTTCCATCATCAGAAGAAACTCACAAGACGTTTCCAGAGACAATTGTTATCAGTGTATCCTTGTGCCTCTTCTGGTAAGCCTCTTGGAACCAGAGATGGGTTAGCATCAGTTCCGTTGGAGAAGAACCCATTAAATGTGCTAGCACTTGAGTAATCGATCGTTGTGGTGTTTGCTCCATCAACAGACGTAACAACTGGAGTGGTAGAAGAGCTTGTGTATAGAGTAGACGTCACTTGTACCGTCTGTGTAATAGTTTGATCAACATCAGTGGAGGTTTCTGCCGTGAACACTTCACCAGCAGAGTTTGTGAAGGTGAAGGAGGCAACCACTGGCACTTTGACGACGGCGGTGGAAAGGGAAAGCCCAGTGGAAACAGAGGCTCCAGAGCCATCTGTTGATGTGATCAAACAGTTGGAATCGGTGACGGTGACAGTAACCGTTGAGACTGAAACAGAGATGGAGGTGACGAGGGATCCAGCAGTGGCCGAGACGTCACCTGTGCTAGCGATGGTACTCACTGTCTCAGTGGAGCCAAAGTTGTTGATATTAGCAGCGTAGTTTGCACCTGTGATTGAGTTGAGCTCAAGGGAATCACCATTTGAGGCAGAGGCAGAACCAGCGGCACCAGAGTTAGAACCAGAGTTAGAACCAGAGTTAGAACCAGAAACAGAACCAGAAACAGTGGTTGCAGCACCAGCTACACTAGCATCGTTTTGAGCGATAGTAACAGAGGTGGCTTCCACTGCAGTGGTATCAGCGAGTGTGACTGTTGTATAAATCACAGAAGTTATAGTGGTATCTTCATCTTGCTCGGTGGTTGGTTGCACCGTTGTGTAGTAGGTGATGTACTGGGTGGTCCATATGGTGGTTGGCTGGCCTTGTGCGTTGTAAGTTGTGATCTGCGTACCGACCTGTGTTGTCACAGCACTTGTAGACGGAGCCAAAGACGAAACAGTCGTTGTAACAGCAGCAGCGGCAACAGTGGTATCAGCAGCGGCAACAGTGGTATCAGCACCAACTGAGGATGTAGTACTAGCAGCAATGGTGGTATCAACGTTCAAAGCAGCTTCGCTCGCAGTGGCTTCAGAGGAACTGAACACATCAGTAGGATCCGAGAGAATCGTAGTGACATCGACTGGCGCAGCTTCAGCAGATGAAGTTGTGTCCCACATAGTCACATTGTCTCTCTTTACAAGGTTGTTATGTCTGTCAGCCATGTAGGCATTTGTTAACGGAAGGAGTAACAACGGAACGTATTTGAATAGCATTATGGTTTCTTGATTGAATGTATATTCGTGTGAGCAAACGACGATAATCACTCTAATAAGCGAATGGAAAGGGAGATCTGTAAAGATGACGATGATACTAGGAAAAAAAGGAATGGACGAGACTATTGAAAGCTCAAAAATGTGTATAGATCGGGGAGGTTATAGGCTGTTTGTACTTGGAATTCACCTGAAGTTGGTACTTCTTGCAATTGAACAAGGATATCACGTTTCAAAAGAATGCTTTTGAAAGAGAAAAAAGAGGGCTAAACACGCTGTTATAAATGTGATTCCACACTCTACATCGCCCCTTCCAACCGTGTTCTACGTCGGAATGCATTGACTCTTTGTTGAAGATGTAAGCTGTCTTGTGTAAACCAGTGAATCGTACCAAGCACTGAGGACCACAGCGGCGTAAGCAGTTTCGAAAGGGGATGTGTACCTGTGGAAGGTTTCTCCAAATGAAAACAAATATGCATCACCGCAGCATGTGCATCGTGGATATGGATGCTTGGGCCAAAAGGAAAGCCTGTAGTGGAAAAGAAAACTTGCGGGTTTTGTATGAGCGTGCGATGCTCGTCTATTTTTAGCTGCACGTAGAGAGAAAAGCGTGGAACCACCGTCTATTCTGAGCTTCCACGCTAGGGAGAGCTCCAGGAGCACATCTAACACTGTATGTATCCTTCTAGAGATCCCAGAACATGATATACCCTTTCATTTTATCTGAATCTACGTAAAAAATGGCTTCCAAGAGGATCACTGACGCGTGAAAACATCACAACCGTCCCCCTTCAGTGACGCGTCTGTCTGCAGGGCCGAAACTACGACGCGTCTCGGAAGGTGGGAAGCTTTTTCTGCCTGTGTGGCCATAAGGGATTCCTTTTTATAATGTACACCGGAAAAGAGAGAATAGCAAGCTGTTACAGTGATGGGAAGAGGCGAATTTCGTAATTGTGCAGCCAGTTGATTGATCACAGGATGGTTGTTTGTTTTTGTGTGAATGTTTAGGTCGTCAAACACAGCCTTCGTCCGTCTGAAGCCGGCTTCTTCGTCATGGAGACCGGCTCTCTGTCCAATTTTAGCACTTGATGCTGTTATGCAATTGTTCAATCGTGAGGTTTAACGAGTGTTTAATCTGGGTAACCTGGACAATTCAGGGTAGTTCAGCGTGCTTATGGTTTCAAATTGGATTGAAGTTGTGCCCGTCTTCCGTACGCTACAGGCAATGGACATTTGCATTGGTTTCTGAGACATTTACTGTGTAGGTGTGATGTTGACTGTGATCGACGTTGGTGTCGATGACCGTATGATCCTGTGGTGGAGGCGATAGTCGTAGTTGTGATAGTGATAGTCGTCGTAGTAGTCGTAGTAGAAATCATAGTTGTTGTAGTAGTCGTAGTCGTAGTCGTAGTCGTAGTTGCACCTCCACCAAGCAACTCCACCAAAGGTGAAAACCTACAATCGCGGAAAATCCCCACCGAGTACCGACGGCTCTTCTTCAACAACATCAACCGACCATCTCGAGCACTCGTAATTGAGCACCAGACCACTCAAAGCCAGCAAAAAATGGACATCGAATCATTAAAAAAGACCAAGACCATCGGAATCATCGGCTTGGGAGACATGGGCCTGTTGTATGCCCGTAGATTCTCCCAAGCAGGATGGACCGTTGTGGGATGCGATAGAGAGGAAATCTACGAAGACACAATGCTCAAGTACTCAGAGGAGCAGTTCAAGATCCTGAAGAATGGACATGCCGTGTCCAGGGTGAGTGACTACATCATCTACTCCGTGGAGGCTGCAAATATCAAGAAGATTGTACAGCAGTATGGACCTTCTACCAAGCTTGGGGCAATTGTAGGAGGACAAACGTCTTGTAAAGCACCAGAGATTGAAGCATTTGAATTGTATTTACCTGAAGACGTTGAGATAATCTCTGTTCACTCGCTACATGGACCAAAGGTCAACACCACCAACCAACCCTTGGTGATTATAAACCACAGAGGCTCAGAGGATTCGTTACAATTTGTGAAAGCTGTGATGTCATGCCTTCAATCAAAAGTTGTACAACTCACTGCTGAGGAACACGACAAGATCACCGCTGATACACAGGCAGTGACTCATGCTGCGTTCCTGAGCATGGGAGTGGCATGGCATAAGACTCAATTGTACCCTTGGAAGACCACCAAATGGGTTGGAGGCATTGAGAATGCCAAAATCAACATCTCTTTGAGAATCTTTTCAAACAAATGGCATGTCTATGCTGGACTGGCTATAACTAACCCAAGTGCACATAAGCAGATCATGCAATACGCTCAGAGTGTCACTGAACTGTTCACGTTGATGCTCGAGGGAGAATCTGAAGAGCTCAAGTCAAGAATCTACAAGGCTAAACAATTTGTATTTGGACACCTTGGAGAAGACCATGAGTTGTTATTGGACGACTCATTACTACAACAATTCTCTCTGAGTAGACAACCACCTGGTCAAACCACGCCAAACTCTCATTTGTCGTTATTAGCCATCGTTGATAGTTGGTATCAATTAGGAATTGTACCATACGACCATATGATCTGTTCCACTCCACTCTTTAGAATCTTTCTAGGGGTGAGTGAATACTTGTTTTGCTCTCCAGGTCTCTTGACAAAGGCACTTTCTGATGCTATCGGTGCAAAGGCCTTTAGACCAGACGATTTGGAATTTACCATTGCTGCTAGAACGTGGAGTAATATCGTATCTTTTGGTGATTTTGCACTGTACAAGAAGGAATTCGAATCTACGCAGAAGTTCTTTGAACCAATGTTACCCGAGGCCAATCAACTCGGTAATGAGATGATTAAAGTGTTGAACAAGAAGTTAAAACGGTGAATATAATCTTACATAATATAATATAATATAATCCTACATAATATAATATAATATTATATAATAACCGGTGCGTATGTACGGATGTATCGCCATTAGGCACTCTGTGCGGAAACATCCAACGAGGCTGCTTTTCCACACTGACAACTAACTGACAACAGAACAGATCAGTCGTTATTGACAGACCTGAAACTTCAAAGACAATGGGTAACGTCTTCAGTGGCATATTCGGCAAACTATGGGGAGTCAACAAGGAGATTCGGATCCTCATCCTCGGATTGGACGGTGCCGGTAAGACAACGATCCTTTACAGGCTACAAATTGGTGAAGTTGTAAACACCAAACCAACAATCGGCTTCAACGTGGAGACTCTATCATACAAAAACCTCAAGCTGAACGTTTGGGACCTCGGTGGTCAAACGTCGATAAGACCATATTGGCGATGTTACTATGCCAATACAGCAGCAGTCATATTTGTCGTTGATTCAACGGATAAAGATCGTATTGATACTGCCAGTAAAGAATTACACACAATGTTAGCAGAAGAAGAGCTATCTGATGCTGCTCTATTGGTCTTTGCCAATAAACAGGACGTTGCTGGTGCTTTGAGTGCAGCTGAGGTGTCCAAAGCTCTAAATTTGTCCGATTTAAAAGATCGCAGTTGGAGTATCGTGGCTAGTAGTGCTATAAAGGGTGAAGGACTCACTGAAGGACTTGATTGGTTGATTGACGTGATCAAAGACGAGCAATTGTGAATGCTATCTTTACTACTTTACAGTGAATAGACGGAAAAAGAACAAAACAGCCCAGATTTGTATTTACAAGATGGTAAATCGATATTGTATGTAGAAAGATAAAATGAATAGGAGAATCAACGCTTGACCCATGTTGGACTCTTTCTTGCCTTCACCTTACCTGGCTTCTTTCTCTCGACTCTTCTATGGTCTCTGGTCATACAACCAGCTTTGTAGAGCCTATTCTTGAGCAATGGGTTATGAATCACCAAACCTTTAGCAATGGCATTGGCAATTGCACCGGCATGACCTGTAGCACCTCCTCCAGTGACAAGGGCAAATACGTTGAATTCCGACTCAGCTTCAACAACCTGGAGAGGGTAAAGGATCTCCTTTCTATGCTTAAGTTCCGGGAAATGTTCGTTAAGAGATTTACCATTGATGAGGATTTCACCGGTTCCCTTAACGAGGTAGACAGTTGCAGTGGAGGATTTCCGTCCTCCAATGGTCTTTGATCTTCCAAATTGATCCAGTTGTTTCAATTTCAGACCAGAATCGTTCATATTGGTGCTTCTGGAGTATTTGGTCAACACGGTTTCAACTTCTGTTGGTCTTAACTGTGGGTCTATTGAATTCAATCTGTTGAGACTCTTGAGCAATTGCTTGTGCTGAGATGACTTGAGACGTTCATCTCCTGCTAGAGGTTCGTACTGTTGTCTGGAGAGCCATTTACCCTGGACGTTTGCAACACGAGGTAAGTTGACATATTTACGTTCCATCTCTTTCAACTCGTTGAGGTTGTTCTCATGATCCGCATTCGGGGAGTAATATGTCTTGTGCTTTGGAATAACACGCTTTAAATCCAACTCAGCGTTAGGTGTGGAAGCACGCAACGACTTCAGCGTCGATTGGAATCTCACAATGTTCTTGAGCATCTTTCCGTGCGTTTCCACCGGTGTTCTAACCACTTCAAAATTGACGTTTAATTCGTTGATGTTGTCTTCTTCGTTGAGAATTTGCCGGCTTGGTGAAAAAAAAAAAGTTGGTCTCGAGGGAGCATGTTTCCTATTCCGGCAATGTCCTGTTTCGGCCATTTCGGTCAGTACGCTTACGTAATATATTATATAATCAGTCAACGTTATAACGGTATCATATCACCTAATATATCAAATCACAATATAGAATCACTCAGAAGGCATAAAAGAGCCCCGATGAGAAGTCATTCTCCCAATGTCTCAAGGTACTCCTTCAACAGTTGGGTCAAATCGGCGTTCTTCCTCGTCACCATGAACATGTCTTCAGGTGTGATGTTTTTTCTACCAGCGTGTCTGGCAAATGCCTCTAGATCTTCACCAAGAGATACCGCTTGGTTATAAACGAGCTCAACAAGAGATGCCGTGAACTTGGGCGTCGCAGTGACCCTGGTACCATCGTCTATTCCACCGGCTTCTTCTTCCACAATCTGTGAAATTGCGAGCCAAAGACGAGCTTTTAATTGCTAAAGCTCTCGGCTATGGTGTTAGTTGTCTCTTCCAATGATACAAGGAGGGGGCGGCACCATCCAGAACAGTGGATGGAAAGAGGTATAGATGGGTGACTCACGCTGACAACCTCTCGGTCCTCCGATGATAGTTCCCTCATTGTTGATTGGATGTAGTGGATGAAGTGTTTAGTTGTTGTGAGAGTTGATGATTTGTTGGAAACGCGTGTGTGTACGCGTGTTGAAGTAGCGCGACGTAGGCAGGAAATCCTAGGCAGAGACCCTTTCAGGGAGAAAATCCTAGGCAGAAACACGCAGGCAGAAAACACCCGGACACCAAAGCAGCCCATAGGCCGGCCTGCCCCGCCCAGCTCCCAATGCTCCAAAGACTTCAACTCCCCTCCATCAACAAAGGAGGCGTACAAGGAGCATTCAACAACCAAACAGAAAGGGAGCACTACAGATAAAATGACGAAACAATCGTGTAAGAGCATCTCATATGTGATTGGCGATGCTGCTCACACCGGCTCGCACGTTCTACCGGTCAATTCGATAAGGTCTCATGGGTCTGATATGCTCTTCACCGCTGGTAGGGATGGTGCACTTGTTGTTCTCGATAGCAATTCGAATCTCTGTAACCATATCCAATTGCACTCTGATTGGTGTAATGACGTTGTATGGCACAGTGGGACCACGCTGGTGAGTTGCTCCTCGGATTTGAGTGTGAAATGGTGGGATTTCAACACCAATGACCATGGTATCGTAGGTCATCATGAGGATTATGTCAAGGCAATGTGTCGGGTCTCCAATGGCCATATTGTTACTGGTGGGTTGGACAAAGTTGTCAACGTATGGGACGTGGAGACCAGGTCGAAGTTGAACTCTGTGGAGAACACCGTGGGAGAGATGGGCTCCATTTACTCGATGTCGAGTTTTGAACGGTTGGTTGCGTTTGGTGATAACAAGGCTACAATCTCGTTGTATGATACTCGAAGCAATGAGGTTGTTGGTAGGCTGGAAGGACACGGTGATATCGTCAAGACCTTGGTGATGGGGTCGAATGGCCAGTTGTTATCGGGTTCGAGTGACGGTACAGTACGATTATGGGACTTGAAGAGACTTGAAGAAGTCAAGCAGTACACATTTGATGGTTCTGTTTGGTCGTTATACTCCGATGATGCCAATTTAAACAAGTTCTATACCGGTACGATCCAGGGAACTCTGTACGAGACTGATCAGGACTTGACTAAACCACTTGGACAGGAATCAAGTGGATTGTTATCGATCTGTAAATTCCAAGATGAACTTTGGAGCTCCAACATGGGAGATTCCACCTTGAAGAACTGGAACGATGCTACTAAGACCAAGCCTGGTGCTCCGGGACTGATCAAATCGAGACTGCTGAACAACAGACGTCACGTTGTGACGTTAAGCACCGACAACGAAGTTGTTCTATGGGATATCGTTAAATGTCGTCAGCTACAAAAGTTTGGTACTGATAGAGCATTTGAAGACGTTATCGATCAATATCAGACACAGGAGATATTGCCAACTTGGTGTCAAGTGATGATCCGTGCAGGCCAGCTGTTTGTCGTTATAAAGGAATCCAACTACACCAATACTGAGCTCTATGGCGATGATATCAAGGAGTATGTCTCTTCAAGAGTTAACGACGATACGAGATACACCTTGGGTAAGATGGTGTTAAGCTCAATCTTCCGCAAGTTTGTTGAGTGTGAAATGAACAAGGATCAAGAGATTAGAGAATCGAGGATGAGGGAGATCAAGGGCACTTCCAAACTGAGTCTCTTGACCAAGTTCTCATCTCACGATAACACACCGCAGTCGTCATCGTTACCAACTCCTGTGGAAGAGTCGAAGCAGAGTTATTTCGACACAACAGCAGACCAAAACCATCAACAATTACCACAGGCTGATGACCATACGGATGAAGCTCCTCAACTTGAAGAGTTTGGAAATAAGAGAAGGTTGAAGTTGTTTTCACGTAAGAAGTCCACAATATCGAGTGTTCCAATGGTTGAGGATGAACGTGAAGTGCAAGAGGATATTCCTGAAGGCTCGTTGTCTGAGTCCAACGAAACCTCTAGGAAGCCTTCAGAATACGATGCAAACTCTCTAGGGACCTTAATTGTCGAAGCTAGGCTCTTCTATCAAAATGCCACAACGCTGAGCTCTCTAAGCACTTCACAATGGCACCCTCCTCCAGTTGAAGAAGTGCCGCTGATTGATGATCTACCTGAAAACTTGCACATCATCGTCAACGAGTGTATTAACAATTCGAGCTCTGAAGTTGCCATATACTCCGATGAGCTGCGGAACTTACAGATGTCCACCCTGGAGAATGTATTACCACGTTGGCTGGGAACATATCTATTGAAGAATCGTTGCATTATAAAGGATTATTCCAAAGTTGGATTCACAATACACCCTGATAGTACCTCCACTGGACTACCGGCATTGGCACAAGGCACTGGAAGATTGAACGCATACTCGATGCTTCGTGTGAAGAGAATCCTCACGTATATCACGGACCGATTTGAGAAACCAACAACAGAGATGAACCAAGGATTGCAGGCTGATAGCTGGTTACAGGTGTTGTGCCATGGTAAAGTGTTGGACAACCGTATGACGTTGGCCACTGTTAGAAGCGTCGTATGGAAACAGAGTGGTGATGTGGTGCTAACGTTTAGAAGACGTCAGAATGACACCAAGGCCATACTTTAGCTGGTGATGTTCCATTAACCTGTGTGTATGTCATCTATGAGTGTAGCAACAGCAGCAGCAGCAGCAGCATCAGCAGTAGTAGTGGTGTAAACTTCAGAACGGCGCAGTAAATTCCAGTACGCTGGGAAGCTGCTTGTGGCCCAACCAGAATGATCGACAGGGCGAAAAAAAGCAGCATAAACATCCAGACACCCAAAGTGAAAATTTGCTCCGGGAAGCGTAAACTTTCACCACATTTGCAAATCATCATAGAACTTTTCTTGTTGAACTAAGTCAGGATTTACAGGTGCTACGAGTTATAAGAAGAAGGAGACAAACAGGTGAAGAAACAAACCAAGATGGAACAGGATAACGATAGAATAGTGTCACGTTTATGGCGTGCGCACCGTACTGTGAAGGAGATGGTTCGTGATAGGGGATACTTCATAACTACTGAGGAGATTGAGATGCCATTGGATGAGTTCAGAGCCAGAATGTGTGATCAAATGGGAAGACCAAATAGAAAGAATATGAGTTTCCAAGCACAACCATCCGAGGAGACATTGCTAAAGTTCCCACAGATGGGATCCATGTGGGTTGAATTCTGTGATGAGCCAAGTGTGGGTATTAAAACCATGAAGAACTTTATCATTCACATCTCCGAGAAGAACTTCAGTGCTGGTATATTCATCTACCAAAACAGCATCACCTCCAGTGCTGCAAAGTTGATCCCAACAGTGGCACCTGCCACCATTGAGCTCTTCCAAGAGGGTGATTTAATCGTTAACATTACGCACCATGAATTGGTTCCAAAGCATTTACTCTTGAGCGATGAGGAAAAGACACAACTTTTGGAGAGATATAGACTAAAGGAATCACAACTTCCTAGAATTCAAAGAGAAGACCCAGTTGCCAAATACTTAGGGCTGAGAAGAGGACAGATCGTGAAGATCATCAGAAAGAGTGAAACCTCTGGTAGATATGCCAGTTACAGAATATGTCTTTAAACGTTACAACACAAGACCGAATCTGTTATTCCAGTCCACCATGTAACGTTCTTCAGCTGTACTTTGGACGCTGGTGATACTTGCACGCCATTCTGGCCCAGAAATACAGGCCCAATGGTTATTATTAAGCTGTCGACGAGTGTAGGCGTAGTCTGTAGTAAACTGTTGATGATCTTTGCACCTCCTTCCACCATCAGACTATCAATACCCAACTGTTTAAGCCTAATGAAGAGGAGCTCGAAGTCTATGGCACCGTTGATCAATTCCATCTCTATCACGCTGCCACCTTTAGATCTGAGGTATTCCACCTTGGAATACTCACGACATTCGGTGGAAATGACAATCCAAGGAGCCTGGCCAACACCTTCCAATGCCAATCTTTCCATCTTGGAACCGCAGTAGTCCCACTTGAAATGAGGGTCTATAATTATCGGTCTAGGACTCTGTGACAATGATAGCTTACAGTTCAGCCCAGGGTCATCGCTCAGCGCGGTGTTCACACCAACGAGGATCCCGTCATGCTGTGATCTCAGATATTGCGTGATCTCCTTTGTCTCGGCGTGAGAGATGGTGGTTCTTTCACCAACCCCTGAAGAGATTCTCGAGTCCAAAGATTGGGCATATGTCAGTGTAACGAATGGCCTATCTGGGGTGATTGTAGGGAGGTAGTTGTTGAGGAATTCCATGAGTGCTTGGGTTTGATGTATGGTTTAGTCTGCTGGAGTGTGAAATTTTTCAAAATTTGTTGATAAAAGTTGGTTGTATATACGGGTTGGAGTTATTGCAGTGTTTATATTGGATAGTTTGTTTATTGTAAACAATGGGACAAGAGACTAAAGTACGTGACGCTGAAGCTGAAGGGACAAAGGGGACTGGACAGACAAAGGAGACTAAGGAGACAAAAGAGATTGAAGAGACAAAAGAGACCAGAGAGGAAGAAGAGACAAAACATACGGAGACAACAGACAAACTTGCGGATGATCTCTTTACAAACCACGAATTACTACCAAGCTCTGTTGATGTAAGTGACATCAACATCACCAAATACCTATCAAAACTCGACGAATACCTAATGCTTCAACAATCTTTAATAACACACTTACAAAATGGTTTCATAAACATATCAAGAGCAAACTACGCGGCCAATGCACTGAGACCCTATGGCAAGGATCAATGGGATATGAACTGTATGGTCACCTCCAAGGTGGAGAATGGCGCGTTGGTCAAGTGTAATACAGACCTGTATAGCCCGTTGAACATGTTTGGCGTGTTGGTGCCATCGCAGCTGAGAAATGCAAAGGAGGAGTTTGAAGGCTCGTTGGACACGTGCGTTAAGCTTGTTCGTCTAAGAAGAGAGCTGGATCAGTTGTCATCATCATTATCTATATAGCAGAGTCTGTGGAAAATGGCCGAGGGCCAATGTCTATATCATGTTATCTTCAGGTATTTGAGCTAACCATTCGTTGTTGTCCAAGTCATCCTCCAGTTGTAAAACATCAAAATCAAACAAGACACCATTCTTTATTGCATCTTCAACGGTGTCGAACTCCTTGGAGTTGTCAAACAGATGATCAACGTCAAATGTATCCTTGTCTTTCGATATAACTGGTGATATACTCGACATGAACTTGTGACGTTCCACCGGCGATCCGTAGCACAACGAAGCATCGGTTGTGGGCGAGATCCACAAGTCTTCAACCTCCTTCTTTGTAGATACTGACGTTGCCCTCGTTACAACAGAATTTCTTGTGAATGTTGATGACACCAGAGACGTTTGTTGAGAGGTGGAACGCGGTATCGACGAGGTGGTGTTGATTGCAATGGCTCCACCCTTGTTGGAGTCTGCTGGCAGTTCCGAATTTTCACCATTGTGATGTTCACCCTCGTGATGTTCACCATCACGGTGTTTATCTTTACCATCGCAGTGTCTAGTTTTACTATCTTCATTCTTATTCTCATCGCCCACTATGGCCTCCTCTGTAACGTGACCAATATGGTTAAACCCATACGGTGTAGAAATCTTGGGACGTGGCTTCACGTAAACCTGTTGTTCACCGTTGATCTTATCCAATAGCCGTGATAACCCTCTTTTTTTCTTCGACTTGATCTCCCCGTTGGGCATCAATAGGCTTTGGAAGTACGAAGTTGGTGGTAGAGGCGGTAGTTCCACCATCTTGGACTTCAATTCCGGCTTCTCAGAGTTTATCACCTGTACCTCCCTTGGCGCTTGAAGTTTGTACTCGTCTTCTATCCAAATAGATTCCATCGTCTCCCTGATCAATGCTTTCAATAATCGGAATGCTCTTAGTACTCTCAACACCTTCAACCTACAAGCGGATCTAAAATGAGAAATCAATCACGTTATATAAGAACTCCCACCAAAGGTACGCGAAAGGGGGTTAATTTTTTTTCTCCCTGATTTGCATACATCTTTTGACTTTTCTTACATATACGCATTCTCGTGATAGAAGGGCGCACGCGTTTCGTGTTTTAGCTACAAATTAAAGGCATGAACCTACTCCTTTTGGCGATAATTTTCGACGATCGCCAGGCACAGCAGCACTTAGGGCAACAGGGGAGCGAAAATGGTGATGATTTATCGGGTTTGTGGCTTTTTCTTAATTCTGTTGATGAAAATCAATAATTATCACATTATTATTATTTCATTATTATAATCTTGATATTGTAACAGAACAGTAATGGCGGTTATCTATTTCAACGTTTTAATTTCTTTAAAGACGACAGGTGTTCTTTGAAAGCAGAAGAGTTCTGTACTTGGTCGATGGATCTCTTTAGCGCCACATCTCCCATGACGTCCTCACCGATTTGCACCGTTTGTTTATAACTGTTGTTCCTCAAGCGCCCGTTCAGCAGAACCATGAGGCTTCTCTTAGAACACCTTGTCACTGAGTTTCTCTTCAGTCCCAGTTGCTCCATAACGGTATAAATGTCCTTCATCGATCTCATATATAACAGTCTTGATGCTCCAGAGCTTATAATTAAGTTCTGCTGTCTAGAACTTCTGATAACGTTCAAAACGTTTGACATGAACTGACACGGTTCAGTGAAAAGTGCAGAGTACACTATCTCTAGGTGGATACCTCGCGAGATGGCGTTCCCTATGGTCTTATGCTTCAGGAAAGTTGGTAATCTCCTTGTGTAGTGGAAAGTTATGATATCAACCTCCATTGAAGAACATGCCATCAGCAACGCTCTTTCGCTGGTTGGTAACACCGCAACAATGTCATACAGTTGTACAAATTTGTTTATACTTTGTCCTTGCGCAGGCTCATCAACCACTATAGTTACCCTGGTGAATAGTGTGATGTTTATATCCTTAAACAAGGACAGATCTATGGGATTGACAAACCCATTAGGAGAGGTGGAGTGTTGGATCGTATGGTTGATGGCAGCGTGCGTATAGCCAAACGTTGCGAGTAATTGTAGCTGATTTCTCAGTAGTTGGGTATTTGTAGTGTATGGGATGTTTAAGTCAATCATCATAGCTCCTAGCTCCTTGTGCTTTACACTGGAGTATAGCTTACTCTATAGAGTTGATATCTCATCTAATAGTATGAGTGCCAGACTGTGTTGTGTGCACACACACAAAAATTTTTTATTGCCCGCGGCTCTTTCTCAAATATAATGTTTATATAATTACATTATATAATAATCGTTAACTTTTAGGCAGGGATGGACGAAAAGGGAAATGGCAACGAAAAATTGGTGAAAAAGGCGGTGTTTCAACGCTTTGGACGAGCTCGTTTTCCCCTGCAATATTTCAATTCGACAGTTCTGGATGACAGACTAACGTTGATACCCCAGCTCAATGGATGTCCCATACAACCCGTAATAATTCGTAGTAATAACGACAACACTAACAACGTTGGTAGTTATAACAATAAAACGGGAAGCTGTACTACGCCCAAACACCAGATCCCAGTTCCCAGTACGCCCACGCAAAACACCTCTTGCCCAGCGTCTGCGGGCAAAAAAAAAACAAAAAAAAATGCGCCCACTGTCAGTTAAAAAAAGTTCACAGCGGTAAAAATACAAAGAGGACACAAAAAGGGGGAAAAAGAAAAAAACATCATAAAATCAAAACAAAAGCACAACGTTGATTCCTCAAACAAACCATCTTTTCCATCTCGGTAAAGAAGACGCTTTCTCACTGACTTGAGCGACTTGTGCTTGTGCGTGTGTGCGTGAGAGAGAGAGAGAGATTTAGAACAAGTTGGAATAAGTTGAAATCAAATGAGTCGTACAGCCAGTGCCGCTGCTGTAGCAGCGTCTTCAGCTGCTGTGAACAACATCAATAATACTCAATCTGGGGTGAATGGTGGAGGACATGGGAATAACAGCGCTGGTGGTGGTAATAGTGGTAATGGGGGTAATGCTACGATTGTCGGGCTACACTACAAGATTGGTAAGAAAATTGGAGAAGGTTCCTTTGGAGTGATCTTTGAAGGTACCAATATGATCAACCAAGTTCCCGTTGCTATCAAGTTTGAACCTCGGAAGACAGAGGCGCCACAGTTGAGAGATGAATATAGAACATATAAACATCTTAGTGGGTGTCCTGGCATTCCGAATGCGTACTATTTTGGCCAAGAGGGGCTGCACAACATTTTGGTTATTGATTTGCTGGGACCTTCGCTTGAGGACTTGTTTGATTGGTGTGGGAGACGGTTCAGCGTGAAGACCACAGTACAAATTGCCGTTCAGATGATCACGCTTGTCGAGGAGGTGCACTCTAACGATTTGATCTACAGAGATATCAAACCGGACAACTTTTTGGTTGGAAGACCAGGTCAACCTGATGAGAACAAGATCCATTTGGTTGATTTTGGAATGGCGAAGCAGTACAGGGATCCAAGAACCAAACAACACATTCCTTACCGTGAAAAGAAATCATTGAGCGGTACTGCAAGATACATGTCAATCAATACGCATCTAGGTAGAGAACAATCGAGACGTGATGATTTAGAAGCATTGGGCCATGTGTTTTTCTACTTTTTGAGAGGCCAATTACCATGGCAAGGGTTGAAAGCTCCAACCAATAAGCAGAAATATGAGAAAATTGGTGAGAAGAAGAGAACCACCCAAGTGAGCGATCTTGGAAGTGGATTTCCTCCACAATTTGCTCAGTATTTGGATATGGTTAGATCTTTGAACTTTGAAGAGACCCCTGATTATGAAAAATATAGGGTGTTGCTCTTGAGTGCACTGGATACCATTGGTGAAGTTGCAGATGACCAATACGATTGGATGAAGTTGAACGGTGGTAAAGGTTGGGATCTCAGTATCAACAAGAAACCAAACTTACACGGCTATGGACATCCAAATCCTCCAAATGAGAAGGATCGTCATCACCGTCAACAGAGAAGAAATAAACATTTGCAACAACAAATCCACCAACAGCAGCAACAACAACAGCAACAACAGCAACAGTTACAACAGCATCAACAACAGCAACAACAGCAGTTTAACTCTACAAACACAAACACTAATGTCGCTGCAACTAACAGCAACAATAAAGGCTTGAATCAACCACCATTGAACTCAACACAGCAGTTCCAAAATAGACAACCTGCTCCTGTGAGAGAGAAAGTGGAATCACAAGCTTCACCAGCTGATGCAAGACAGCAACAGATTAATAATCAACATGCAGATGATCAAAATGAACCAAAGGGATTCTTTGCAAAGTTGTTTTGTTGTTCTTGAAGAAGTTTTTTCTTTCCTTTATCCCCAATAAAAAGATAGAAAAAATTGTGTGTTCAAAAGAAAGAGTTGAAAATGTTTATTATTGTGTAAGATAGAGCTGTTTATCAATTTACAAGCATTTTATTTCCCCTATTCAATATATACATGGAATTTAAACAGCGTGGGTCAACGTTTCATGTTGAACCTCGTTGTGTACACATCAACCATCTCTTCTGGGCTCATTTCCCTTTGACCCAGTTGAGCTGAGCGTACTTCAAAGGCCTTCCTCTCCTTTTTCGTCTTGAACTTGGCATCTCGTTTCGTCTTCTTCAACAAGTCATCTTCATAGCTCTGTAGCTTGTTCTGAAGCTGTTGATCCTGATTTGACCTTCCTGGTAGCTTTGTCTTAGCATCTAAACCCCAGAGATCACCACTTGTTGCCTTACGAGCATCATGGTACGATAACTTATCAAAAGACTTGGTGATGGTCCATTTCTCAATCTCTCCACTGGAACCACATACGGACATTGTGACATGTCCCTTACGTTTCATCGGAGTCTTTAGAATACGTGGCCATAGAGATGGATCACTAGGAATGGAACCAATGGAGAAAGTTTGCGTTTGGTTTACCCTTTCTTGTTCGATGGAAGTCACAGTTGCTGAGTCTGTCGAGCAACGTGCCACGATGAGATAGGAATAGTTGGAGATCTCATAGTTATTCCCATCAACACGGCCACTTGATCCCTTTGTCCCAGAGGTTGGAGATATCCTTGTGCTGTCTGTCCATTTCGAAGATAACACTTGACCTCTCTTTAGCTCCAATAGGAATCGAGGTCTTTCCACAGATTTGTCAAAATGACACCACGATAGCTTTGAGCCGGAGGGATAGTCGTAAAACTGTGGTTTGCCGGTTTGTAAAGGACATGGTCTATGGTGAGAACATGGTGCAATCACCTTTAAATGATAATTGGTATCTTCTTCAGCACTTGTTCCGACGAAATCTTCAAATTCCAACTCTTCTTCAGTGACAGAACCGTATTTATCCTCCAATTCCCTCTTTAGCTTTAATGCTTCTTCATCGAGTTCGATTTGACCTTCCATTTCGAATTCTTGTTCAAATTCTTGTTTAAGTTCAGAGCCGGAGAGCTTAAAGTAAGGTCTTGGGATCTTCCCATGTTCTTCGAGGAACTTTTCTGGTCTAATCATGGCTTGTCTTGCCCTTGCAATACTTTCAAAGCCTAACGGAGTGCCTCTTTCAACAAGAACTAGAAACCCATCTGGTTCTAGCATCTTTAATAGCAATTGAACGTTTGCATCAACCTCATGAGGGAACTCAGATCGATCTTGTAACAATTGGTGCTGTGCAATAATCAGATTGTACTTCTTTGAAGTATTCAACCGGTCCAGCATCTTAGTCTTGGTTTTGATCTTGTTAGTCTTGACTTCACCTATGAAATCGTCAAATAGAATATCCTCATCACGGTTTAACCCTTGATGCAACTCCTCCTCGGTGAATAGATCCTCCAATGCACCAGGGTACTCGTTTAACTGTCTTGATAGAAGAATCTTTGCTCTATCTTTCATTCCATGATGGCCAACTATAAAGGAATCCTTCAACTCTGGGTCCCATTCATTACTCATAATCTCATTCAACGCAATCATACCGGTAGATGGACCGTATCCAATATCCAATACCTTGGTCGGGGTAAATTCTGGCTCCCTTTTGAACAGTTCCTTCAACACCTGGTACACGGAGGCATAATCCTGGGTAAAGAACGATGCAATGTAAACGTCATTCTCATGAGGTTTACGAGTAGGTTCGTACAGCTGAGTCTCTTTCAACTTCAAATACTGCTGTGCTACTTGATATCTCAACACTTTTGGCAATCGTAGGGCAAGCATGTGGTTATATATCGACTTGGTTATTCTCTCTGGGATTTTGATCTGGTCTCTAAAGCACTTGCCCAGTTCTGTATTATCATGGCTTCTCTTTATAACTTCACCATCTGCTGGCTGTTTCCACAGGTCTTCACGACTAATCACCCGTATCTTTGGGTTCAGATCTTCATTAACATCATGGTGGTAACCTTTCACCAGCTGGCCAAACGATTCACTCTCCTTTCTATACGCAAAGGGCAGAGAGGTCATATCCGTGGATAACGATTTGGAGGCCTCTATGGGATCACTATCATATTCCCAAATACCCTTGAGCTTTGTCCTCGTTGAGTACAAACGATAGCACTGTCTCAGTGGAGCTAAAGTTCTCTGGGTCATCGTTATGGTTCGTACTCTTTGTGAAGATGAAGCACGTTTATATTGTATAGTTAATCCTCACCATTGCATGTGGAAAAATTTTGTAGTGGCAGCAGGAAAGATATGGCGATGAGCACGTCACGTGCTACACCACGTGATATTACATCACGTGATTGAATATTGTGCTTAGTCAGCGACAGTAAGATTTCCCACAGACTGCGGTAGGTTTGACACATAACGTATCAAAGAGCAATTAAAGGCACCCATGGTGATGTCCACACACCGTCAATTGATCTTGAATAAGGGCTCCCTGTAGCCCTCCATCACCATTGACAGAAACCAACGGTGTGTGAAACGTCCACCAACCTCTGAAGCAAGGGCTTATGCTTTTCAATTGAGCTACATGTCCCCAGTTATACAGCTGGACAACATTGACTATCTACTGGTGTCAACCCAACATCGTTTATACGCAAAGAAATGACATAAACCGTAGTACGTTTACAATCTTGGTCCCGTTGGTCTGGTTTCCCAAGCCGTTTACCGATGGACTTCCACCATTTGGCCGGGGGATTTAATTCCTATTCCAACAAAATTTTAAGAAAAATTATGTACGGTGCTTACGTAATGCACTTACGTCACCAGAATGGGCTTCCAGAGCTTATTTCCGGTGTTTTTGTTGGAGACATTTCCAACAAGGAGGGTAACCTCCTTAACTACGTGTTGTGCACGCGTTTGGGTCGATGGCTGACGCGTCCCAGGAAACTACAACGAATTTGCTTTGTTGTGCTCAAATTATGTGTCTGCGCATGTCTTGTATAAAATCACTTGAAAGCCCTCTGTGTTGATCCGTCTTTACACTGTTTGTTGTTTCAAGGAGAGATATATTGGTAGATATATTTTTGGTTGATTGGTATTTCACCGGAAACAACACCGTCCTCTTATAACTAACTGGAGGCCATCTACAAAGTACTTTTGCTCTGGAATCTATACGCTGAACGCATTTGTGCCAAACGACCCAGTTCTCAACCCACATAGACACTGGAAGGTTTTGGATTTCTTTGTTTGGGCATAGACTACGAGATAGAGTGACCTAGGAGGCATTCACAATTGAAATCTGATTAATTGGTGATCAAACCATTGATCAATTATCTATACAGAAAGAACAAGAGACACGCAGAGCGTGTGTGCGTGCGCAGGCCTTTTTACATAGTATTTGAAGGAGGCTCTACAAGGAAGGTGAGTATCTATTTAATTTGTTCTTTCTTTTTATCTGAGGTGTGTTTATCTTGCGATGTTGAGCGAATCACTGTTTCTCTGTGCAACAATCTTAGAGACAATTGAGCTTTATAGTTGTGAAGTCTATGTCTTACTGCTTCGATGTAATAATCTTTGCACTGAAGAGTAAATGTCCCAAGACCTCTATATGCTGAATTTTGTCTCATTTGTCCAGAGAATTGTTGGGCCCACAAACAAAAAAAAAATTGTCCAACCTACTAAACTTTGTCCACAAGGCGAAAAAACCGTTGGGATGTTCGGCGGCAAGACACTCGGGACATTTGGGACAAATCCGTGCTCTTGCTCCAAAAAAGCCACAAAGATGATGGAGTTTGGGTACATCGGTTGAACATCACCATAAACAAAGAAGAACCATCCACAACGCTTAGCCTTCAGAATCGATATCGGTGTTGAGTTTGCATTGGTGTTTGACAATTCATAGCTGTTTGTCCATTTCTCTTTGTCTCGTGTCCACGATCAGCGTCATCAGAAAGATATACATATACCAAAGTTCTCAAACGATTGTTTGTTTACATATACTAACCAGTTACACGATTCCAGTATTCAAAGACTACTTCCCACTACACTAAGACGCTTATACGGAGAGACAGTTGCTGATAAGCTTCGTCTCGGTCTTGGTTGGAAACATTTTGGTTTTAACCGTCAACTGCACATCAACAAGTTTCCCCTGAAGGCTGGAAAGATGAGTGAGGATAACCTTGGAGAAGTGGCATTGCACGCTAATAAAGTGGACTTTACCAAGTACAAGTCGCTTCATGAGACGTTACCGCCACATTTTATTGGTCTGAACACCTTGGACGTTGCTGAAGCGTCTCCTCTGAAGGACTTTGTTGCTCAACATGGCGGTCATACTGTGATTCAAAAGGTTTTGATTGCCAACAACGGTATCGCTGCTGTTAAGGAGATCAGATCTGTTAGAAAATGGGCTTATGATACTTTTAACGACGAGAGAACCATCCAATTTGTTGTGATGGCTACTCCAGAAGATTTGGAGGCAAATGCTGAATACATCAGAATGGCTGATCAATACGTTGAAGTTCCAGGTGGGACAAACAACAACAACTACGCAAACGTTGATTTGATCGTTGACGTTGCTGAAAGAACCGAAGTTGATGCTGTTTGGGCTGGTTGGGGTCACGCATCTGAAAATCCACTGTTACCAGAACAATTGGCTGCTTCCAAGAGAAAGATTCTGTTTATTGGTCCTCCCGGTTCTGCAATGAGATCATTAGGTGATAAGATCTCTTCCACAATTGTTGCACAACATGCCAAGGTTCCTTGTATTCCATGGTCCGGTACCGGTGTTGAAGATGTCCAAATTGACCCAGAGACGAAGCTCGTGTCTGTTGATGAAGTTACATATGCCAAGGGTTGTGTCAACTCTCCAGCAGAGGGTCTCCTGAAGGCCAAAGAGATTGGATTCCCAGTGATGATTAAAGCCTCTGAAGGTGGTGGTGGTAAAGGTATTAGAAAAGTTGAACGCGAAGAAGACTTTGAGACTCTGTACCACCAAGCTGCTAATGAGATTCCAGGTTCTCCAATATTCATCATGAAATTGGCTGATAACGCTAGACACTTGGAGGTTCAGTTGCTTGCAGATCAGTACGGTAAAAACATCTCGCTGTTTGGTCGTGATTGTTCTGTTCAAAGACGTCATCAGAAGATCATTGAAGAGGCTCCTGTTACCGTGGCAAAGCCTGAAACTTTTACTCAAATGGAGAAGGCTGCTGTCAGATTGGGTAAATTGGTTGGTTATGTCTCTGCTGGTACTGTGGAGTACTTGTACTCTCATGTCAATGATAAGTTTTACTTTTTGGAGTTGAACCCAAGATTGCAGGTGGAGCATCCAACGACAGAGATGGTTTCAGGTGTTAATTTACCTGCTGCGCAGTTGCAAATCGCTATGGGTATCCCATTGCACAGAGTTAGAGACATTAGATTATTCTATGGTGTTGACCCACATACATCCACGGAAATTGATTTTGACTTTGAATCTGAAGCATCTTTGACATCACAAAGAAGACCAACTCCAAAGGGTCACTGTACCGCTTGTCGTATCACATCTGAAGATCCAGGTGAAGGATTTAAACCATCTGGTGGTTCCTTGCATGAATTGAACTTTAGATCTTCCTCTAACGTTTGGGGTTATTTCTCTGTGGCTAACCACTCTTCGATTCATTCCTTCTCTGATTCTCAATTTGGTCATATCTTTGCGTTTGGTGAAAACAGACAAGCTTCGAGAAAACACATGGTTGTCGCATTGAAGGAATTATCCATTAGAGGTGATTTCAAAACCACTGTGGAGTACTTGATCAAGTTGCTGGAAACTGAAGATTTCGAAGATAACACCATCACAACTGGCTGGCTGGATGAGCTGATCTCTCAGAAATTGACCGCTGAGAGACCAGATCCTACTATTGCTACCATCTGTGGTGCTGTTACAAAGGCTCATATTCTTTCACAAGAGGCTCGTGAGTCTTACATTGCTTCTTTAGATAAGGGTCAGGTTCCATCAAAGGACTTGTTGAAGACCATTTATTCCATTGAATTCATCTATGAAGGTTACAGATACAAGTTTACTGCCGCTCAATCTGCTCTGGATAGATATACTTTGTATATTAACGGTTCAAAGGTGGAAGTTGGTGTTAAAAAATTGTCCGATGGTGGATTGTTGATTGCACTAGGTGGTAAGTCCCATACTGTTTATTGGAAGGAACAAGTTGGTGCCACAAGATTATCAGTTGATTCTAAGACTTGTCTATTGGAAGCTGAGAATGATCCTACTCAGTTAAGAACTCCATCTCCTGGTAAATTGGTGAAGTACTTGGTTCAAACTGGTGAACATATCAATGCTGGCCAACCATTTGCCGAGGTTGAGGTGATGAAGATGTGCATGCCATTAATTGCTCAAGAGAATGGTACTGTCCAATTGGTTAAACAACCAGGTTCTAACGTTGCAGCTGGTGATATTTTGGCCATCTTATCTCTTGACGATCCATCCAAGGTCAAACACGCCTTACCATTCCAAGGTATCTTGCCAGAATTTGGCCAACCAACTGTACAAGGTACTAAACCTGCTTACAAGTTCCAGGCCTTGTTGTCCACCTTGAAGAACACATTAACTGGATTTGACAACCAGGTGATTTTGAACGCTACTCTTCAGGACTTGATTGAGGTGTTGAGAAACGACCAATTGCCATACTCAGAGTGGAATCAACAAATCTCTGCTTTGCACTCCAGAATTCCAATTGAATTGGACACAGAGTTGGCTAACTTGATCAAGAGATCCATCCAAAGAAATGTATCCTTCCCAGCAAGACAAATTCTGAAACTTTTGGACAAGAGTGCTTCATCACCAGATACTGATCCGTTGTTTGGCCAAGTTGTTGCACCATTGCGTGATATCGCGGAGCGTTATGCTAAAGGCTTGGAGACCCATGAACATGCCGTCTTTGCTGAATTGTTGACTGAATACTACAATATTGAGAAGCTTTTCAGTGGTACCAACGTTAGAGACGAGGATGTCATTCTAAAGCTACGTGATGAAAACAAGAATGATTTGTCTAAGGTTGTCTCCATCGTGCTTTCTCACTCTAGGGTTTCTTCAAAGAACATTTTGATCCTGGCTATTTTGAACCACTATCAACCTCTCTGTCAACAAAGTGCTGAGATTGCCAATGTCATGCGTGAGCCATTGAAGCACATTGTTGAACTCGAGTCCAGAGCAACTGCTAAGGTTTCCATCAAAGCCAGAGAAATCTTGATTCAATGCTCATTACCGTCCATCAAAGAGAGATCTGATCAATTGGAGCACATTTTGAAGTCTTCTGTTGTTCAAACAAGATATGGTGAAATTGGTTCTTCCCATCGTGAACCGCAGATGGAGATTTTGAGAGACGTTATCGACTCCAAGTATGTTGTCTTTGATGTTCTTACCCAATTTTTGGGACACAAGGACCCTTACGTCGTAGCTGCTGCTGCTGAAGTCTATGTTCGCCGTGCTTACCGTGCCTACAACGTGATTGGTAACTTGACTTATAACACTGATGGTGAATATCCAACTGTGGAATGGAAATTCCAGCTCCCATCTTTCTCTTCTGCTGCTCACAACGCTGTTCCTCAAGCTAGAGGTGTGGTTGGTAAAGCCATGAACAGGGCTGTCTCAGTTTCAGATTTGACATTTGTCTCCAACGATGAGTCACAACCATTGAGAACAGGTTTGTTGATACCATCGCCACATTTGGATGACGTTGAAGATGTGTTGATCAAGGGATTGGACAAGCTTCCTCGTAAAACTGTCGCTGACTCTTCTCGTGGTCCCGCTCCAAACAGAGCTGCTCCAAATAATGCACTTTACAACATTGTTAATGTTGTTGTTGCAGACTCTGATGGCATCGAATCTGAGGATGAAATCTTGGCTAAATTGAACGAAGTTCTGGCTGATGCTAAGGATGAGTTGGTTGCAACTTCTATTCGTCGTATAACCTTTGTTTTCGGTTCTACTGATGGTTCTTATCCAAAGTATTACACCTTCAGAGGTCCTGACTACGCAGAGTATAAGGAAATCCGTCATATCGAACCAGCTTTGGCTTACCAATTGGAGTTGTTGAGATTATCAAACTTCAACATCAAACCAATCTTCACTGACAACAGAAACATTCATGTCTATGAGGCCATTGGTAAGAACTTCCCTGCTGATAAGAGATTCTTCACAAGAGGTATCATCAGAACTGGTCGTATTCGTGATGACATCACTATCCAAGAGTATTTGACTTCAGAGGCGAACAGATTGATGTCTGATATTTTGGACACTCTCGAAGTTATTGACACTTCAAACTCGGACTTGAACCATATCTTTATCAACTTCTCTGCTGTTTTCAACGTTCTTCCTGAAGATGTTGAGGCTGCATTTGGTGGTTTCTTGGAGAGATTTGGAAGAAGACTTTGGAAACTCCGTGTCTCAGCTGCAGAGATCAGAATCATGTGTACAGATCCTAAGACTGGTGTTCCATTCCCATTGAGAGCAATGATCAACAACATGTCTGGTTTCGTTGTAAAGTCTGAGTTATACATGGAGGTGAAGAACAGTCAAGGTGAATGGGTTTTCAAATCATTGGGAACTCCAGGCTCCATGCACTTGAGACCAATCTCTACACCTTACCCAGCTAAGAATCAGTTACAGCCAAAGCGTTACAAGGCTCATCTTTTGGGAACAACATACGTTTACGACTTCCCAGAGTTGTTCCGTAGTGCAACTTTGGCTCAGTGGGAGAGATACGCACCAGATGCTAAGGTCCCAGAAGACTTCTTCCAAACAATCGAGTTGATTTTGGATGACTCGGACGTGTTGACCGAGGTTGATAGAGAAGCTGGTGCAAACAGCATTGGTATGGTTGCTTTCAAAGTATTCGTCAAGACTCCTGAATATCCAAGAGGTCGTCAATTCTTCATTGTTGCCAACGATATCACCTATAAAATTGGTTCTTTCGGTCCTCAGGAGGATTATTTCTTCGATAAAGTTACCCAGCTTGCAAGAAAGTTGGGTATTCCAAGAGTTTACTTGTCTGCTAATTCTGGTGCTAGAATTGGTATGGCTGAAGAATTACTTCCATTGTTCCAAGTTGCTTGGAAGCAACCAGGCCATCCTGATGAGGGCTTTGATTATTTGTACTTGTCTGATGATGGTATAACAACTTTAGAGAAGAATGATCAACTCAAGGCTGTTTCTACTGAGAGAATAGTTGAAAATGGTGAAGTTAGACATGTTATCAAAGCTATCATCGGAACCGAAGATGGTTTGGGTGTTGAATCTCTTAGAGGTTCGGGCTTGATTGCAGGTGCTACATCCAGAGCTTACAAAGATATCTTCACCATCAGTTTGGTTACTTGCAGATCTGTCGGTATCGGTGCATATTTGGTGAGATTGGGTCAAAGAGTCATCCAAGTTGAAGGTCAACCAATCATCCTTACGGGTGCTCCTGCTATCAACAAGTTGTTGGGTCGTGAAGTTTACTCGTCCAACTTGCAGTTGGGTGGTCCACAGATCATGTATAGAAACGGTGTTTCTCATTTGACTGTGCCAGACGATCTTGCTGGTGTTTGTCAGATCATGAACTGGTTGTCATATGTTCCAGCTAAACGTAACATGCCAGTTCCAATTTTAGAATCTCTTGATGATCCATGGGATAGAGATGTTGAATTTGCCCCAGTTCGTAACGAAGCATATGATGTCAGATGGTTGATTGCTGGTCGTGAATTGAGTAACGGCTCCTTTGAGACTGGTTTATTTGATAAGAATTCCTTCCAGGAAACTTTGAGTGGTTGGGCCAAGGGTGTTGTTGTTGGTAGAGCAAGATTGGGAGGTATACCGTTCGGTATCATTGGTGTTGAAACACGTATGGTTGAGAACCTGATTCCAGCCGATCCTGCCAACCCAGATTCCACTGAGCAATTGATTCAAGAAGCTGGTCAAGTTTGGTATCCAAACTCTGCATACAAGACCGCACAGGCCATCAATGACTTCAACAATGGTGAACAGTTGCCATTGATGATTTTGGCTAACTGGAGAGGTTTCTCTGGTGGGCAACGTGATATGTATAACGAGGTTTTGAAGTTTGGTTCTTATATTGTTGATGCTTTGGTTGGTTACAAGCAACCTATCATTACTTACATTCCTCCATGTGGTGAACTTAGAGGTGGTTCATGGGTCGTTGTTGATCCAACCATCAACTCTGAGATGATGGAAATGTACGCTGATGTTGAGTCCAGAGCTGGTGTTCTTGAACCAGAAGGTATGGTTGGTATCAAGTACCGTCGTGAGAAGTTGATTTCCACAATGGCCAGACTTGATGACACATATGCTGCATTGAAGAAGCAACTTGGTGACTCAACTTTGAGTGCTGAACAACATCAGGAGGTTTCTGCCAAGCTTGCAGCTCGTGAGAAGGCTCTACTTCCAGTTTACCAACAGATCTCTGTTCAGTTTGCTGATTTGCACGACAGATCTGGTCGTATGTATGCCAAGGGTACTATTCGTAAAGAGATTGAGTGGGTCAATGCTCGTCGTTTCTTCTTCTGGAGAATTCGTCGTCGTCTAAACGAAGAGTACCTCATTAAGAGAATTGGTGAAACTTTACACTCCGCTTCAAGAATTGAAAAGGTTGCGAGATTGAGATCATGGTATCCACCAACTCTTGATTATGAGGATGATAAACTCATTGCTAATTGGATTGAAGAGAACCACGAGTACTTGGACACCATGGTGAAGAAGTTGAAGGATGAGGCCTTTGCACAAAACGTTGCTCAATTGATTAGAAATAACCGTGACTCAGCCATTAGTGGGTTGGCTGAAGTCATTGGTCTTTTGTCTACCGAGGACAAGGCAAAGATCTTGGAGAGCTTGAAATGATGTACTTGATGTTTTCTCTTTAACCTTGTATTTAGTGTTTTTTTTACTTGCTTTCGACAACTTTATTTTGCAATTGATTTCCATTGGTTTACTTTAATTGGTGTAAAGATTTCTTACAATATTATTATATAATTATACAAGTTATGGATTTGTAGCATTGTAGAGTTTCTTCTTGAGAGACAGAGCCTCGTCTTTTAAGTCGTCTCTTTCCTTTTTGATGATAAACAGCTCAGCTTGTAAATCACGAATCTTGAGGTTGTAATGAGCATTGGTTACATCGCTATCTTCATCGTTATCCTTGTTGCTGAAGTCATTGACAATGGGGGTTACATTTCTTGATGTCTTTTTGGAACCAAACAATCTCAACTCGTCAAGTTCATTTTGCAGTTTGGAGTTCAACTCCTTTTCTCTCGTAAGTTCACTTTGAGAAATCTGTAAAGCTCTATTGGCAGTGTTGACCGAGTGTACAGATTCTTTGTAATTGTCCTCAATCTTCGAAAGTTCAGACAATTTCAATTTCAAGGTTTCAACCTCAGAGGCATATTTTTTAGAATCAGCGAGTTCACGCTCCAGAGATGCTTTCGATTGTGAAATTTGTTCATTTTCGTTCAAGAGTTCATCAATATGAGATTGAAGCGAAGTTGCAGTCTCATCATTCTCTGGGGGTGTTTCCAAAGATTTGGAAACATACTCACCAGTAGTTTCATCCTTAGACAAATATTGGGCAAGAAATGCTGAAAGTCCAACGTTTAATTTCTTTACTTCTTCATGGGACTCTCCTAAAGCTTTTTGGTTTGCCTCTAATAATTCCGCCTTCTCCTTCTCCAAAACTTCAAGCTTCAATTTCAGCTCATTCAGTTCACTTTCTTGGGTTTTTGCCAATTCCAATGCCTGTTCTTGGGATTCAATTGTCTCTTGTTGACTCTGAATAATACTATTCAACTTCTGGAGATCGATAAGGTTCTGCGTAAACACCGATTCAACCTCAGTGGATCTGGCCTTGACCTTTTCATGCTCTTTGCTGAGTAATTGATAATCAGTATCCAGTTTGATGAATCTCCTCTTTACACTATTTTCGTCATCGTCTTGAATCTCCTTTGAGTATGTCCCGTTAATTTGTTCCTTCAATTTAATATTCTCTGACTCAAGACTGTTGATTTTATCACTTGCAGCTTTGACACTCTCTGTAGTTGATAATTTCAAAGCATCTAGCTCCTTAGACAGAGCATCAATGACTTCCTTATAGTGCTGCTTCTCATCAGAAGAGATTCCGGAAACAATACCGACAGATGATGGCTGAATTGTCGACTTATTCTGGGACCCAATGTTTGCACTGGTGCCTTTGTTTTTTGAGCCAGTTCCAACAGCTACGGCACCCAAGAGTCCTGCAACACCTGCTGTTGCTGCTGTTGCTGCTGTTCCTACAGCAGTATTGATCCCATGAGTGGCCTCCTTGGACGCACCAGTTATATCGTCAACAACATTAGATGATGGTAAAGGTGCAAGAACACTGGCTCTAGGAGTAACATCGTTATCTTCTTCGATGGTGGCAGGAGAATCTGTGACGTAGCTATCCAAGATGTCGGAGCTTCTAGCAGTACTGTGGATGCCATACAGTTTTGATGAACCATTGTCTTTGGGAACATCAAGTGAGTTTCCAGAATTCATAGAATTCTCTATATTCTTCGACAAAGCACCCGGTAATGACACATTAGAGATTTCCTTGGAGGTTGGAGCGGCAGGAACATCAACTTTTGAGTTGGCTAACGGAACAGGTATCTGCAACGGTAGATCAACATCTTCATCATCTGCAGGAACAACAGATTGATTTGGTGTTGTTACATCATTATCTGGTGATTTTGTTTCCATATCACTCTGGTGTGTGGTTGTTGAATGGCTGAGATCAGATGGCAATGGTTCTGTATCGCGTTCTCTGTTATAAACACTCTCTGCATTTTCCTGATCAGTTGCATTTTTAGCATCCCAGGCAGTTCCAACAGCGGTGCCTGTAGCAACAGCAGTTCCAATAACAGTTGCACCTTTCAATCCAGGTGTTCCTCTTGAACTGTTTACATTGTCAAAGTTACCAGGAGATGGCAGCATCTTTTTTTCAGGTGATAAGTTTTTAACAGAAGCTGGAGTAAATATTGAGGATCCAGCAAATTTTTCCTGATTTGAGCTTGCAGCAGGAGTGCTGTACTGCTGTAATCCTGGAACAAGTCTCTCCAGGTTTGAAACATCCAACATTGTGAGCAACGTACCAACACCGTTATCCTCTTCTGAAGGTTCTAGGTTTTCACCTAGTCTTGCGTACTCTGCCAATTGACCACCTAGCACCAAAAGTTTGTTATCCTTGGTGATTGACAAGGTATGTCCATATTTGCCCTGTGGAGACAATGGATAACGATTCATTACAAACCAAGTCTTTGTTATCAAATTCAAAAAGAAGAAATCTTGGAATGCTTGACCTGTGGAATCTTTGCCTCCATAAATTATCAAACAATCTTTATGAATCACAGAAGCATGTTCCTCAACTGGTGGAGGTGGTGTACCAAATGTCTTTGGATTGTCCCATTTGTTTGATAAAGGATCGTAAACCCAAAGGTCATTTACTAACTTGTGACCTGTTGAACCACCAAACAACCACAATTTATTATCGTACACGTCCATCGTATGATTTGTCAATGGAGGAGGTCTCACAGGATCAGCAGGTGTTATCCATTCCCAATGACAATCCGGACGACGGAATGAACTAAGGTTAAACATAACCAAATCGTTATGGATAGCATCATCCAATTGCCCACCGTATAAAAACAGCTTAGAATCAAAATTTCTCACTGAGATGACACCAATGGTATGACCATATCTACCAGAAGGTTTTCTTCCCGTAGGTCTAGGAATGGTCCATGTATGGGAACTGGTATTGAACAAGTATAAATCGTTATCAATTTCACCGTCATCGTTAGTCACGGTATCACCACCGAAAACAACAAAGGCATTGCCACAAGTAGTAGAGGCATGTCCAACTCGAGGAGAAGGTGAATTATCAGAAATTTCCACCTGTAAAGTTTGGAATTGACCAGTTTCCTGATCTTGTTTGATGATCCATGTGTCACCATATACCGAGGTGTTATGGAGTCCACCCATGACAAACAGTTCATTTCGTTCATTTGCATGTTGAGATGCACCGTGTCTATAACGTGGGAATGGACTAAACAATAATTTGGTTCTTGACCATGGTGTATTTGGCTTATATGGGAAATGTGATTGTGAAGGAGACGATAGTTGGAAGTTCCCCTGTTGATTCTGATTAAAACCATTCTGATGTTGTTGTTGTTGGAATGCATCATATGCCGGAGCGGAACCAAATTGTCTCTGATGAGGTGATGGTGCCATATTACCACGCTGTGGAGATCTCTGATTGTAAATGTTGTTGTTATGATCAAACCCAAGAGGTGTAGAATTCACATTTTGGAATTGTTGTCCAGTGGTTACTGATGATGACGATTGGGAAGGGAATTCCTTTTGTAACAGTGGCGACCCCTGGGCCTTTGATCCTGAAGAGTTCAACGATGTCTGTGGAGAATTTCCTTCCGTGCTAGTAGTTCTCTTCTTAGGAGTATCAACGTCTTTATGCTTCTTTTTACCAAACTTGAAAGGTGTCATCATCTGTGCACTGTTCAACGGATTAATTGGTAGGAAATTTCACGATAAGTTGGCAATGTAAAGTGTTCAGATATAAAATAGCAGTTCTATAGCAAAAGCACACTGACCGCCGTGATGATGTTTCCAAGCGCCAATGGTTTCTGCTTTTTGTTGTTTGTTTGTTTGTGTGTTTGTTGTTTGTTTGTTGATATTTGTTGTTTTTTTCTCACTCCGTCTTCTGTTTTACCTGCCGTTTTGGCAGACCTCTTAAGAAATCGCTAACCCCTTTTATTTTGGGACAAAACGATCGTCGGAATTGTTTTTCCGGCTTGGGGAGACCAGTGTGTCGGAATTCGTGAATCCAATTCCGATCACACGATGAGTGTTATTCCGATCATACTATGACTTTATTCCGACCACCCTTCCCCCACCCTCAATAATACGGGCCTTTATTTCCACCACAACGATCTGCTTAATCAAAATCCACAACTTACAAAGTGCAATCACGGTTACAGCCTTGCTTTTATAGATCAATTGTACAGTTTTTTTAATACTGGCGCATGGAGGGAAAACTGGACGGGAAGGGAGGAAAAACTTATACACCGACGGAAAATATATACACACACATATATACACATTGGCGCATAGGAAATAGCAAGAAATTGACGGCGCTTTATCACTAACTACTGAAGATTTCATCACATACTGGTTTAACAAGGTTGTTGTTTGCTTTATCTGTATTTGCTACTTAATTCTCCCTCCTCCTCCAATGGATAAAGATGATAAATTTGACAAGTTCATCCAAGATTTCGATAAGTCCTTGGACACGGACACATCGTCTTTTAAAACCATTGGACTTCACAAGACAATAACCGGGAATTCTACTGGGAGAATGTCTTCATCGCCAAGTTCACCAGTTATTTCTACACCGACAAAATCGAGAAGGAATTCGATTCCTCCGGAGGAGGCTCCTCTACACCCAATAAGAACTCTGGATTCGATACTGGATGGTGTTGATGGAAATACCGGTATTAAACCCGGTATCATGGTCAACACTCCACCGTCTACAGTCACCACCACGGCAACAGATGGATCTAATCCGAAACCAGTGAAGCTATCGTCGGGATTCTCTGGTGCAGGAGGTATGAAGCGTTCATCCACAGTTGGCAGTGGACTACTAGCGAGACAGCCCTCTCGTCGTGGGTTGAATTTGAACTTGATGAATACGCATACTCGTCAGCACTCCTCCAGCTCAAGGGTGACGAGTCCAGAACAACTGGGGTTCTCATCGTCGAACTCTACGCCACAGAGGGATAACAACTTCACTCCGAGTAGAAGAATATCCACGACACCAAATGGGAAACTCAATGTCTCCTCTGCTTCAAGACCCAGACGTCGGACAAATTCCAGTGTCACTTCGACTGATTTTGACGAGCTCAGTGATACTTTTAGGATGTTGGCAACGAAGGAGATGCGTATAGTAGAGTTGAAAGAACAGATGAAGAGAATACAGAAGGAATTGGAGCTTGAAGAGGCTGAATTGAAGAAGTTAAAGACCGAAATTGGAAACACGATACAGAAGGATATGTCATCGCCTTCAATATCGCAAAAGACCATCAAGGAAGAGCCAACAGAGACTCAAGCACAATCTGCAGAACAGCATCACACACGTCCATCTCAGGTGAAACCAATACAAAGCTCTAGTTCAAAGAGAACGAGTATATGGAGTAAACCTGTTAATTTCCTCAACCAATTTGATCAACTATTACAGAATGAGATTGAAAAATTGAACAAGGATTCGTTTGGGTCTTCTACAACGTCTACAAAGGATGACGATATGTTGAACACTGTTTCAAGCTCTCTGTGGACGTTTGTCTCTGATGTCAAACAAGGGTTGATGGGTGATTATGATACTGATGATGATATCAACGGTAATGGAACTAAACACGAACAATCAAATACAACAGCTCATGACCAAGAAATGATTACGATACATACGCATAAATAAAATAAACCTATTCTTTGAAGCATATATACATAAAGAAGCTTATAGAACAATCTCATCATTACCTCTTCACAGGTAAATCACCTCTTCATAGGTAAATTAACTCATCGAGCATATGCTTTCTGTATTTGAAACAGCACGACTTTGTTGACATCATTTGATCAAAACGAGGTGTCATCATGCTTGTAGTCGTCATACACCTCATCCCAAGAGTATCTCTCATTGTGTTGTTGTCCAACAAGCCTGGCACTTTGAAAGGGGGTTTCAAAAGCACCATCTGGTACATTTGCTAATGGATCAGGCAAAGGGTTTGTCTTGGTATCCCCCTTCTCTCCAAGCTGTGACTCTAGCTGTTTCTTGTGGATATCCTCACCGTTGGCATCAACTAACTTTGTCTCATCCTCGTTGAGTTCAACTTGTCCAGTGGAAACCTTTGTCATCAAGTTCAAAAACTTTGAGTTGGCAAACTTCTCAGAATCACTGGATTTCATGATCTTCTCCACTTGTCTGGCAGCTTCTCTGAATTCGACATTGTTATTACGGTTACGAATAGGTTCTTCTTCAAGTTTGACATTGTCTTCAAATTGTTTCTCCAAAGATTGGAATTCACGTTCCAAATCAGCATGATTTGGTTCCATCAAATGTGTATCTTCCACCTGTGCTTGCATATAGCTGTTATTCAACCTCTGAGTACCCATTAACCCCATCGATGTCCCCATGGAAGTACCCATGGTCATCCCAGTGACGTTGAGCGCATAGTTCTGTTGAACCTGAGGTGTTTGATAAAACTGTTGACCGCCCATTTGTGAACTCCTCTGTGAGTTCATCTGGTTCATAAACTGAGCATTCCAGCTATTACCCTGTTGTCTGCTCTGGCTCTGAAGTGGAGCTTTAGCTGCCGTGAAATCACTAGCCCATGAAGAGCTTCCCTGTTGTTGTTGTTGTTGTTGTTGTTGTTGTTGTTGTTGTTGTTGTAGCGGCTGAATGTTCATGGGTCTCTGGAAGGCATTTGCAAACATCGGATCAAACTGAGCTTGGGTCTGTTGATGGAGTTGGAATTCACGCTCCAGACTCATCCCATCATTTGACCTGAATGACTGACCATTAACTGCCCTTCTCTGTGAGGCATCTTGATGAAGCGATCTATCCACTTGAGCGTGAGATGAGAGCTTCTGTACTGCATTAACTGGTCCACACGACATTCTGGTTCTCTCGGTTGATTCTTCTCTGCTCTACTGGTTTGGTTTTTCAGTGATGAAGTTCTTCTTCTTCTTCTTTTTCAACTAAATTTCCGCTTCGGAACGGGGGACTTTTGTTTGTTGATAACGACGAAAATTGCGGAGGTTAAATGAGTGACACAGAGTAATTTGAACCGCGGCAGCTGATAGTGATAGGAACACTGAAGGAGAAAAAAAAAATCGCGGGGTCTTACTTTCCTGTTCAGTCATATTTCCTGATATGGATTCTTTTTCAGTTTTTTTTAGCTGAGAGGAGCCGGGGAAAGCAAAAAAAGGCGAAGGTAGCACTCACGCTGGGGGTCGAACCCAGAATCTTCTGATTAGAAGTCAGACGCGTTGCCATTACGCCACGCGAGCTACGTTCGAAAACCGAAGATGAACCGCCTTACTAAAAGATAACTACAGCAAAGAACTCTAGTTAATACTGTTGTAGTTGGTACTGGTGTAGTTTCTAAAAGTGATGGTGCATCTTAAACTGTAAACATGGAAAACTTCATTTGTAGATATGTTGATGAAGAGTCCAAGAACACGCACCTGGCTCCTGATCTCTTAACTGTACATAATTATACACTCCAGTCTGTAAAAAGTAGGTATGGTTTTAACATCTACGATGGTGAATGTACACTACAGAGTAAAGATCTTTAACGTATCAAAAGTCATAAACTGATTATCTCAAGATAAATTCACTCATCAATTATATCAAACTTAGAAAGCCAACAAACCCATAACGGCGGCAGCCAAGACGGAACCAGCAGCCTTACCAGCAGCACCCTCGAAGGTGGAGACTTCAACAGAGGTTTCCTCAGCAGTGGTGGTCTCCTCAGCAACAGTGGTCTTCTCCTCCTCAGCAGAGGTGGTTTCCTCATCAGTGGTCTTCTCCTCCTCAGCAGAGGTGGCTTCCTCAGCAGTGGTCTTCTCCTCCTCAGCAGAGGTGGTTTCCTCATCAGTGGTCTTCTCCTCCTCAGCAGAGGTGGCTTCCTCAGCAGTGGTCTTCTCTTCCTCAGCAGAGGTGGTTTCCTCAGCAGCAGTGGAGGTCTCCTCAGCAGCAGTGGTGGTCTCCTCAGCAGCAGTGGAGGTCTCCTCAGCAGCAGTGGTCTCAGCAGTGGTCTCATCAGTAGTGGTACAACCACCAGTGTAGTCACAGGCTTCCAGACCGGTGTCAATGGTGTACTCATCCGTCAAGGTTGTGGAACATCTCAATGTACCAGTAGGTTCAGTTGATAAAGTCTCACAGGCAGCCAAAGCAGAGGAAACATAAGGACCGTAGTACTTCCACAAAGTCCAACCACACTCCATACAGGTGTCGTAGTACTTGTTCAATTCGGAGTCAGCAGCACACAAACAGGTGGTGTTGTATGGACCGGCGTACTGGTTTTCTTCGTTGGTGGTACAGTCGGAACCACCCATGATCATCAAACCACAGGCAGCATGACAAGCAATGGTAGCACAGTCATCAGCAGAAGCAGCCAAAGCATAGGCCTCTGGGTCTGGGTGAGAGATGGCAACGGCTTCAGCGTAGGCCTCAGCGTAAGCCTCAGCAGCAGCAGCGGCTTGTGGGTTGGCCTTAGCCCATGGCAAAGCAACGGCAGCTGGGGAGGCAGCAGCAGAAGCAGCGGAAATCAAAGCAGAAGCGATAATGAAACGAGTGGAGTATTGCATCTTTATGGAGGTGACTCTAGTGAAGAACTAGAAAACTTCAGCAGGTTGACAGGGTTACAAGATGTGGGATTCGGTGTCCTTAAATACTCAAGCAGAATATGGTAGGGCGAGGGACTGGCAGGGTGTACGTTTTGCAGGTCCTAATAAGCCAATTCACCGATAACTTGTGGGTTGTCTTTACAAAATGCGTTGTTGACTCCTTGTGATGTACGCATACACAGAAGGAACGCACAGCTGCAGACACTACGGGACAGTCAAAACAGGCACGACCGTATCCAATTCGAGTAAACTTGCGGGAGCCTCATAGTAACCAAAGGTTCTAGGCATGGCAATTAAGCCTCTCGTAGCTTGGCTCCTTCTGTCATTGGCTATCTTTCTCACCTTATTGTCTAAATTGGGATATGTATTTACTTTTCGGGTGTACTTTTTCATGCACCATCAACACGAGGACAATTGATCAAGGCAGATAACAGAAAATTTTCCTCTTGAAATCTCATGATATATCGCTGATTGAGACAAGTTGCCAAGTGAGAGAAAGAAGCTTGTGAATCTCAAGATTAAGACATCTGCTCGCTCGCTGGTCCTCTTTGTAATCACGTTTGATGGCCTAATGACAGTATTAATCGTCCAAAGAACACCGTCAACGGCCAAAGCAACAACCTGCCTGTAAACACCGATATGTTTCCTCCGCGCAAAGGAAAATTGAAACCCTTGCAGGTTCCGAAGCTCTTTTCCATAAAGTTTGCCTAAGCCAGTAGAGCCCCCCTCCTCCCACCCCCGCCGTCAGTTCTCCTACAAACTTTGGTGTATCTCCGGTAAATTTCCCAACGGCTGTTTACTTCTAAAGTGACATTTCTTAGCTCATGACTTAACAAACAATCCACGCGTCAGCTGTGTGTAGGCGGTATTGTTTACCTCCTTCCCGTTTTTGAAATTGCCGGAAGTAGAGCCATGTTATGGTTACTGTGTTATTTGTATAAATATCATGTATGGTTCCCTGATCGTGGTTGGTTAAATTTCCCGTGTACGCTTTTGGTTTGGTGTTTGTAGAAGGTCACGTTTAGCGTAAAGCATCTTCGGACAAATAGCGAACGCTGAACACCCGTGTAATGTTGTACCGCTGAAACTGTTAACTCTTGAGCTGTGTGCCTGTGTGTTGACCGTGGCCAGTAGGTAGAGGCGTTCTGGCTTTATGACTTGCGGATCTTGAGCCATCACATTACAAGTCTCGAGATTGTCTGCAACTACTCAGCTCTACACTCAGCTCGATACGAAGGTATCTACACACTGCGAAATTACCTTGTAGCAACTCATCAGCTATCTGTCTTCATCCTCAAGTATTCTGCTCATTCTTGCAGGTTCTAAGCTCCATAATACTAAGCCACATGGTTAAAATCAAAACATGTTTATCGGTGATTCAAAAAGTGGTGGTATACGGCTCTGTTTCACACCCTTTGCACCTCTTTTTTTATCTCGTAGATCAGCGTCGGATGTTCACAACCACGTAACTGCACCCCATTGTAAATTCTACGAATGCAATTCTCATGAAGTTACCACTAACTACTTATTGACTTAAACCCGGCCCACACCCAGTTTGCCCACTCCAATTGACACCTTCTTGTGTTGTGACCTAAGTCATGCAACCAAGCTGTCATTCGCTGGCTGATATTAGTTCTAAATTCCTCTGGGCAAGTTATGAACAGCAGACTGAGAGCTCGACGAATTGGAATTTCACCTGGCACTGTGTAAGTTGAAACAGGGACGACACGAACCATACCGAATCGCTTATGCTCTGAAAACGTGGGATACATGAAACAGCGCGTTCAAATGTTTTGTCAACAAACATTCACATACGGGCGTGATTGTAACTTTGCATATTGAATATTTGGACAGACTGGACTATTGATACTGTGCTAGGTAACTCCTTTGACCATTGATCAGTTACCCATATTTGTGTGGAGATCTGATGAAGAATCTGGTTTTTGAGCTGTATTAATTTCACACACCTGGAGCTTCACACTCATAGAAACAAGTCGTGAAATAGCCGATGTGCCGTAAGTTGGCAACTAGTTCCTAAAGCATCTGCACATTGTGCGATAGTATTCCAGGACAACTGTATATATGGTGTGAAATTCATCATTGTACGACTTTTAATCCATTCATTGAACAAAGCTTGGATCTAAAGTTGAGAGCTATTCTATAGATCTGCTCACATCAGAATAAAAGCGCGTCTAATATACTGGCATTCACAGGAACGTCTTCCAACTCAACACAGGCGAGTCGCAAGCGATGGTAAACTATTGCATCTGCTAAAGAGGCGCTTGGTACTACATCTCCAGTACACATCTTGGACCAGGAATCTGACTATAACGTCCTCTACCTGTCATTCTTTCAACAGAAGCATTCTCCGTCTCAATGATATGAGGTTGACCGCTGAAGCTATTACTACGGTTAACTGCATTGTCTAGTCAGATTCCAGCTCAAGCGTGTCTAACGTGTAACCTGGAACTAATAAGGTAAACAGCGGGAGAAGATGGCAAGTGTGAAGTCTATGAAATATAAGAACCAAACACACACTCTAGAGTATCAACCAGCAAAATCACCACACGTCAGATGTTGACTCCTTAGGCAAATCTCCTTGGACAAATCTCATCAGACTTATCACTTCGGAGATATAACTTCAGACATATTACTTTGGACAGTAACGAAGCGAACGCTCAACACTGGATGCTCACTACGGACTGAAGTGCGCGTACAAAATCTGTGCGTGTGTTGTGTTGTGGAGTTTTGTTACTACGGAACCGGGGGTTTTACGGTTAGACATATAAAGTCAGCGGATAAATGTGCGAGTAGGTTGAGACTACGTGTGTCCGGATGTATAATGGTGAGAGACTAGTTCGTAGGTCGAGGTAACAGAGCTACATTCACGGTGAGGTCATGGTTGCCACCCTGCTTGTGGCCTAACAGCCCTGAGAAATTAGCCTTGTTTACCTCTCTGTTCGTGTTCTTCTGATTACTGTCGAGTATATGGGACGGAATGTGGTATTTTTAGCTGTGAAGCTGGTTATGTCCTTGTAGATTGCAGTCCAAGACAAGAGGGCTAGAGGTCAGCATTGAACATTGTTTTGTTCAGTTTGATGGTCTATGG
The DNA here is from genome assembly GCA_030569715.1 of Williopsis samutprakarnensis. Taxonomy (NCBI): domain Eukaryota; kingdom Fungi; phylum Ascomycota; class Saccharomycetes; order Phaffomycetales; family Wickerhamomycetaceae; genus Williopsis; species Williopsis samutprakarnensis. The sequence goes on from JAJMLQ010000129.1 coordinate 224,206, forward strand.
CTATAGTCATAGATGGCTCAACTTTCGTGTACACACAGCTTCCTAGAGAGGTTCGTCCTGTAAAAGATACTTCTGTCCACTTCTCGGCTCGCGTGAATTTAGGACCCAGTACATAACTGCGCCGTCTGTTGACATTTGCACAGCTAAATCACTCAGTGTCATTAGGTTGTCATGCCTTGTCCAAGATCTTTTCCCAATCATCTGATCCTAATTATTTGACTGAATCCCGGCCAGAGATGTACAGTATTCAAACAGGTCGTGTACAAGAGCTAGAGATCTTAGTGGCAACTACAAACTGAATTAACAGTGAAAATTTGTATATTATAACGAACCGATCCAGTGATTCACTCGAACTTCAGGAGTCCAGCACATAACAATGAACCTCCATAGAATCGAAACAGCCCAAAAAGGAGCCAAGCGTTAGTCATGAGAAGCAAAAGGTATCATGTATACACTTAAATTAATGTATCCACAACAAGGTATCCGAAAGTAAAAAATTTCTAAAAATGAAAGCTAGAGCATATTCAAGTCAAGAAATTTAGAAAGCCAACAAACCCATGATGGCAACGGCCAAAAGGGAGCCAGCAGCCTTACCAGCAGCACCCTCAAAGGTGGACAACTCAGCAGTGGTCTCCTCAGTCTTTGGAGCCTCAGTCTTTGGAGTCTCAGTGGACTTGGTCAAGGTAACAGTCTCCTTGGTGACGGTGGTCTCAGGGGCCTCAGTCTTTGGAGTCTCAGTCTTTGGAGCTTCAGTCTTTGGAGCCTCGGTGGTTGGGCAGTAGGTGGTGTAGACGGTCTCCTTACCGTTCTCGGTCTTGGTGACAGTGGTAACACCAGTGGTGACTGGAACCTCGGTACACTTCTCCTCCTCACAAGAGGTGATGGTGACAACGGTGGTTGAGATGTCCTTGGTGGTGGTGGTAGAGGTGGAGAGTGGGCAGTAAGTGGTGTACTCAGTAACAACACCCTCAATGGTCTCAGTGACAACGGTGACACCGGTGGTGACTGGAACCTCGGTACAGACCTCATCACAAGAGGTGATGGTGATCACAGTGGTGGAGATGTCCTCAACGGTAGCAGTGGAGGTGACGTTGGTGTAAGCAGCAGAAGCAGCAGAGACAAGAGTGGCAGCAGCGATAGCGTTAGAGAATTGCATTGTTGGATAAGCGAGTGTGAATGTTGATGATCTGTCGCAACAGAGGAACTCATGACAGTTTGAGTAGGGATCACCATGCCTATTTATAGTGGAACAGAACAGAGCACAACGTCGAACAGTCTTCTCTTCAAACTCCATAACAGCTTGTTATGAATATGCGTCCATAAGCACCAAAATGCCATTATATGCGCGGCCCACCTTATAACAAATCGTATTTGTCCATAAATATGCGACAATTTAACAAACTCCACTTGTATTGTGCATCATAGCAACATGTAAAAATGGAATTCCCTTTACCTAATCTGGAAGAAAGACTGAAAGGAGTGGGAAACTCTTATTTCAGCCCTACAATTAACGAAAATACAGCAAACGAAAGGAGTAATTTGGCGAAAACCAAAAGAGCAAAGGTTAAATCGAGCTTTGTTTACAAAACAGAAAATGCAACTTCAAAGGCCCATTCCAAGCTTTGATGTAATTTACCCACGGTGTATTGGCGAATGGTGTGGAAGAGCACTTGTGAAGCCATGATCATCGCACTGGTGTGATACAGGTACAAAGCTAATGGAACAGGCTCGAGACGTCTTCACAGTTGTCATCGCTCTGCAATCTGCAGCGAGGCAGCCCCGATTATGAGTCAGTTTGTGTGTTTTTGTATAGTCCTCGTGGGCCCATTACCTTCATGGTCATCCTATCCGTCACTAGCGGTCACCAGCGGCGCATGGGGTTGGGATATGGCGAGTTCTAGCGAAGTTACAAGCTGAATAAAGTTGGAAATACGCGTCGACGTACATTTCTGTTGATGTTTGCACGTTGCACACATGTATGAGAAAAACGCACGGTTGCGTAAATCTGACAAACCTGTACCGTTCAACAGGGCCGTGTCTTTGCTTTGCCAGACCAAAATGATGGTTTATAGGGCCAATAGGACCCGTGAAGGATAGTTTAAACCATAACATATCAGCCACTTCAATCACAGTTTGCCCCTTTCGCCTCTCTTCCGTCTTGTTTTTTCCGCTATCCACCTTGTGGAACACACAGTAACGGTCCATGCATCACTGCTTGATACTTATCTCGAGTGGGTTTAGAGAGAGATAAAGCGAAGTATGTAAAACGTAGGAAGACTCTCCAAAATGGTAGTACCTGCGAGTTAAAATTGGTGTATCTACTGATCGGTCAGGTGGGACAATAACTTTCCGATCTTTTTTGCCTCCTTCATTCCGTTAGATGGCACTCTCAATAATGGGCAATATCAGCCGTCTGAAGATCTTTGGAAGATCTTTCTTTGAGTGCTGTGGTACCTACAACTTTCGCTCAACTTCTGACTGCTATGCACCTAGCAAAAACAACCTCCCGACGTTTCAAAGTTGCTCGTAATGAAATTTGCCCTTTTGAAAGGTGGAGGTGGAGGTGATTAATTCCATCACAATACTGGTTATAACCCTGTTGTAACGCTGTTGGCCCAACACATGCTAACTTCCAAGTTCGTAGCCCTTGTGAACCCGCACCAAATATAGATCGAATCCCTTTTTTACACATATAAACTCGAAAGCACTGTAATGTTGGTTCATTCACAAACAAAACGCAATCGTAGCCTGATGTTGACTGGGTAAAATGCATTTCCCATGAAACCCTCCGAAGTTAGGAAATATCTCCACGGAATATAGTACGCTCTTAGGAACACTACAAAATGGCAAACAGGAACGCCTTCTCCAACCAATGTGGATTGGAAAGTTGCTGTCCTTTCACAAGACACCCAGTGGCTCATTGCTCGCCGATTAAACGCCCATACCTAACGTGCACTCCCTACAATTTGTAACCACTGCTCTCTGTCTCCCTGTCTTCTTCACTCCCGAAGTGAGCTGAGTCCTGCCTAGCAACGTCTGCACGCTCAACAGAGCAACCAAACGCATCCCGCTTAATAAAGTTTTCCCAACCTAAACTACAAATTGGGAAACAACTGTGTAAGGCTCGAACTGGGAAGTGGTGTAAACAGGAAAAACGACAAGAAAAAACAAAGAAAACCCGGTAAAGTTCCTACAGAGTTTGTTTTGTTGTTGTTTTTTATTTGCTGCTGGTTTCTTCATTACCTAGGTAACAACAGTACTGTAAAAAAATTTTATCTCCCGCGATCAAAGCTTAAAGCTTAAGTCTCCAAGGCAGTGATGAAGAACTGACCAATCATATGCTTTGTTTATCAAATTGTTTACTCGTGTATTATCGACTCTGTCGTGTGCCCATTACCCTAAGCTAACCTGGGAAATAATATATACCGAGGACGTAGTTAGTCTGTACACTTAGCACCACTATTTATCAAGTATGTTGTGCGATGTCAAACCACTGAGCTGGCGTGATGTTCATCGTCAACAAGCTCTAAGTAAGACCCGATCCATTTCCTGAAAATGGTGAACAAAAAGCACATGGTGATCATCATTCGATTCATTAAAAGGTATAATTAAGATTATTAGTCGCGTATCTCAGTGTGCGACACGAATCTGTGATGCTTATAGATTTACGAGCCAACAACTACGCGATCATCCCGAGAACCATCCAACCTCTGCCATTCCGCTTTGAAAGTGAGGGGGGACGATCCACAGCCTATTCTTATTAGGCCAAAAGGAGTACATGTGAATCGTCTAAGTAAGAATTAGACGTGGTTAGTAACTACTTCTGTGTGTTTATACACGACCTGAAGTGTAGCTCGTCCAATTTTCAAGGCCCGTGGGGATATTAAAGTGTAGTCCCAGGACGACTGTTTAAGCTGTGACATGAGTGATAATGAGTAGACCGACGGCACATCACCACCAATGTTCATGTTTCGACTCTATAGGCATTCGTTGTTCTTGAACTTCTCCGCGTGATGATGTAGAAGTTGTGGAAACTCTAAGACCCAACAAAGGTGGCAATTTGTAAACAAAGAGAAGAGTACTTGTCGTCCAGAGAATGACATCATACTTTGAAAAACTTCATCATGTTACTAGGCTACACACTTACACCAAACACATCATAGGCTGTGATGGCATTTGGCTAGTTAGAGCATGCAATGTTCGATAAAGTACTGGAAATGTTGCAAAATATTTGCAACGCATTGTTTGAAATATTTAATAGCTGAGCTCTGTGTACTGGGAGTATAATGTCTATCAGTACTTATAATGGCTCAAAGCAAGAGCTTTGGCCACAATTGTGAGTCCTTGAGATCAAGACTCTGTATGAGAGATACCATGTGATGAAGGTACCATGTGATGAAGGTGCTGCACAGTGCGTGAATCTCTAAATTGAAGAGACCATTTCATAGAGCTCTCATCTGTGAAATACAAAGAGAATCAATATCAACACTACACCTGAAAGAAGTATAAGAAAGACACAGGGACCCACCGTGCATCACAATAGCAATAACAGCTTAAGATGTACTAGTTAATGTGTCATAGGAATCGGTGGCATCTCAAAGACTCGAATATCGACCCTTTATTATGGCCCATTATGGATATAATCGTCTGAACGATTAATTTCCATAGTTATATACCGTCGGTCTTTGAAATTTTCCCGGGAACATTCATCACAGAACAGCTGAAAGTTCTTTGAATATGATGCTCTTTCACTGAACCTTTTCCCTCTTTATTCGTTCATTTTATGAGTAATTCATTTACTTTTGAATAGTGTGCTATCATCATTGGTTTGGCCCTCTAACTGCCTTCAAGGCATAAGAGCTACTCATACCAGATATACTTAACTCGGGAACTGTTAACACCTGAGTATCCTGTGTCTAGTTTCTATTATCATATAAAGATTGTTGTGGGCGAATCTATACTAAGAATAGGTCTCGTTAAATGATCTTAATGTCGCAGTTAGTAAACCTGCACATTGGGTATGCAATCAACAGATTAGTTATGTTTAACTAATATATCATAAGAGAAAGCAATATTCATAGATCTGTGTATATGAAGTACTATTTATACAATAAATGATAGTGTATATCACATAATATTCAATAATCAGGATTGATTTACTTTTAAAATATTTCAAAAAATGAAACAAGTACATTTTTTATCAGAAATTTCACTTACCAAAAGTTCGATGCAGATATATCACAGCCTTTTTTTAATTAATTAACCAATTAGAATAGTTTCTCACAATTACAACACTTTAAAACTATAATTTATAAACATACTTGGCAAGATTACACCACTAATAGTAAACATGACTTTATTTACTGAATAAAACACAGCCATGAAACGTAACATTGGTTTATAACGCAATTGTGTCAAGAAACATCCTTACTTCAAAGCATATAATGTATACACTCTACTGGCTTTCCCTTTTTTTTTGCCTTGGGCACGGAACGGTGCATTTTCATGAACGGACTACTCTTTCATAATGTTTCAACGAGTAGAGAACGTTTCCTACTCCGTGTACAGGCTCAACAGGCTCAATTGATCACGATAGTCACTGATCAGTGCTGTGTAACGGTCTTAATTTCTGAGGTCGCAGCAACGTTGAATGCGCTGTATTCCGTTTCAAGTGGTTGGAATGAAACGATGGGTAAAGTTATACAAACGACTTATCCATAGGTAGCACCACGTACAATAAAGCACGGAGTTCAATCCACGTCCAGAGAAGATGCTACAAATACTGTTTCCTCTCTGATTGATCAGATTCCACACATTTCTCTATATAATAGCCAGTGTATACTGTTTCCAGCTCGTTGTATCATATCTGTTTCAGCGTAGCTCATATTGGTATTAAATCAATATACCTTCCTAGTTGTTGTTCCAATTATCTCAACGATTTCTACCGTGTAGGCGGCCTGTATTGTAGAACCACTTGAGAGTATCACAGAGCATCAAGGATAATAGCCTTTAAACCAGTTTCTTTCATATATAAACGGTACGATATGTCCCACTTGTCCCATATGTCCCAGCATCCACACACCAAGCAGGACACGGGACAAAACAGCGACACCGTACACCTTGAATTTTTTCTCCGGACAAAACTATAACAGCAGTACTGGCCATAGCCCCAAAGGCGTGTGTTTACATGTTGATACGAACGCTGAAGAGAGCAACCTTGACCAGAATGAGCACAGTGGGACTTTACTCGATGTATGTCATCAATGCGGACTCCTCAGATGGAGAACTCATCGCCATGTCCTCGGATCCTGAAGAGAACGAGGACAGGCTCTTGTATATGGAGCAGCAGAGGATGATGAGACAGAAGTTCGAGGACGAGAACCCAGGCCTGACGTACAAGATTCACGTTCCAAGGGAGTTCTTATCGACCGAGTCGTATCGGCGTTCCCACGGCCTACTATCCGAAGACGAGGAGGCTGCAAAAGCCGATGCCAAAAGAGAGCGTAATAGACGAAGAAGGCAGAATCGTGCACTGAAGAAGAAGGAGGCAGAGGAGTTGATGAGTGCTCAGAAGCAATCTCACGGCCCAGTTAGAACGAGAAACCCAGGCTGTCGCTTCTTCGAGCCTGACTGCGATAAGATGGCAAAGTCTGACGCCGCAACGGTTCCCTATGATGAGCTCACCTCGTTGAGACAGGATAGACTGAGACGACTGAACACCTATTTCCAGAAGGTTGACCTCATTCGCAAGAAGCACCCCGTCTTACAGAGCGAAGGCCATTACCACTCGTTGAAGCAGGCCATCAGAAATGTCTCTGACCCCTTGAACATTTTGATCTCCCTCGACGTTGAAGCGTTCGAGTTCAACAACAACAAGGTCACCGAGATTGGTGTCTCCATCTACGACCCTGGCCACGAGACGCTGTCCATGGTGCCACACCTGAAGACTATTCACCTCTTACCGAAGGAGAACTTGAACATGCGTAATAAGAAGTACGTTGGCGATAACAAGGACAACTTTTTATGCGGGAGCTCCATCATCTTACCGTTGAGCCAATGTACCGTTTTCCTAGAGTTGCTGTTCCACCATTATCTCGTCCATAAACGGGAACAAGGCTTTGACACTGTCTTTGTGGGCCATGATATCCGTGTTGACCTGAGCTGGCTGAGATCGCAGATAGGCGTCGACGTCCCAGACAATATTCTCATTGCAGACACTCAAAAGATGATGGCTTCAGTCATCGGAAGACAGGTTGGACTTTCAACACTGCTGACGATGTTTGAGATACCCCACGGATTCCTACATAACGGTGCTAATGATGCTTACTTCACTCTGCTGTTGGCCATGAGACTGGCCGATCTCCCCTATAGAACGAGATGGTCTATGGACCAGCCTCATTTCCAGCAGTGGTTTAACAAGCAAGAGCTCCGTATCAAGGATTCTCAGGGATACAAGAGAAAAGGTGGCCATGGTGTAGCACCTAAACTCGTTGGTCTCGAACCTGCCCGTTTCCGTTGGGGAAAAGAGGCATTTGACCATGTCTTCCTCGATGCAAAGAGTACCTAGCACCACAGAGAGTTTCAACCAGCAGGGATTCGCTCAACAGATCGAATCCTACACTCAGTACAGTGGTAGAGGTATAGAGATACACTCGTTTTGGTACATTTCTTATTTAGCCGTGCTCCAATCACGACACAATCTGCTGTCGTGATTACCAATAATTTACGGCGTCTCTGAACAATCCGCTAGTACTTCCGTGTGCCCTATAGAACGCTGCTGATTGCAAGTTTTCCATGGAAAACGACATTTCCAGTGACATACAGCAAACATCGACGACACAGCGTAGAAAGACACTCGCAAGGCAATCGATTGGTTGTCCAAAAGTGGGTATTCTGGGGTTCATTAGAGAAGCTTGTGGCAAAGTGTCACAGTATGTGGGTATACTGTCCCTACCAGCCCCACCGAACCGGCCGCACTTCCCTCCACCAGCGAGCCTCATGGGCTCAGTCTCGTGGGCTCAGTCTCACCAATGTTACACCGTGTGCCCATTGGCAAGAGGAGAGAGGACTGGCTACGTGCAGTGCTAGTCCCAATCTGGTGGATACCATACAACTGCATCTGTATGTAATCCCTCCAGGTGGTCCGCAGTAACTATACAAGTATAAAACTATACTAAACTAAGATATACGGTCTCATAATCTCACCAGCTTTTTGAGCCTTTGGGTATCGACTGATGTTGTACCAGTGTCAAGCTGTGGTGAGCCAAAGAAGGCGATCACCAGCCCTCATCATCCGGCTGTTATCACCAAGACATACCATCAGCCTCATCAAGGTTGTCAGATTCAAATTCAGTTGCATCTGTCTTTGATTCAGCCATCTGAACCTGCAGCAGAAAAAGGCAAACCAGCAATTCATGGCACTGTGTAGTGTCAGAAACATATGGATGCGAATCAGAGACATATGAATCTCCATCCTGAGCTTTGTTAATTCATAGACTAGCAAGCTATAGGATACCATACTCGACCACACTGTCTATGAAGCAGTCACCACATTTTAGTACAAAAATGTGGGTGTACTGGACAGAGCACTAGACAGTTCATCGTTCTCTGATTACACACTCATCTTGGTACGGTCAAGAGCTCATAAGGAGGTTTCCAAGAAGAAGGTGGTCAGTCTTCTTCATGAAGCCTTCACTCATAGTCTCCATCAGTACGGGCGTGACAGTATACCAGAAAGTCTCATCTGACTCATAGAGTGTTGTGACGAAAAGTAGTTGGTTCTGGGGTACAAGTCCCAAAGCAGCGAGGACCTTTTTTATAACCTTGGAATAATAAGTGTTTTGTGTAACCATAGTTACGTTTGTGTATTCAGATTGTACGTAAATCTAGCTCATTATTGGTGAGGTTCTATAGTTACTGCTGGGTAACCGTAGTTAATTCTGTGTAACCATGGTTAGCTTTATATATACGAAATTGCTCTACAGTGCTTGTTATACTATAGCGAGATTATTGTAGCCTATCGCCAATGAGGTAGTTTTTGTACTACCGGTTTCCATGCTGGGCTCATTGTATCGACCATCTGGCAATTGCACTATACTGAGAAGACACTTATCGAGGCAATTAGCTATGGAATGGGTGAATTAGATTAAAGAGCTTACCGTATCAGTCATCGAAGAAGTGCTATACTCAACACAGTAGTGCAAGGTCAATAAAAGAAGAGCACATATTTATTTAAATAGTGGTGGTGTGTTCTTCCAAAAAAAGAGTAAGCACACAAATAAGGACAGCTCAACTCTGTTCGCCTCCACGTTTGATATATTGAACGTATTGCAACATTCTTCCGAAAAGTTGTTTGTTGGAATCCAACTTGTACAACTTCAAAAGGCTCAGTGCACCAAGAACAGTGGCACTGGAGGAGCCAACCAGTGATCCCCAGTAGCTGTGTTCAACCAAACTATCTCTATACTGTCTGAAGGTTGCCAATAGAGCAATTCTAGCGACAAGAGTAGCAAAATAAGGTGACATTGTATCCTTGTAGATGTAAAACCACAACCCAGAGATGAATCCATTTAGACGAATTGGCAATTTAGTGATGAGAAGTGAATATGATGTGATGATGGTCAACAGAGTTGTGACGGAGAGCTTGAAGGAAGACTTTAAGCTCTTTTGTAAGGTTGTCTTCCATTCGAATTTGTCCTCTGGATCGTTCGACCATCCAAATTTCAGATAATTGACCAAGGTGAAGATAGGAACAGTTATAACGAGTAGCTCTGCTAACTTTCTTGGAGATTTTGTCAGTAGAATGCTCTTCAAACTTGCATTTGAAGGATTGAGCACACTGAGCTTTGCGTTTGTATGTGATGGATTGACGTTTGTGAATGTAACTTCTCTATAGAGCAGAGTCTTGTTAACCCTTGTTGCCTGGTGTAAATTGACAAAAAACTCTAGAGGTTTAGGCCAATCTTGCAAGTAATATATTGGCTTCTTTTCAACAAACCCTGAGTAGAGATACCCGAGAATCTTCTTATACAAGCTTGGGACATAATCAGGGGACACTGTTAACAGCTTGACAATTTCAGAGAAGGACAATGGAAGAAGTAACCAATAGTAGCATCCCAATCCTAATGGTCTCAACTGTTGATCAATACTTTGGACAGCAGTATAGACCATGGCATAATCCTTAGGGTACCCTTCTGGAAGGATCGACAGGGACACTAGTGAGTGAAACAGCGAGCTCAGTGTCTCGTTCTTCACCTGTGATTTGAACAGAGGCAAAGTTGTCAACAGCAACGACACTGACGTCGCGGAGAGGGCAGACGGCTTAAGCTCATCCAACGTCACAGAAGACTTCAACGGAGTTCTCCAATGCGTAAACAACTTTTTGTACGCAACCCCTGATGCCAAAACACCAAAGATAACGACGAAATGGCGTATGAACAGTCTGGAGGTTCTTGTGTTGAGCTGTGCCTGTTCGGTAAGAGTAGCATAGAGAAACCGGAAGTCATTGATGAAGTTTCGTGTGGATTCGATGATGTTTATGCGTAGCGATTCATTGGTGATGTTAAGACTGGATAGCAGCTTTGGTAACGACTCCGATATGCGATCAATGTTCTCCACTGAAAGGACAAATTGGGAGGCGTATAAGGCACTTTTGTAGAGCTTTGCAGGTATTTTTGAGCTCATGATAGACTTATGGAAGCCAAACGAATAAGTGAATACAAATCAAGTTGAACAGATATATGGGAATTGATGGATCAACAAATGGAGATTGATTGGCCAAAATAAAAGCAAATAAATAAATATAAACAACCGAAAATTTGGAGAGCCCCCCCGCTAGCTGGGATAGAGATTGGGTTTATCCGAGATGTACGTCATTTGACACACCATCGACCGAGGTGCTCTTTAAAATCTATGGGAAAATTGCGAAAAAAAACCTTTCATTTTGGGCCAAAGAAATCATAACCATCGGGTTAGAAAAAAACGACAAACGTTAAAAAGAAGCGGGACAAAAAACAAAACGAAACAAAACTTGTAGGCATCTCAGCACATCATCTGCAATAACAGCGAACCAAGGGGACAAGACTTGGTCATAAAAGACAAAAAAAAAGAAGGACAATCCCACAAGCTGAACACACAAGACAGAAAGGTAAGAGACAACAATAGCAGAAAATGTCCCTCTCTTCTGAACTGGCTGCAGCTATAGAAGAGCAAGACCTTTTTCTAGACCAAAGGCCTAACGCCCTGGTTCCACAAGTTGATGATCCCATCACTTTGACACAAAGAATGCTCTCTGCCTGTTCGGGCTCGGTACTAACGTCGTTATTGGTCACTCCCTTTGATGTTGTAAGGATACGGTTACAGCAGCAGGTGCTGCTGACCCCACCTGTTGATTGTTGTCGTCGGGAGGTGTTTTGGAAACACCCCAATGCCTCAAATCCCGTGGCCTCATGTGCCACTACAGAGGTTCCCTGCTCTACAAAGCCGTTAGGTGGCACTGTATCGGCGTTGTTCACCATTGGAAGAAACGAAGGGTTTGCCACCCTTTGGCGTGGCTTATCGCTGACGCTGTTGATGGCTGCGCCGGCAAACATCATTTACTTTACAGGCTACGAGCTGTTGAGGGATTCCTCACCTATTGCTCATATGACATGGCTGAACCCGTTACTCTGTGGATCAATCGCAAGGTCGATAGCAGGCACGTGTATAGCACCACTGGAGCTGTTGAAGACCAGATTACAGAGCATCCCCAGCACAGAGAGGAAGTTGGCATCGTTGGTTGATGATTTGCGCACAGACGTTGCACTGAAGGGCCCCAGAGTGCTATTCAGGGGACTAGCACTGACACTATGGAGAGACGTACCGTTTAGTGGGATCTACTGGTCCTCTTACGAATATTTCAAACATATGCTTGCATCAAAGCCAGGTTGGCAGTTTACACAGAGCAACGATACCAATCTGTTCCTCCACTCTTTCATAAGTGGGAGCATCAGTGGTAGTATTGCAGCGTTTGCTACAAATCCGTTTGATGTTGGCAAGACAAGGCTTCAAATCTCGAGCGAAACACAATCTACGGGGTTCAAGGAGAAGAACCTCGCCAAGTTCATGTCGGATATCGTCAAGTACGAAGGCGTCGGTGCACTCTACGTCGGGCTAATTCCTCGTTTATTCAAGGTTGCTCCTTCATGTGCCATTATGATTTCCAGCTACGAATTGGGTAAGAAGTTCTTTTCATCATCATCATCATCATCATGAGTTATTCTGACAATTTGCATCACCACCAGGAATGAATCGATACACACAGACACACGGACTGTATATAAACACCAAAACACTTACATAGAATAGCCATTAATTTACTAATATCATGTGATCCATTCGTGGTTATGCTGACTCGGCGGTGGTCTTAAAACTCCCAGCGTTGTATGGCTGGTGCTTAGCCCACCAGGTGTACTGTAAGAGTTGAGTATGCTATTGAACGCATGTTCATTAGCACTGCTTATCCCAGACGTCAGGGGAACCGTTAACGGTGTCGAGTCATCAGGCGTAGGAGGAGGCCCAGACTGAGCCTTGGACCTGGACTGTTGCTGCCGTCTCTTCTCCACAACACCGTGCTGCTCTTGACGTGCTGGCACTGTATTGTCCCGCTCAGCTTCTTCATAGACATTATCTAAGTACTTGCCAACATGTTTGGGCGATAGCGCAACGTAGTTCTCCTGGTAGCTCAGTGACGTCGTCAACTCTCTGGACACGGGCGACTGAGCATTTGATGGGAAGCCATTGGCGTATTTGTTCTGCAATATCAACCTCTGGAGGTTGGGCATGGAGTTGTCGTTCTTGGTGCTAAAGCTGTAGTTGTCCAAGAAATACCCTCCAACGTCTCGGTACTTGAATCCACTGCTTCTAAGCGTAGTCAGGTAATCGACAAACGAGTTCTTCAAGCCATTGTTGATGCTTCTAATCAACTGGTCTTCCACAATCTCTACAGAACACTCCAACTCCTCCAAGTTCTCCTTGGTCAACAACGTTGTTGGACTATCACCAACTTTGTTCTCAATCTCTCGGAGCTTTGCAAGTACTTTGTTCCTCTTGTACTTCAACTCGTTCGTCCTCCTCTCCCTCTTGTTCACGTTTTGCAACTGAGCCATAATCTGGCCTTGTTTCTTCACGTTCTGCTCACCTACATCGTACTCAACCTCAATCAACTTGATCAAGTGATACAACAACCTCTTGCATTCGTCGTTATGGAGGACATTGCACCACGAGTTGATGTCCTTGATCACCTCCTGTTGCAGTTTCATCACTTTCTTCTCCATCTTGATCAACCGGGACAACTTCTGCTCCACAGTGGACGAAGTAGCTTGCTGATTCCCCTGTAGCCTTCCAAGGATCGAGCCTAACGGAGCGCCTAGCAGGGAGCCTCTGGCCTGTGAGAGTTGTGAGTACACCTCGAACCGAGTCGAAGACGAGGGCCTCGTCACCAACGCCGAGATGGACCCTGTACCAACGTCTTCACTGTCGTTCTCTATCCGAGTTCCAGAGGAGCCAGGCAAATTCACCGCCTCCAAGTCCAACGAGCCACGAGTGGATATCCCACTCGTAGCGTACAACGCCTGTGGCTTAACGGGACTCGAGCTCGTGAAAGCAGATGAAGAAGGCAGTGGTGGATTATACGCCATCTCCTCAACTGATCATCCAATGTTGGCAATCAGTGTCTGTTCGAGGGCTTTAATCAGTTTACAAAGCGGACATCGATTTGACCTTTTCCTTCATTTTGTGTCATCCTGGCTGGAAGCGAATGGGAAGGTGAGTGGTAACCACAAAGACGGTATGCTTTCCATCAACATCAACACCAACATCAAAACCATCACCACGCAGTAAGGTGATGGGGGCGGATGGGCGGGAAGAGGGTCAAGACCGATTGGAAGGACAAGAATGTTCGTCATAATATAAGTATATGCGTATTTACCTAGCTGAAGGAAGAAGGACTGGACTTGGTCTCACTTCTTGGTGGCATTTTCGCCGATTCTTAGTCCCGTGAGTTTCTTGAAGGAGTCTTCGAGTCCCTTCCACTTGGACTCGACGGATTTTTGCACGTCGATGGTCTTTGTCTCAGTGTCTGCTATCAGTGATGTTGTTTGGCTTATGAGGTTCTCCTGCTTCACAGCCAATTGTGGGAACTTCTTCTTCTCAATGTCATGGGCAAATCCAACAGTATTGCTCCAAGTGCCCGGCATGAACATCTTGAACGCACAGAGGGAGAGCACTAGGGGTGTGACGGTCTTCAACAGTACATTTGAACGTCTCGTAACGATAAGTCCAAACAATCCGGCAACGACAATGTACTGAGCACTTGACAGTACATCTTCGCTCTTGTTGTGCAAGTTCGAAAGCGTCGTGGTGAAGTGCTCCTCCTTCGTGTGGTAAGAAGCAGTAGCCGCGTCGAGGGACTTGGTTATCTGGTCGTAGGCACAGTTGATCTGACCTCTGACGGACTCGATCTTTGACTGGATGAAAGATGGTGAACGGATTGAGGTCCCGTTGATGATTGTGTTTGGGCCTAGGGCTTTCACCTCGGATTCGCTAGCAGCGATGGTTGTTCCTGGCAGAGGCGTCACGGACTCATCGTCTTCGTAAAATGTACGGGCCATTTTGTCTCGGTTTATATCTGTAGTGTCTGTCTGGGTCTAAATAGGTGAGGTTTTGTTGTTGTCTTTGTCTCTCTCTGTTTTTTTTTTTTGGACTGGCTTTTTTCTCGGACTTTTGTCCCTTGTCCCTTAGGGGGCAGACCTCTAATGATTCGCAGAGAGGACAAAGGGGACATTTCGAGTTGGGCATAAAAAGGTGTGGGAACACGCTCCCGAATTATTTTTAGCGAGGGCCGCCCCCTGTAGCTCTTTAATTAGAGGAGGAGAGGCCGGGCATTCTAACGGCTTGGACATACACATACTGGCGTTGGAAAGATAGCCTGGGGGAGACGTTTTTCCTTCCCTTTCCCCATAGTAAAAAAAATAACAATAACAAAAAACCATAGTGAGACAAAACAACCGTCAAAAAATAGGGAGAGGACAAATAAGTCCCAAATAAGACAAATAGGACATCCCGCCCTCCAAAAATAAATAAACAACCCACAACAAAAGCCTGAAGAAAGAGCCCATAGCCACTGGGTAGAAGAACCGTACAATAAGCGAAAAAGTTGGAAAGAATGTCTCAATCACAGGAGCACGATTCGCATCCGCAGACACCCAATCCGGACGATTTCACCTTTGTGTCTCCAGGCGATCAAGAAGAAGAAGAGGACATGAGCTCTGTCTATACGCTCGAGGAACCTTCCAATGGCTACGAAGGCAATGTGAATGGTGTCGAGGAAGGGGTTGTTAAGCGAGTCGGGGAATATGACGAGGACAACGCTGCGTTCCTCCTACCGCCGTACTCTTCAAAACACAAAGCAATGGCGGGTTACGTTGGTAACGCTCCACATTCACAGCCATCTTCACCGGTGAGCACTCCCTACACGGAGAGAGCAAACCATCCACTGAGGGCACTGACGGCGACAAACCTAGTGCTGAACCAGTTGAACGGCACAGACGAATCTTTGATATCCTCCAGTCCTCTGAAGCCTTCTCAGTTGCACCAAGTGTTGTCAATTGACGATAACATTGATGAGCTCAAGAGGGAATCCACCACCGAGGCCATTACCGAGGCAACCACTGAAATAACGAAAAGGGAGTCTTGGGACTCGAAGGGAGCGGCCACGTACGTGAAGAAAGTGGTTAATGATAGTGGCACTTCCGAGGAGCTGGTTATCAGGAAGAGCGTCAAGGATTTCAAATTTGGCAAGACGTTGGGTGTGGGATCCTATTCCACGGTGCTGCTGGCTACTGACAAGAACACTTCGAAACAATTTGCCGTGAAAGTGCTGGACAAGAGACACATCATCCGAGAGAAGAAAGTGAAGTACGTCAACATTGAAAAGAACACGCTGAACCGTTTAGGCGTACATAATGGTATTGTCCGTCTATTCTTTACCTTTCAAGACGAATCGAGCTTGTACTTTGTCCTGGACTATGCACCAAATGGAGAGCTTTTGTCCTTGATCAAGGAATTCGGAACTTTGAACGAGGATAGCACAAGGTACTACGGTGCACAGATACTGGATGCAATCAAGTATATGCACGACAACGGTGTTATTCATAGGGATTTGAAACCGGAGAACATACTGGTTGATAAGGATATGAAGATTCAAATAACAGATTTTGGAACAGCAAAGCTGTTAGAAAAGGGAGAGAATGGTCGTTATCCTTCAGATGCAAGGTCGAAATCATTTGTTGGTACTGCAGAATACGTTTCCCCAGAGTTGTTAAATGAGAAAGCTGTCGGCAAACCTTGTGATATCTGGGCATTTGGATGTATCATCTATCAGATGATTGCAGGGAAACCACCTTTCAAGGCCACGAATGAGTACCTAACATTCCAAAAGATTGTGAAATTGCAATACGCTTTTACGGCAGGCTTTCCAATGGTTGTTCGGGACCTTATCAAGAAGATATTGGTTTTGAATCCAAAGGATCGTGCCACTATAAAGACCATCCAAAACCATTTTTTCTTTGCAGATATCGATTTTAGCAACCCACAAGAGTCAATTTGGGATGCTCCACAACCAGAGGCTGGTCCTTATAAAGTGTCTGCGAAATCGATGTTACCAGTTCCTGAGTTAGCGGCAGGAACACCAAAGACAAAGATTACGATTCCAAGACGTGCAGTTTCAGCTTCTACAACACCAATAGCCAGCTCTGAGACTGTAACCAGTACAGAATCTTCAACACCGTCGTCTACGTCTCACACACCAAGGGCTCCGTTACAACCAACTCAAAGCCAACAGGTCCTTATGAAGGCTAAAGCCACTGTTGCAGCACGTAAACAGACCCAAGCAAAGAGATCAGTAAGCGCATATACAGGTGCAGCAAGTGCAGCTGCGTTGGCTTTATCTCGTCAACCGAATGATATACTAAAGGCATACAACGAGGCAAAAGATGCCAAAAATGAAAAGAATCATAACGAAATTACGCCTTCAGCAACCACTGCTTCACACGTCGAACGTATTCGTGCACCAAGTTCTGCGTCTCAAGCCACCGGTTCTACTACTACCACAACGACGACGACGACCACCACCACCACTACCGTGGCTGCAACTGCTCCAACACCAGTAGTGAAAAAGAGAACACCACTGCAGAGCGCACCAGTTGTTAAACGTCTGTCAGTCCCAGCGATGTCCAAATTAGACCTAGAATATGTTGATTATCTGAAGGATAGCGAGGAAAGAATCATAAAAGTTGGTGAGCTTGTTGTTTATATGAACACCGTGGACTTTTTCGAAAAGAGATATAAACGTCGGTTGATTGACAGCCCGTTAGGCGGCAATAATAGATTTACAGGCCATTCAATGTTGAGCCAAGTTGCCAATGGGTCGTACAGAGGATTGCGGAATATGGAACAATACGGAACAGATGCGGAGAAAGATATCATTACAATTCACGGAGAAGAGGAAGACCCTCAACAAGACACGAAGAAGAACAAATTGAGAAAATTCTTCACCACCAGCGGTGAAGATGATCATAAGATTCGATTTGTTTTGGTTACTTCGAATGCAAGAGTTTTAATTTTCAACAAGGTTGAAACAGAAGGTGACGACTCTGCAAAGAACATTGAGCTTCGTACAGAGATCGACATGAAATATCCTGTGATTAAAGTTAAAGAGCTTTTACCTTCAAGTGCTAGCTCTGACTCTTTATCCCTGTTTGTGATTGAATCGTACAACAAAGCGTTTGGATTCGAAGGCACACAAACCGAGGTATCATCGTGGACAAAGGCCTTAGAAGAGGCCCGTCAAGCCGTTGTTGATAAGGCTGCACGGAAAAGATTTGAACAAGATCCAAGTGGTGATGCCGGCACAGCGTTTGGTTCTACAGCTGCTGATAATGCCGCGAGAATTGCAGTTGGATCACCGCCTCTTAAGACTTCAGAAACATTTGAACCACAACCACCATCTCCAGGGCGTAATTTGGAGAGCCCTTCGGGTCATCCTGTGAAACATCCTAGTATGTTAAAGGAGCTTGTTGCTAGAAAAACAGGGAAACCTATCCCTACCAAGAGTTTACCAGAATCTAAGCACTTAATTCATGGGTTGCCACTTCCAAAAAGGCTGGAACACGCTGATGACTCAAACGGCGCTCAAAACGGGAATGGCCAGAACTCACACTCTTCAATTTCTTCGGTGTCGAAGAGCCATAGCCATACGGGTCCACGACTAATCACTGGGTTGAACTCTAGGCTATTGGCTAGAAGTTCCAGGAAGAAGCGTAGTTGAAACCCACCTGCTTTGTTCAGCAGAGCACCAAAATATATAATAATTAAATGAAAAGAAAGAGGTATTTGTTTTATAACAAGTATGACTATTTCGATTTGAATCGCACATGACATTCCCTTTGATTTGCTTCCATTGTAGGTCTTTTGATTCAAATGCGATCACATTGAGGAACAGTTCATGAACTTAGGGCTACCAAAAGTAACATCACGTGATATAACAAGAGGGCTTCAGAGATGTTTGGGTTAATTGTCTCAATATTTGTTTGGGACACACACATGGGAATAAATTTGTCACAAAAGTTGCAATTTTCGTCATTTATTAGCGGTAAACTACGGTAGGAGCCACATGGACAAAGGGACTCTGGTTTTTTTTCCAAAAAGTGAAATAATCACAAAACCTGTGTGGTATCTTTTGATGGAAGAAGTAATTCAGATCCCTTGACAGGCTTTTTTTGGTTCCACCATCACAGAGTAGATCACGAATTAGAACATCAAAATGGCTAAGTTCATCAAGTCTGGTAAAGTCGCTATTGTCGTCAGAGGTCGTTACGCCGGTAAGAAGGTTGTCATTGTGAAACCACACGACGAGGGTTCCAAGGCTCACCAATTCCCACACGCCATTGTCGCTGGTGTTGAGAGATACCCAAGCAAGGTTGGTAAGTCTGCCGGTGCTAAGAAGGCTGCTAAGAGATCTAAGGTCAAGCCATTCATCAAGGTTGTTAACTACAACCACTTGTTGCCAACCCGTTACACCTTGGATGTCGAGTCCTTCAAGAACGAGTTGTCCACCGAGACTTTCTCTGAGCCAACCCTCAGAGAGAACGCTAAGAAGGCCATCAAGCAAGATTTCGAACAAAAGTACCAATCTGGTAAGAGCAAATGGTTCTTCACTAAGTTGAACTTCTAAGTTTGTCTACCATATGAAAGTAAAGGAAAAAAAATTCTTTTAGTATATTATCAGAGATTGTGACAGCAACAGTATTGAATTCAGGACTCGTTTAAAGCAAGCACAGCTTCATAGAATGAAGTTGTGTTTAAATTGGACTAATCATGAAGGATATGGTTTGTACCAAGATTGGATAGTATACATATTGGGGTCAAAAATGATGGTTTGTTTAATTTAGTGTTGTTTACTTTGTTTGTTAATTTTTGATGATGCATTTACCTTATGTTTTCCATTGATCTGTGTTTCACCCATTGCAATTTCTGGAACGATGTGTAGCCCTTTTCTACTACGTTTCGACATTGATGCTGTACGATAGCGGTTTAACCTGGAGTTATGTGAGTTGGGGGGGGGGACAGAATATCACATTTTACTATGGAGCTGTGGTTTATGTGTATATCGTTTAGAAATTGATGTAGAAGTGACAACGGTATGTGCTTATAACGAACGGACCTTTTAGGGATACAATTGAGAACTGTTTTGAGCTTTCTGTAGATTGTCTTCAGACCCAATGCACCCTCACTTTTGTTTAATATGTAGGAACACTGTTAAAAGCATAGATATTAGGGCAGCAGGGACTAGGTCACGATGTAATTGACCGAGTGCATTGGAAATATCATAGTGTCCCCGCTATATACACCATGAACTCCATAGCTTTGGAGCCATGTGGATTGCCCCGGAATACAAACAAGGTCTGGGTAAAGTAGTTTCAACGATCTAGTCCGATGATTGAGGTACTACGAGTAATTATGTATTCGTTCCTACGGCCTGAGAGCCATACCTACAACGACTAGGCATAGAACTCCAGCAAATGGAATTGAACTGTCGGAGTTTAAGCGCAAGAGACACAGTTACAACCGTCATATTCCCTGACTTCAACGATGTGTGCTGTATATGTGCGCCGTGGCGTTGATAGCATCTAATCAGACGATATGAAGCTAGGCTCGGCTCATGTATTCTCCGTTCAGATTGGGGTTTCAAGATGTCACATATCGGAGACCCAGCCTACGTCCTTGGGCCTAGAGAAAGCCATGGGTAGTTGTGAGTTGTTTTAACCATGTAAATAGTTCAGTATATGTAGTTTCATTACAACCAGATAGCGCACATTGTGCGATTCTTACTAACTGATGAGCTTGAGAGATGTGTGACTTGTCCCACGTGGTGGTGATGGTGGATGAGACACTACCCTGTTAGAGGCAGCCTGAATAGATCTACAGCTCGTCTTGGAAGACGTTACGACCATGGTGAACAGCAGCAGCAGTGGCAGCAGTAGTGTCAGCAGCAGCCAGTCAATTCAACAGTTGTCGAGGCGTTATTGTACGGCCAGAGGTGAACTGATGAGCTAATGTTCAGGCTCCTCAAACTGTGGGACTTATCAATAAAGAGAGGCACCATGAGGGGCGGAGGGAGGAACACCGGATTAAGCTCTGTTGGTGTATAGTCCAATATTTCTGTTATTCACCGTCTCAATTGGTGACTAAGAGGAGTAGTTGATAGTAATTGGCTGTGACCAGCCTTTAAGAAGCTAGTCCCATTTGCGCGCCGTGGCGCATCATCTTAGTCCTATGGAACTAAATGTCTGAGACTGAATCTCAGGATACTTAAGCTAGAGGGGTGTAAATATAGGTGAATAAACTGGCCATTAGGCTTTAAAGGTACTTAAACCTGGCGTAAGGGGATCAATTGCTCAAGTGTTGTATGTACACTATACATTTTAACCTCATACAGAACGGCCACACCCTTACCACTAGACGCTGTATCAATGGTCATCGCTCATCTGCGCTGGGCCGTTGGGACTTTCTGCCAGCGCTGCGTAAAATATTCAAACCGTTTTGGAGACTTTTCTGCCTTGCACGGCCACTGCGTGCGCGCTGGTCCCAGGGGGGGCTCTTCGGCCAAAGACATGTTTTTACTGCTGCCCACCTTTACAAAGGGCATAATAATATTTTAGACAAGGAAATCACGCCGTTGCACGCGTGCACACGCGTGCCTGCGCTGCGTAGACAAGTTGCTGGGCTCGGGACCCAAGTGTAGCCTATGTAAGCTCGTCGGATGGTGGACATTCTGGTCACACATAAACCACAATTTATGGTATTCACCGTGTAGACTTCACACCGTATGGATTCCTACGCAGAAATAACAGTCCTACGTAGAGCGGTGGTGCTTCATTGCATACAACAATACCCCTTAGAGCCCCATTTAGACACGTAGAACACACAAGTAGTGCCGGGAATCGGCAAGATACAACCATGCCATCGGCGATAGGACCATTACAGAAAGCAAACGACTAGTCCCCTAAATTTCAAGTCCCGCCTAATACACACAGGAAAAAGAAAAGAGAAAAACCCAAAAGGAAAAGTCTCCTTGGCCCTGAGGGACAAAGCCCACTACAAAGAAATCCAGGAAACCCACAAAAGATTACTGAGGGCATACAAAGAAAGGACAAACAACACACATAACAAGGGGCTAAAGAAGACAAAGCCGCCGCCACGACGACGAAGATAATAACAACAACCACAACAACACACTTAAAGGTAATAACGATTGATAGAAGTCCCCTTTGCGTTAAACAAGCGGGATTGTAGTAAACAAACAGAAGGTTGTTGCCGGTACTACAAGAAGAGGAGAGAGGCTTATTTTCACCTCAGAATTGATCACAGCAAACGGGTCTAATAGCCACATTTGAATCTGCCTGCTCTTTCGAACTGAACAAGGAGGGAAGGAAACAGTAGTTGAGTGACATCTACAACGGTCTGGTCTTGACAAGCTCATTTTGATTGCTGTATTAGAGTACTTTGTTTATTTACCACTCTTTTGCTGCTTGCCCCAGTTTGTTGTACTACTCTGCTGTTGAGTGAGAAGAAGAAAGGGATACCACGATGTCTACAATGTTGCCGTCTTCAAAGCCACCGTTGGCGAAGATGTCTAAAAGCATGGAGAACCTTTCTCTATTGGAGAACGTGTTTGAAAAGCTGTACTCGTTATTGCCGATTGAATCGGACAAGACGTTGATTGAGGTTGAAGAATGCCAGCTCTTTCTCAGTGTACGCAAGTCCCTCATGGCCATGTCGTCCTCAGAGCTGATGAGTGGTATTGTGAGCCACGTTACTAGATTGCTGGAGAGGATTAACCAACATGATAACTATCTGGTGTTGAGGCAGAGAGAGGTTTCCAGTTTGGCATCGATGCTCATCATCCTTCGATTGCTTGCAGACTTGATGAAGTCCAACTGGGACTCGAAGGACACCCCGGTACGGAAGAGCTCAGTGGGGTCTTCCCATTCAGCACAGTCGTCATCGTCTAGCGGCACAGCTGTTGGGCTAGGCAGCGCTGCCATTGATTATCATTCGGTACCACCAGATAAGATCGATTCGCAAGTTGCCCTAAGGGCAATCCTTCTCATATCGAGGCTCAAATCAACAAATACATTGGCGCAGGAATTATCGCTGATCAACGGGAAGCCGTTACCGTTACCACCGTTATACGAGGATGTCGCTGTTAGAACACACCTTGATGCTATTGACCTGAACTGTGAAGCAATCTTGAGATATCTCGGTGCAGCCAATGTTCGTGATTTCTATGAGTTCACGGTGTCAAAACTATCCGTGTTGAAGCACAACATTGGTAACGATAGCGAGTTTGCTCCTTACCTGGAGTTGTTTGCATCTGTTTACCTGGATGAACAGTGGTTCTATCTATACCTGAAGCATATCAGACACATCATGACAACGGTTCGGAAGCCAGCGTATCGTCAGTTAGTACTGTCCTTCTTCACAAAGTCTCTAAAGATTTGGATCTATTCAAGGCCCCAGGAATTTTTGAACTCTTCAAAGGAGGATTCAAAGGCATCCATTGAGGCAGAAACACTCTTTGATGAGATGCTCTCCTTACCAGACTCCACGTTGACGAAAACTGGCCAGAACCAAAGTGCAGGGAAACAATTCAGGTCCCATTTCAAATTCATTGGAACTTTGATGGCGTTGAACCCAAGAGCCTTACAGGGATACATTGAAGGATCGACACCTTCAAAGAATAGCACGCTGAAGAAATTGACAAACTTTGGCACCAACAAGAAGCAGAAGTTCCTGACGAATGTCATGAAAGTGCTGGAGCAACCTCAGCTGAAGGATAGTTCTGATAACATAGCAATGCTGGAATCGCTAGACTTTGTTGTGGCAATAGCACAAGTTGCATCTTCCATTTATGCATATGATCCAAACAATGTTGCAGTGCAGTATACACTAGAGACGTATGACATTGTCTCTCGAGTTCTGGTTCCTATTAACATCACGAAGTCATCTCCAACGTTGTTCAACCCTTCAACTGTGGAATCCTTGTTCTTCAACCATACAAGAATGGACTATTATACGAGCATGTGTATTATGAATTCAAAGACCTTCATACCTATCCTGGTGGGAATACTGAATGACCAATCTTGTCAATTGGACACTTTGAACATCACCTGTTCCATTCTGAGACAATTTTCTGTCAATCCAGCATGGATGGGAGCTCATCAGAGCCAGCTATCCGCAATGTTACCATCTTTGAGGAAAGTGATGATTAGAATGGGCACATTGGTGAAGTCCAATTCGTTTAATGCATCTACATCAAATGACGATGATGATACGGCAAGCTTGGGTAAGGTTTCAAGCACATCGAGTAATGACAACTTTCAGTATAGATCGTTGATCACCCCAGAGGCTAAGGCTCCAATTTCAGGAGAGTTGTCTAGATTGGGTTCAAACTCATCATCAGCGTTGTCCACACCTACTGCAAAAGCGGAAAAGTTTAGAGAATCTGCTAAGAACTTGTTGAAGCATCATCACTCAACAAACCATGCCTCTCCTATTCATGCAAATAGTTACTCTTCTGACGATTCAAAGTCCTTGACGGATAAAGATAGCAGTGCCTTATCTGTTCCAAGACAGATCCTGTTGAATGGATTCGATATCTTCAAGAAGAACCCACATTCTTACTTCTTTGCTAACGGTGAGCTTTGTACTCAGCAGGGTTTGACGACCCTTGTTGAAAATGCATCATTGTTGTTGGATCCTCTTGTCATTGCCTTGAGGGATTCCAATAACAAGTTGTCATTTGCTGCTAAACAGTTCATCCAGTGTTTTGTCTCTGTAACTACAATACCAGATAACCATGAGGCTGTTGCTAGCAGTTATACAGGTGCTGCATTGATTGGAAGCGTTATTGCCAGATCAATTTTGAACTTGAGCTCTTCGGTGAACACGAGAAAGCACATCATGGAACACTTTGTCAGAATTTTGGAATACAGGACGAATTTGTACTGCTTGCTGATCCATCATTCCTCATTCAAAGATATCGTCAAATGGGAATATGATCTCTACACAGAGTTGATGTCGCCTATTGACCAGGCACTCTTGTTCATTCTCTGTATTCCAAGTGTCGACACGTACGGATTGACGAAGAAGGGCTACAAGGCATTCTACCAGGAACTTGACAAGAATAAATCACCGGATGTGATACGATCCAACTCTGCTTTCTACGCAGCTGTCATGAATGACAGTACCTTCACCACGGGTACCGTTGCTCTGCAGAAGGTGACTCGTAAGTTCTTCCTGAAGCTCACGGACCCTACGCCCTCACTCATCGCTGCATGGCTCAAAATATACAACAAATGGCGTCAATTTGCACTGGTGGACTACAACGAACTCACCCAGACGGAACTGGCAAACTTCAGAAACTTTGCTGCTTTCATTGCGGCTATATCTGGTATATTTTGTGATGATGAAATAGCTTTCCAGCCTTGGTATACCCCAGAGATCCGTTCTGAGATCCGAGATAAGATTGACATCTTTATCGACCATCAGTTTTCTCTTCTACGTGAAGATGGCTTGGTGACGAGAGAGAATGCGAGGGAAATCCTTGCAGTTGAATGCAATCCAAAGACTTATCCACGAATGGTTCGTCTTTTGACACCTGTTGTTGAAACGTTGTATGGCAACTCTAGTACGCTGGTGGAGAGGGATTTGGCCATCATGGACAATATCATTGCCCTGATCAAGGCTGTTTTAAACAAGGGTAGCAACCTCGTCATCTTTGGATGCTCTATTGACATCCTACAGTGCGTTGACCAGTTATCTGCCATCGTGGACACCATGAAGACCTCTGATACTATTTTGAAGCTAAAGATCAGACTGTCCATGCTGTTTGCAGAGGTTGAGAAGAGTAGAAGTCAACTCATCACAGGAAGCGCATACAAGATTAGAAACAAGTTTCTTAGATACGTTTACAATTGGTTTGACGATTCCGTTTCGAGCATGTCAAAGTTCCATAAGCAGACCCTTCCTTCCACAGTGTCGAAGGACTGGGATTACATGTATCTGGATATTGCCATTGAGAGCTCGAACGCACTGTCTCTGGCCCTCGAAGATCTTGTCCTGGAGGCCCAGCAAGTGCTGAATATCCGTGAATTGCAGTATTCAAAATCGAGCCTGTTCAGCATCTATTTCAGAACATTTTTGAAAGCACTGGAGAGGTTTAGCGTTACTGAGGACTTCCCTGTTTCCATGAGACATAAAGTCAAGACAACGTCCGACAACATTGTTGTTTGTCTGACGAATTTGCTCAAGTCCAACGTCGATGTTGGTCTCCAGTATGCTCTTCCAATCGGTTATCACAATAACCTGGCGATAAGGGTGTCCTTTTTGAAGGTTTTCATCAGCATTGTCAACAGTTATTCAGAATTGGGACAAAACGAAACACCTCAGTGCAAGGCTCGTATGGTGTCCAATATCTTCAACTTGATGCTGAAACATCCCAAGTTCATGAACGCTCTGGGAAACGCAGCCCCAGCGTTTGAGGGTCCTGCTTTTGCATCATGTGCACTCTCGTTGGCGAACAGCATGAACCAGAGTGCAAACTTGATTTCTTACTTGGTGGAGCAGGAGATCATGGCAGCTACAAGCTATTCAGAT
The DNA here is from genome assembly GCA_030569715.1 of Williopsis samutprakarnensis. Classification (NCBI taxonomy): domain Eukaryota; kingdom Fungi; phylum Ascomycota; class Saccharomycetes; order Phaffomycetales; family Wickerhamomycetaceae; genus Williopsis; species Williopsis samutprakarnensis. The sequence goes on from JAJMLQ010000129.1 coordinate 250,462, forward strand.
ATTTTGAGAAGAAACAGCTTTGCAAGTCGTTCATTGGCAGCCTTTGGTCGTACTGTTGGGCTGGAAACTCTGGTGACAACGTTGAGACCCATACTCACTGAGATTAGGGATTCAGAGACGGAGATTGAAGTTGAAAAGCTATCTCTGGAGGATCCAGATGGCCAGCAGAACTTGAAAAACTTCATGCATTACCTTAGCAAGCTGGTGAACGTTATCATCGATTCATTTGATAACATTCCGTTGGAGTTCAAGTTTGTCTGTAAAAAGATCTCCCAAGCTGTCGATGAAAAGTTTGCGAACTCGAGGTTGATTGCTGTGGGCTCATTCATTTTCTTGAGATACTTCTGTCCAGCCATTGTCAGTCCTGCTACCGAGAAGATTGTCATTGTTCCTGACCGTCAGACTCAGAGGAAGTATCTTCTCTTGACGAAGGTTTTGCAAAACATGGCCAACGGCACCATCACCAGTCTGAAATGGCCTTTGCTCAGAACAAGAGAAGCTGAGCTTTTAGAGCTCAACTCCAAGCTGAATGACTTTTTGGATAGGCTCACACACGTTGACGACGACGTGAGCTTTGAGTTCAGAGTTCCAAGTGATATGAAACAAGGTGACTACAATTTCCTCCATACCTTTATGTATGAGAATTGGACTCTCGTCAGAAAGGAATTCCTGGAAACCGTTTCGGATGCTTCCGATTTGGAATACTTTAGAGCAATAGCAGAGCACATTGACAAGTTTCTCAAATCTGCTGGTCAACCCACAATAATGTTTGGATATGAGTTACCACCGTCCATTACACCTGAAGCAAACGCTGCTCTCTATGATTTCATGAATAAGTATGCTACGAAGGAGCTCGGTGACCTCTTGGACTATTCCTTCATTTACCAGAGCTATAGTCAAGATGGTACACCACTCTTGGTTTTTTCCTATTCTGAATACGAACGAGTCAAGGATTTTGACGATGAGCTCATTCTTTACCGAATGATACAACTGGCATCTAAAGTTTGGGATCATAGGTTCCTCTTTGTCATTGATTGCACTGGCAACAACGGCACCACACTATTTCCCAGAAGATCGATGTCGATCTTTGGTGATTTTGCCCCTGATGTGATGCGCAATAATTGTGAATCGGTGATTTTCTACAACGTTTCTTCTGGGTTGTACCCTAGGTTGATAGAGACCTTGAAGAAGAACCAGTCGTTCCAAAACGTTCCATCCATCAAGTTCAAGTTTATCTCTGGAAACTCAGATCGACAGGCCATAATGAACTTGAGCTTATCCAATCAGGCAATGCACGCTTACAGTGACGTGAGAGTCAACTTCCCCGACGTTTCACTGTTTCAACACGATGAAGGACGATTTATACCCGTGAGCATGAGAATTGGTAACGAGTTCTTGCAAATATCGCAGACAACACCCCAAAGGGTCATACTGAGAGGCGAGTTGAAAGAGGTTTGCCTGAACGATGTCTACCACCTGGAGAAGATTCAAAGCGTTGCCATTTCGGAAAAGACATCAGTGCCTAATGAAATTACAATCACCCTCACCGATGGCCAGGAGCTGGTGATCTCATCCTCGAAGTATTTGGAGATTATGAGACTTCTCTACTTCACCAAGAACAGAGCTTACACGTCGAATCAAAAGAACGACGTCAACCAGGAGATGCAGAAAAACGCAGAGGACCTGCTCGGTCAACTGTTCAATGTCATCTTCCTGGGAATGACGTCCACATCTGATCAGGTTAGATCGATCTCGTACAATCTCTTAGCAGCCTCGCAACAGCACTTCAATCTCCAGTTTAACAGAGAAATTGTCCAGTTCCCTGAGGTGTACTTCCCAAAGGATAACAATCCGTTTGTCTTTGAGCTTTCGTCCACGCTTGCCAAGTCGCTACCGTCTATGACCGATGAGTTTATCTCTGCATTCTTTGACGTGTATAATGACTCCGTCACAGTACGCCAGAGACACGCTGCTCTGTTATACGTTTCACCATGGGTGTACAACATTTCAGAATACGTTTACAAAGCAGACGCGGAGAATGGACGGGATATCACTTCGAAGATGATCTCTGGGTTCTTGAACCTTGCTCATAAGGACCCTTTGTTCTTGAGCACGTTGAACTCGTTGGTTTTCCAAAAGATCTGCTTTGACGATGAATTGAGTCCTCTCCTTGTTGACGAAGTTGTGTTGAATGCCATCGACAGGGTGGCTGAAGGTGCTGAGTGGAAGAGCTTAGTTTCCTGTTTGACCTGCTTCCCTACAATCACCATCTGTGGTCATGTTGTCAAGAGACTCAAGGGGTTGTCAACCATACCTTTCCCAAACTCCAAGGGCAAGTACACCCTCGAATCACAAAGCACATGGACACAAGCCGTTGTGTTGGTACATATCGCTGTGTCTCTCTTTTTTGATTCGTTGCTGTTCACAGAGATGTTCTTACCTGATATCTTCCACATCATCACCTTGTTGATCGACGTTGGACCTCGAGACTTGAGAATTGGCTGTCATCAGTTGCTGTTGAATGTCCTATTGAACTTTCTGTCGAAGAAGACCATTCCACAATCATCAAAGGATGTGATTGCTTCTAACGTGAGCCATTTCACCTCTCACAGATCGAGACTGCTCTTTGGGCTGAACCGTGAGAGTCCAGACTCATTCCCAACGGAGGTGTCGAAGTTCAATGCCCGGATCAGCTCGTTGGAATCGCTTGTGGCTTCACTGTTGGAGGTGATTGAAGTTGCTGGTGATAGGGAAGACAAGGCCATATGGCTAGGTAGATGGAACAGATATGCCGTTGATTCCATTTGTCGTCAGGACTCCGTTTTGAGAGGAAGGGCCCTGATTCTGATTGGTATCCTGGCGAAGGAAGGTATCGAGGACACCATTGTCAAATCTATCATTGAATATATCCATGGCATATGTTGCGAGGATCTTTCCGACCCCAAGTCTGTCTATCTGTTGATATGTGCTGTATTCACCCTGAAGAAGATGAGCGAAGGCCTTCTCGTTGAATCAGAGATGTATGGCAACATGTTCTGGCTGTCTGTATTCATATCCTACTCCAACTTTTGCCCGTTGTTCCAGAGTGGACTCAAGTTTATGATCAAGACTCTTGAATGTATGAGCATCAAGGAGAAATTCCCTGGAGGAGAAACCATTGGCACGCTGATGGCAACAAAGAGCCAGTTTGACGATGCCTTCTTGTTCATCGAGACAAGATGCAATATCTACATCACCGCGGAGAACTTTGACCAGGTGCTGTTGTACTTTACCATCAAGGGTTTACAACTCTCGTACGCGAAGGCGCCTGCCATCGATAGTCTATGCTCGCTCTTCCAGTTCAGATTCATGAACGAGGCCATCAAGGGCGAGTTACAAGGACACATGGACATGTCTCCTCTGTGCTACATGCTGATGCTGTCCATCCTGATGAATCCGAAGGATTTCCATCAGATACTGGATGACACGGATCTTTGCGATGACTTTTACGTGCTGAATGACCAGATGCAACTTCCAAAGCTCCTTGCTGACTTTTTACTGTCGGACTCTGACATCTCCAACTTGACCTTGATACAGGCTGCAAACTACTTCAGCCAGGGAAACCCCAACGAGAAGACGTGTCTTCGTTTCATGAGCATCCTCAAGTTCATTGGACACAGGAACCCGGCTTTGCTGATGAAGGTGTACCACATGGTGAAGATGACGATCCGTGCGATGATCTCCTCCAGCACGGTAGATAGCGATCTGCTATCTGAGGCCCTCGACGTTGCAGCCATTGCAGTGATTATGCCTGAATATGACGAGGACAACGCGATGAGGGCCAAGACAGAGGCGTTCCTACACTCTTTCAAGCTCAAGGGAATTCTCAGCTTCAACTTGCTTGCCCCGGACGACATCTCTAACGCAACTTTGGCGGAACTCAGAAAGTATCCAAACATGTCCATCATGAAGGACATCTTGTCGAAGATTTCGAAACAGCGCTGAGACTGCCTAAAGCAGTGCTGAGCCTTATACCGTTGTTACTGTGTATATCTCTGTTTATATCTACGGATAACGACTGTATGTAACTACGGATAATGACTATAATGGTTTATACCTGTAGAAGCCCTAACCGTTGAAGGACTGAAAAGTGTTGATGTTGATGACTGCTGCACAAACCGCCGTCCGTCGCAGCTAACCACCTCATCGTATGTCGTTTGGCGGGTAGAAAAATTTTAACGAGTTAAACAGAGCGGGTCAGTAGAGACGGAACGGTAGGTTAGTTGATTGGGCAGAGAAGACGACTATGGAGTTGAAACCAGGAAGTAACTGGCTCAAGCTTCAGCGGAAGAGCCAGAAGAGCCAGAAGAGCCAGGAAGCTCAGCGCAAGAACCAGAGCAAGGGAAAAATCGCAAAGGCTCAGAAGTCATCGAAGAACGCTACTGGCAACAGCACAGAGACGCTGATAGCCAGCATCAACGACGAGTTGGAGAAGAAGCATAGCGCCACGAGAGACCCTGAAGCGCTGAAACAATGGGCTCAGGACAACGACATCGCCGTCAATGATCTGAGCGATGCCTATAACCTCCCGCGTCCCAAGATCAACACTGACGAGCCTATCTCAAAACAGAAGCAGAGCATAGGCAAGTATCTGGCTATCGATTGCGAGTTTGTCGGAGTAGGACCACAAGGTGCCGAAGACGCGCTTGCCAGGGTGTCAATAGTGAACTTCCACGGCCACACTGTGTATGATCGATACGTGAAACCTCGTGAGCGTGTTGTTGACTGGAGAACGTGGGTCTCTGGAATCAAACCTCAGCATATGAAACAAGCTGTTGATTTCAACACTGCGCAGCGCGAGGTGAGTGATATGCTGACAGGGAAGGTGCTTGTGGGCCATGCCGTGGATCACGATCTGGATGCTCTGCTCTTGAGCCATCCAAAGAGCATGATTAGGGACACGAGTCGGTTTCCCAAGTTCAGGAAGCTCTCCAAGGGCAGGACACCTGGGTTGAAGAAGCTAGCCAAGGAGCTGTTGAACGTGGATATCCAAGGAGGAGAGCATTCGTCTGTAGAGGATGCTAAGGCTACGATGCTTCTCTACAAGCTGGAGAAGAAGGAATTTGAAAAGATGTATTTAAGAGGACGTCACTAGGTGAGCCCATCTCAGCTCAGTTCAGCTCGCTACACCACGGAAGACGTGTTGATCCTATATGCCTCCATCAGTGTCTTCAGCTTACCCACAATCTCTATCGCTTCAGAACCGTTCAACGCTTCAAATACATACCGCTTGGGACCGTTCGCCTTCATCACAACAATCTTGAAGTTAGAAGGCACCCGTTTACTCACTTTACAACTCATGATCTGACTCACGTGGAACGTTGTAGTCTTGAAATTCGTATCGTACCACAGCTTCTCGTCATTTGGCATGATGTACACGTACTCCCCGTCAATGGCAAACGTACGCTCGTGACGGTTGATGAAGGACATGGGTAGACGACGCCACACGGTATACTTGTGGTATTCCGAGTTGATGTCGTTAGGAACAATCGACGTATCAGCCATCGACGTCAACCTCAGCATGTTTCTGTTCCTGAGCGAGCCTCCAACGGAGTGCTTTCCCAGCGCAGTGCGTAGCGAGCTCGCCTGTGAATCACGAGACAACTTGGCCGCTGAAGTACCAGTAGCAGTGGATTCCTGAGGCAATGCCTGTCTCATCACCAACGTCTGCGGCGTCAAGTTGGAGTTGACCGTGGGCAGCGTGCTGGTGTCGAGGATGCGCTTCTTGGGCAGCTTCATCTCCCTCGCCAGCTTCTTGGTGAGTACCTCCAGAGCGTAGTTCTCATCCAGAGAGCTCAGAGAGTCGTTAAGGTCCAGCGTATAGTTCTCGCCAACAGCCTTGAGCACGTAGTCGCTTACAGGCACAAGGCTCTTCACACTGGCGTACTTCACCAGGATATCCTTCAGCTTGTCCGTTACGAGCAGCTCAAACTTCAAAAAGTCATTGGAGCTGTGAGTGTACGGGTACTGGTACACTTGGACCTCCACCCGTTTGGCATCCTTCACGTCGTTGTCGATGTGTGGTAGGATGCTCTTGTAATAGTTGTTCTGATTCTTGACAGGCGACGGCACAGCGTCGATGCCAGCACCAGCCTCAGGAACAGGAGTTCTACGCTGGTTGATCTGGAAGTCAGCTTCAGACACCTTACACAAGGCTAGCTCGTCCTCTCCGTACGAGCCGATGGTCTTTGTCCTATCCATGAGTCCAAACGAGCCTTCGTAAGGCTCTCCATCCTCGTCAACGAGTTTACAGCACCATCGATTCGGGTTCTGCAGCGTGTCGTCGGCCTCATCTTCAAGGAACGGAGCCTTGTGCTTGAGCAGAGACAGGATGATGAAGCCGATAACGTCAAAGACCCTCACAGTACGACGTACTTTCACATCAACATGAGACTGATCCGGTAACCAGACTTTCAAGGAGACAACGTCGGCTTTGTTCGACACCGTGTCACCATCGACAAACAGGAAGTGCTCCAGGGGGCTCTTGTTCGACCGTTTCAACGTGGAATCAACCATCTGTGTAAGCCTGGAGGTGTGCTGTTGCACAGGCTCAACATCAACTTTTGGGAAGCACGTCTCAGACGTCGAGGAAAGATCAGGAAACGTCGAATCCATGCTCACGTCGCTCTGCAATGACGTGGACTCCTGTAGTGGGTGTCTTCTCTGGACCAAAGACGTTGATCTCTTCTTTACCCTTGGTTTGAGTCTGTCGAAGGACAGCCTTCTCGAGGGAGCCGGCCTGAAGGCCGGCGTCCTTGCCGACAGAGTCCTTGGGAAGATCACAGACCTGCCCATGGAGCTCTGGAACGTGGCATCTTCAAGCTCTGTGTCATCATCTGAGAAGTCAGAGTCCAGAGCGAGGTCATCTTCACCGGAAGATACTGTGTTGTGGAACATGGCATTGTCATCATCAACATCAACCACAGGAGCAAAGTGCTCCACCTGAGTGTTGTTCACGTCTGAGTAGTCCTGGTTTATAAGTATTCCTTGGTCGCTCATCACAGTTCCAGGGTGTTCGTTGAGCTCGATTCCCGTGTCGATAGCAGATACGCCTCTGTCCGTTGTTGATGTTGAGTAGTTGATGGTGCTGGTATCGTCAGCGTGGGTGCCATTGTCGTCATCAGTGTTGTCTTCAGTGTTGTCTTCAGTGTTGTCGTCAGTGTTTTCATTATCGTTATAGTCATCATCGTCGTCGTCTGTACCACCGTCGCCGTCTTTCCTGCTGTCATTGCCGTTGTCATCGTCGTTCTTTCCCTTTATCGACAACCGTCTATCGCTCTCAGACCCATGTGTCGAGTTCCTGAACAACTTAGAGAGAACGTTACGGCCATTTGTTGTTGATGAGGTTGCTGAGGTGGTTGGCGGGCCTTGTACCGTCACACCAGGGTTCATCACGGGCGTTGTATCGGTAGAAGTTTCGTCATCATCGCCATTATCACCATCCCCACGCCGTTGAGCAGGGCCATCTCCCAGCTTTAACGTCGCCAGAGACCCACGTAACGAGTCAAAGAACCCATTCGGCCTCTGAAGCACCTGATGTTGGCCATCAGTCGCCTGTGACTTGTGATCAGCGTTGGTATCAGCATTAATACCCACAATGCTCTGCAACACACCTTCCGAGTCCTCATCGCTCTGTTCCGAGAGCTTCGACAAATCATCTAACTTCTTCATCATCACCGAGTCCTCGGCAACGTCTATCGGGATCGGAGGACTATCAATCCTCGTCAGCAGTACACCAAACTGAGAATCATGGAGCCCATAGCCATATGGTCTCATTGTTCTATGCGATTGATCATCATCAATGGTCTTCAGGTACTGGGATCTGAGCTGGTTTATAGTGAATGGGACATCACGACACAGAGCCATTACTTTTTAACACTGGGGTGTGAGTGGCAGGAGAGAAAGGTTAGTAGTTTTACCCGTTCAGAGGTGAGAAATGAGTTAACGATAAAGTGAATATAAAGGGTTGATTGGTAGTGTGGAAGTGAGTTTGTATGATTTATAACCATAACAACGGAAATGGTGTCCGGATGTGATGTTCGGATGTAGGGAGAGCTTGAATCTGATGTTCGGGTTTATTACTTAAACACCCACGTGATGTGACACGTGATCTCTGACCAATCAAATTCTCCCGAGCGAAAAAAAAAACCACGGGCGAAAGACGGAAAAAACCCACACACCGCACAACCCGAAGGGGAAGAACGGTGAAAACGAAACACTCGCCGAGTTTCTCCCACAACAACAACCAAACAAAGGAGATAAATCATCAGTTTAAATCATCATAAAATGGGCTCAGCTTACACAATCCTCGGTAGAACCGTTCCAGCTCACCAAATTGCCATCGCTACTTTGAGTGCTGCCCTTTTGGTTGCCATTCCAAACCCATTTGCAGCTTCTGTGAAGGCTACACCAAAGATTGAGGCCTCTTCTCCAGAGGAGAAGAAGTTCATTGAAGACTATTTGAAGCAAGCTGAGGCTAAGACCGAGGAGAAGCACTAAGCATCAGGTGCACTCTGTCTGTCTGGCTGTTTTATATTCATATAAAGATGAGTTAGAGGGGTGTATATACGGAAGATGTGATTGAAATGGAATTTTTTTTACAATGTTATGGAACTCAGGAAACTAAAAAATTCAACAAGGGCAAACAGATGCCATGTAGAGTCTTAGATATCGTCTTTAAACAGAGCCTCATTGGAGAGTGGATCGACTTTCAGTACGTTTTCAATCTTCTTCAACTTGAGGGCTTCGGCAGCGTCATGTCTTGCTTTAGCGTCTTGGGCCTGTTTCTGCTTAATCTGTGCTCTGACAAAGTTTGGAGATACGTATTGCTTGTTCTCGTAGATCTTTGGACCTCCAAAGGAACCCTCTAGGATAACAATTGGCGTAAGAACGAATCTTGGTCCAATTTCAACGAGTGAGATGTCCTTCTCATCACGGTCCTTCACATCCTCAGCTTGCTCCAGAATTTGGTAATTTCTGATCCAAATCTTCCCATCCACGATTGAGAAGGACATAACATGGTCAATGAACGGTTTAATCTTTCTAGAAGTTGGTGGCACACCAAATGTATGGATGAACATCTCCTTCATCAGTTTGAAATGGGCTTCATCTTCAAATGCACTGTCAAATGACAACAGGGGTCTTGAACCCTTGAGACAGTTACCTGTGAAGTTCAATTCCTCGGTATTATGGATGTTTTGAACGTAGAACTTCACGGTAGGTCCATTAGGAGGTTTGGACATCCACATATACAGATCTGTATGCTTTCTAGCTTCAAAGTATAGGATGTTGTTACAGTTGTACAACTCTGCAATCTCATTCAACTGTGTGAGTTGCTTCTTGGTGTCGAGTTTAGGCTCCTTTCTGGAGTGTGGTAATAACGAATATAGATCTCCAATCAGATATCTGTGTCTATAAGTGATACCTCTCGAAGAGATGAGCAACACCCTCTGTCTGTTGATATGGGACTTCTTCTCGGATTCAGCTTTGGTAGAACGTCCAGATAACACTTTGTATATAGCAGACATGATAAGAACTCAATATAACGTCAAAATTCAACCTCAATACACCTTTGAAACGTATAAATAGTGTCAATTTTTACCCATAGGGAGAATTTTTTCACTATGGTGGAAAAAAAATTTAGACTTTATACCACACCCGGACACCAACGTGCGATGAGCTCTGCCAAAAATGTAACGGGTAAATAAGAACCAACACCGCTGCCTCCGGGTTACCCGGTCTTCAATTGCTCAAGCATGTTGCGCTAACCATCCGGATGGGTACTAAATCAACTTCATCAGCTTCAATGGTTTCCACTTTAAAATGCCGATATATCAACCAATTGGAGGCCTTGAACGATGTCTTCCAAGGAACAGGAGATCCTCGATGCTTGTGATAATGGGACGTTCAAGTATGCGCAACAGCAGGCGCAAAAGTTGTTGAAGAAGTATCCAAAATCCACGTATTACCAAGTGTTGAACAACTATGTCTTGCTACAGATGGGAAGAAGAGATGATGCCATCTCCAATTGTCAGAAGATACTGGATACCACCACTCCAAACGATTCCAAGTCGATTGATCTTCTCACTGAGATGTTCGAATCCGTTGGAATGAGCTCTGAGGCGGAGAAGGTGTATGAGATGGCTGCAAAGAAGTATCCAACTGTGGATACGCTGTTGGCATGGTTCCATAGAGGTTGTGATATGGCCAATCCTCGTATTATGCAGAAGGCATCGATAGCGTTAAAGCAGCTGAAGCCCAATCAGAGGATCTTCCACTTGTGGAGTGGATTCACCTGTTATTTGGCTGCAATTCATGGAGAAGCGACTGCATTGGAGAAGAGCCTATTCCCGAAATTGGGATTGAAGATTGTCGACTCTTTGAAACCTTTGATGAACGAACAAGAGGTGTACGTGCTGGTGAAGCTGTTGGAGATCAATGGGATGCAGTCGCGTGTGGTTGAAGAGATCCTGAGCTTTTCCAAAGATGACAAATTGGATTTGGAGTTGCAAATCTTGTTGTTGAAAGCGTTGGACGAATTGGAACAATGGGATGAGCTGTACTCTTGGAGTTATAGAATCCTTGTTGATTATAAGTTGGATGACTTTGACACTTGGAAACTCTTGATTAAATCAGGATTGAAGCTGGACAAAGATGTCTCTTCCACCATTGGTCTGTTCAACTCAAGAAACTCACAACTGGCTTCAGTGGAGTACGACATTGCAAGAAACCAAGATGTGAACGACTCTGTGATTAAGTACTTGAATAACTTTATAACCAAGCCATGCTCATTCTTCGACTTGAAGCATTACTCGAGCTATTTGGACAAGGATCGAATCTTGCAATGGTTATCAGAGTTGGAGATTCCTAAGGGAGCCAAAGGATTGACAACTGATTTGAACATCCAAAAGTTCAAGTTATACTTCAACAGAGAACTCTTTGAAAACAGTACCACAACTAATGAACTGGTGAAGTTGTACAACTTCTACAAACCTTTGAACAGATCAAAGGTGAAGACGGATCTTAGTGGAACTTCTGAGTTGATCCTGCTAATTGTTCAATCTTGGCTTTCTCAACAACAGCTGTCAACTGAATCGATCTTGACCAGTATAGTCATCTTGGAAATGGCTGCTGCTGAAGATGAACACGAATTCCACATTCGTCTATGGCTGATCCAGTTGTACAACTTGATCAACTGTCCATCATTGGCTACTCAACACTATGAATCTTTGAAGATCAAAAACGTCCAAAAGGACATCCTGGGCCATTATCAGCTGTCACGTTGTGCAAGTTTCAACCCTTCGATCTCTCAACTGGAGGCTGCCATGGAGATTTACAAGTCCAACGACTATGAATCTCTGTACTTTACAAAGATTGGATTCAACAAAGGTTCTTATAACAAGCTGGAGAAGATGCTTGAGTTCCAGAATAGATTGTCCAACAGTTACCTCAAGAGACATCTGGCATTGCAAGGAATTCAGATGGGCCGTATCTTGAACGATAAATCATTGTCACACGATTACAAGAAGATAAAGATTTCTCGGGAGTATGACAACAGAGACATGTCGATCTTTTGGAACTTTGGTATAGACGAGCCGTTGAACAGCCTGGAGGATAAGATCTTGGAGACAATCACGGATGACAAGTACAACGGTGCTATGGAGTCGTTAGAGGCCATCATCAACGGTTCAAATGAGACCAAATGTCCAGACGTGGGCTCATTGACCGAATTTGAAACATGGAAGATCAACACGATTACCGTCCTTAACAAATTCCTCAGTGGTGAATGTGAACTTGACAACGTCAAGTCCCAGTACGACTCAGTCCCAAAGATACAGTGTTCACCATGCTGGAAGATGAACCATGGCCATGTAACCCTTGTTGACACTATCAAGTGTATTCAGATTCTTCTGAGCAACAACACTGCTCAGCTCCAGAAGAAGAAGAAGAAAGACATCAACGATCTGAAGGAGTGGAACGCTCAACTGTTGTTACAACTCAGAGATGACAATACCGTGCTCAAGAGAAGACAAGAGGTGAAGGCCATAATGATCGAGCTCAAGGCGAACATCAAGAGTCTTCCGTTGTTACAAGAGCTCCAATTGGACAGCACAGATGTCGATATTGTGTTTGATATGATTGACAGAGCACATCTGGAGCAGATCAAGACGCTCAGACTGCTGTGAACAGCAATTGTATACGTATAACCTTGTGTGTGTGTATATATATAGTATGATGACAAGTTGATCTGTATTGCTTCGGTAGGGTGAACGCGATTTGGACCTCCGGTAAACGCTCTATCGAATCTCGAATCACCGCTACCTTGGCGATCCAACTTGCGCTGCGCGGCCTGTCGGGTATTGGACTTCAAAGCCTGGTGCGTCGTTGATAAAGTAATGATTTTGAAACTAACGAAATCAACGCTTAAAGAGTTTCCTAAAACTGTAGCGTAAGATTCCGTATATATAGCCGCAAGCCTGTGCTTGGTGTGGATAGTTAGAATGATACTAATCTGAGTCCTGTTAGTATTCAAAAGATTTGTCTCCCCCTTTATGTGTTCAAGAGGACATCTCGAAGCTGAAAAAACACTTTCTCAGAGGGTTTTGGTGCAAGAGAAGGATCAGTAGGTCTTTCCTTTAGAAATACTAAGATTGAGGTATCCTCTGCTGTTATGTTCAACGTTGGAATCTTGTTCAAAGGCACCATCACGTCTAATTTCTTCCAACGATCTTTCCTTTACTTATGCTGCATTTCTTCGTAACCTTCTTATTTTGTCTGTCATTGTTTCCATTATCAAGTTCAAGTTCAGGTAATGGCGGTTGTTGTGGTACATCTGTGATCTCTGCATGTGTACTCAGCGACGGGACTTGGAGGTTTCTTTGCCCCGTATCTTGTTCGCATGACAGGTCAGATAGTCTGTTTCGATAAGTACTGGGTCTTCTTGTTTTGCTGTAACTTCATTCATTTGAAGATGCCGCTGTGGTTCAGTTTTAGCCGCCGATGTTTCTTCCTCAAGTTGAAGGCTTTGTCTGGTGGCCCAGGGAAGAGTCCTTCGAATTTTCCTTGGACATCATCTATAATTCCGATTTTTACTGTTTGTTGTTCTGTTTATGGTCATTCTTCTGTGATATTTCGAATTCTGTTTATAAATCTGTACTGCTTTTGTGTCATTTTGTGTTGATAAGAACTCAAAATGTAAACAATACTTCCAGAAATTGGAAACATCCTTACACTTTGACGATTGCCAGGACAACGGAGAACCAGAATTATATCTAAAAACAACAACATCCTAGGTTATTCTAGAAAAACAACCAAGCTAATCATGCTGCAAATTGCTACACTTGATACTAGAGATTACGTCTAGTGCTATGTGGTGGTAAATTTTCCAAATTATATTTTGTTGAGATATAAACAAATTTATACGTTTTTTCTAGTTATACCATACAAACTATGAATGGTTATATCTCTCGAAATGTTGTAGATTACATACTCAGACTTTTTATATCTCTTAGATCGGGTATTAGCTACAAGTTAGTGTAATTTGAGGAAATTTAAGGCCGGTTTGTTACTTTTATTAGTATCATTCTAATTTTAATAACACTGCAGATGGTGGGGACACCCAGACACCCCAAAACCCGGACACCTTCACTCTAGTCACGTACACAGCGCATCACCCGCGTTACATATTAAGCTGAAACCAGATCAAAATTATACTCATTTCCACACTTTTCATCATCAGCAATACACCTTCAACAGACGTTTAATACTCAAATGAGCGCATCAAGTAGTGCACAGAGCCTACAGACGGACTCAACAGGGTGTGTTGTGTGTCCAACAATGGATCCAACGTGTCCCACATGTCCCACTGGTGAACAGTGTGTGTTGACGATTCAATCGTGTACCGAATGTCCCCAGACCGTTTGTAAGAGCATTGATGGTGGTTCTGGGACTCAGAAGGATAGTTCTCGTGGCGTTAGTGTTGGTGGAATCACAGGTGGTATTCTTGGTGGGATAGCGGTGCTGTTGCTGTGTGTATTTGCCTTTTACTTCTTGTACTACAAGAAGAAAGTGGCCTTCAATAGGGTGAGGCAGAAGGAGTACTACTTTGACGATGACGTGGAGATCAACTTCCACCACCATACACATGACTCGAATGAGTTGGAAAGACCTGCTCAACGGACGAGTGTCGCCACCACAGTGTTCACGAGGGCCAGTAATATTATTCCAATTGCGTATATCCCAGGCGTCACCATTGGTAAGAATTCGAGAGACTCCACGGTTACAGTGGACTCCCAGGATACCGGGGGTGATCGACTGTCCAAGGCAAGCATCGTGGGAAACCCTTCTCTAACCACCACTGCCATACGGGCAACCCCCAAGTTGGTGAATGTCACTGGGAGCCGTCATCATCAAGATCTGAGTCGTGATGTGGAGCCGAGAGCTGGACTCGACGGCGTTCCATCCACTGCTGTTAATGCCCAACAGTTAGGAGGAGTGAGAAGTGTGCGCATTGATCGTCAACGGAAACATATGTTTGCGCCTATAGGCGATGATCTCATTGAAGAAGTTGAAGAGGACGATAATCAAAGTATCGATACCAAGAGAGACCAGTGCACAGTTTTGACGGAAGATTACGATCCTTTCATCGTTGATGACGATGAAGAAAACAGTGACGATGATTCGAGATCCACCAGGTCAGCAAGGTCAACGGGAAGCGTGCTCTTAGAAGTTGAAATGGACCCTCGTAACCCATTTGACAGTAATTCTTAAAGCACAGATATTCACTATTCCGGAACATTTCCGAAATACAAATACCCGAAATCAAAACGAGGTCCCGAGAACAGGTGAGAAGACGAAGGAAAAAAAAACCTGGGACCGCGTAAACTTTTCTGGAAAATTCGATAACCTTTTTCTTTCAAAATCAACTCAGATTTGTAGTTTCATCATAAATCAAAAGCGTTTTAAAAGGACAAAAGAGACGAACATGGTGGTACACAACCCTAACAACTGGCATTGGGTCGATAAGAACTGTCTTCCATGGGCAAAGGAGTACTTTTCATCTCGGCTGCCAAATTTGGAGCTATCCAACAACGAGTTCAAGATCACAAACGTCAACGTCACCGGTGATTGCGACGTCTCCAACAGAAAGGGTAAAGTGATCTGTATCTACGATATGATTTTGGATATCACGCTCCAGTCTGAGGAGACCACAGGTACTTTGAAAGTCAAAGAGTTCATCCATGATGAGAGGGACTATGTGTATGAATATTCCAATTTCGGATCCACCAAGGCTCTTGTTCAATCACAAATTGTACCAGAGATCGAAAAGATCCTTTGGCAGTTCCAAGAGGACCTTATCAAGTCACAAGAGGAAGATCTGCAGTTGAAAAACGTTGCTCATGAATGATTTGCTGGAAGCAACGACAAAACACGGTATGAAAAGGAAATTCCTTACGTAGCGTACATACATCATAGAAACAGTCGCCTCTTATAAACCACACGTCGTAGTCATTTGTATAACTTTTCTATGGATCAAAGTTCTTGGGGACTCCCTTTGCATGATAATTGCTGACAAAGCAACCTTCAACCCATTTGTATTCCCCATTTTGGACATCGTTGATGACCTTGAAACTCTCAACTGATGAATAGGGCATACCGGTTCCGGGATGGAAATACATGGCATCTTTCCCTGTGATGAGACACATCTTCCTATTACCGTTCTTCAACGTGATTCCTGATGGAGGAGGCGTTTTCAACACAACAGATGTCGTTTCAACCTTCTTAACACTTTCAACCCTCTTAGTCTTCTTGGTGAAGTCCCCAAATTCGGGAAATGTATCCAAGATGGAAAAATCGATTGGTTGTATAGATGTGTTGATCATGGATCTTTCGTTCAACAGATCTGAATCCAGTTTGATGCGGGCAACTGGCTCTGTTTCCAAAGATCGACGATTCAGAGGCATAATAGACTGTTCACCAAACATCAGCGATCGTAGTTTCAGGAGAGAATACTTGTGCTCAAATGCAATGATATTAACACCAACTTTTTGTTTAGGGCCTTCATAAATAATCGGCTCAGTTACGTCTAATGGCAGTGATTTATCATCTGTTTGGGAAGCTTTAGAGTCCTCTTTTGACTTCTCTGGACCATTATCCTGTTGGATTTTCGGTACCTCCTGATTAGCTGTTTCCGATGGTGGTTGATCATTTGAGTTGTCAATATCCAACTCACCTTTATTCATCTCTTTACTATCATTGTCGTTATCATCGTCATCACCATTTTTTGATTCTTGTGAATCAGTCTTATCTTGAGAGTGTGTTTCGATGTTATCATCAACTTTGATCTCAGCCTTGTCTTCTTGGGTATCATTTTTAGTCTCTTTTTGCAGATCTTCTTCCATGTCTTCCTTCGCAGCTTTCTTTACATCTTCCTCCGCAACTTCCATATTTTCGTTTGCACCTTCCAGATCGTCTTCATTATTTACTTCGTCCATATTCTCTTTAGCGATATTGACCTCCTGTTTTTCTGTCTTTTCTTCCTTCTGATCTTCCTTCTGATCTTCCTTCTGATCTTCTTTCTGATCTTCCTTCTGATCTTCTTTCTGATCTTCTTTCTGATCTTCCTTCTGATCTTCCTTCTGATCTTCTTTCTGATCTTCCTTCTGATCTTCCTTCTGATCTTCTTTCTGATGTTCATTCGGTCCCTCCTTCTGTTGTTCTTTGTATTGTCCCTCATCTTCTCTCGGAGTTTCACGTTTGATGTTAAACTCACCTCCCTGTTTGGATTCAAAGTCATTTCTTGATTCATTCAATATATTGTTTGGTTTACCGGAGTCATCGTTAGAGCCTATGTCCTTCATATAGACATCATTGTCTCCATCTGTAAACACTTTGGCAGTATCTTGTGTTTCAGTATTTGCATTTAACCCGTCTTGAACGGATGAAACAGAATCATTTCCAATTTGTATTGCCGGTTTATCAGGATTATTCAACAATTCCCAACGTTGTTTCAACTCTTGTTCTTTTCTGAGGGCCTCTTCTTCTTCACGTTTTTGTCTTTCGCTTCTTCTACCTCGACGTTCTCTTTTATTCAGTACATCTCTAGTCAACAAGAACTTCTCCAACTCTCGTTCCTCTTCAATCTCCACGTATTTAACGTATGTCTTTATGGTCATAACATCCGTCAATTTCCTTCTCTTGTTCATCATCTGTTCACGCCTTTTCTTCTGTTTATCAACCTCTTGCTCTTGGTACTTATTCAGGGTGCTAACGTTATACTTTTCAGTCTCAATAGCCTCTGCCAATCTCTCTTCCTGAGTCATCTCTCTATACTCAACTCTAACTACAGGTTTGGCACTAGCCCTCTTTTTTTCCTCATCTCGCAATTTCTCTGCAAGTACCAATTTGTTCTGAACTGCAATAGTTCTTGAAGATTGACGACGATCTTGGGACAGTAGAGAATCAGCTTTAGCACGTTCATATACTTTCTTAACCTTAGGTTTAGGCAACGTATGTTGTCTGATCTTTTGTATCACGTGTTTCTTCTTGATTCTCTGAACCCTTTCCTGTTGCTTGAGCTCCTTCTCTCCAGCATCGCTATCTTCTTCGGACGATTCTTCCGACGAATCACTAAACATGTCGTCATCTTGCGATTCTCCTTCCACCTCATCCTCTGATCCCTCATCATCAGCGTGAGCACCAGCAGTACCTTCCCTTGTATTCTCACCAGAAGCTTCTTCTCCTCCTCCTTCATCATCATCTTCTTCTTCTTCACCAGCTTCTTCATCCTGTTCACCCTCACCATATTCAACATCGTCTTCATCTTCAACAAACAACAAATCAACGTCTTCCTCCGGAACCTCAGCTGCGAGTAGCTGTTTCAACCGTGAACCAGCATTTGCTCTCTTCTTTCTCGTATTCACAAGCAGCTCTTGATCCATTTCCCACCGCCGCACTGCTTTTTGTTTTGATGTTTTCAATGTTTTCAGTGTTTTGATGTTTTTGTGGTTTGTTTTGATTTTTGTAAAATGATTGCCGTCGTGGGTAAAAAAAAAGGTTAGCGTGTAAACAAATTAAGCGCTCTGAAACAACATAAACAACAACAAACGAGGTACAAGATGTTCATCACAAGGCCAATTAGAACAGGATATAGTGGAATCGCACGCTTAGTCAGTGCAAAGAGGCTGCACTCACACTTGACGTCTTCTTCAAGCGACGAGCTGACCCATTTCAACGAGTTAGCAAAGACATGGTGGGATGTGTCTGGACCTCAGAGGATTCTACACAAGATGAACCTGTTACGTATGGATTTTATTCAAGAGATGCTTCGTTCGTACGTTCCTATTCCACCGGAAACGGATATCTACGTTCCTGGGTACTCGTTGGACTTGCTTCCTAGCGAAATTTCTCAACAGATTGTCCATGAACAGGAGTCGTATAGAGACGAACAGCTGAAAAAGGGGAAACTTAGAGCATTGGACATTGGATGTGGTGGTGGTATCTTGACTGAGTCTCTTGCAAGATTGAACTACATTGAATCTGTTGTTGGTGTTGATCTGAGTCCCGGAGTGCTAGAGGCTGCTTCTTTCCACAAGTCGTTGGATCCAGTCACCGAGCGCAAGATTACATATGAGCTTAAGCCAGTAGATCAAGTCCAGGGGAAGTACAACGTTGTTACGATGATGGAAATGTTAGAGCATGTTGATTACCCGGCAGAGGTGCTGATACAGGCGCTTGATAAAGTTGAAGTTGGCGGATGGTTATTCCTCAGCACTATTAACAGGGATTTGATTTCTTATTTCACAACGATTCTCATTGCGGAACACCTGATTGGAATCGTTCCAAAGGGGACGCACTCGTTCGATAAGTATATCAACTCCAAGGAACTCGTTGATTGGATTGGTAAGCGTCCGGGCTTTGAAGTTGAATCCGTCAGAGGGTGTATGTACGTCCCTTTTAAAGGCTGGGTATTCTGCGGTGACGGAAGCACAGGTAACTACTTAGCAGCCGTTAGAAGAACATCTTGAGTTCCTCTTAGTGGCGATATCTCATGTACATAAGAACACTACCATATCATCATTATTGTTATAGACTAGTGTAACAGAACACAGGAACCTTCTTTCTTCAAACGGCAGCTTCTTTGGCCTTTTCTTCACCAACAGGTTCATCAATGAACTTGGGCACTTCACTTAGATAACTTGGAGTCTCATTCTCACCAATGTCATTAGCTTCATCTTCCATGTCTATAGCTAAAGCATCGAGCTCTGCATCCAACTCAGAATCGCTAATGGCATCCGGAACGTCATACCCAGACGTTAGAACTTCTTGAAGTTCTTTACCTCTTTCAATCAGATCAAGCATATCATCTTGCATATCTTCAATTTTATCGATATCCACTTTACCATACACTTTTTCCATCTCCTTCTTTGCCTCCTTCATAGCATCAACTGTGGCAAGTGTACTCTTCAAGTTATCAGTGGTCATCTGTGCTGTAGTCATCCCCCATACGTGCTGTTCCAACTGATCCTTCTGAGCTTCAATCTGTTTACGCTGTTTCAGCAGCCCTAAAGCACGTTGTTTCAACGACTTTTTCCCGGGACCTTCTCTCATCTTGGATAACTTTTGTTGATACGCTCCCAGTTCAGCATTGATCTTGGCCAATTTCACATCTAATGTGGCAATACGATCCTCCGTTGTTTTGATAGCACCATCTAACGTTGGTTTAGGAGTAGTACTCTTGGATCCAAACAGTCTATTCATCTCAAATCTCTAAATTAGTGGCAATATTGACTTCGAACAGTATATGGTATTGAGGAGAAGTGATGACGGAATATTCTGTCACCGGAGAAACCAAGAGAAGGAACAAACCTTTTTTTTAGATAGGAAAATTATATAATAATTATATAATAGTTATATAATCATTATCGACATCGATGGCCTTTGTAAACATTGCATACTTCATGTAACATTTATTAGGAGTTCAAAACTTGAAGTAGCTATAGACTGCTCAGTGGATCACGCTCAACGTCAAAGTCCAACTGTCCAGGAACATCCACCTGTTTGAACAAGGACTTAGGACGGTTCATTTCGCCCTTGGCTCCGTCAACGTTGGCTCTCTTACTCTCTGTAGGTGGTCCCATATATATGACCCTATCAGGAGTTGAATAATACCTCCAGCGGTTAAGAGAATGTGACATTGCTCCTTCTGTTGAAGTATCCACGATGATTTGTTTCATCTCCTTTGGTTCAACCCCCTTGGAAAGTAGCACACAACAGACACCAGCCACTATTGGAGATGCCATTGAAGTACCACTGTACCTCACTGGAATGCCAAAGTTGGTGAAGTCCAAGCTTTCAACTTCCCAGCCAGGAGCAAACGTTGCCACACTTTGGCCATAGTTTGAGAAGTTTGTGATGCTATCTGTTTTCGAATCCATTGCACCAACAGCGATGACACTGCGTGCACTCAGAGGCGACGTTATAGATGCGCTAACGGCACTGTTACCAGCAGCTGCAACAACAACCACGCCTAATTCACTCGCTGCATCACAGGCATCGTTCACACTCGACATGAAGTATGCTCCGAGTGACATGTTGATGACACATTTGTGTGCCTCGTTATGATCTTTACAGTGGTTGACTGCAAATTCTATCCCCAGTAATATTGTTGATATATTACCGCTTCCCGTTGCGCTGAGAGACTTAACTCCAACGATATCGACACATTTGGCAGATCCATACGTCTTTGAACCAACGAGCCCCGCAACGTGTGTTCCATGGCCGTTCAAGTCCGTATTTGGTTCATCCTCAATTGCGTTGAACAACTGCCTTGCACGTCCTTCGAATTGAGGATGCGAGGTTTCCACACCGGTGTCAATGACGTAGGCAGTGACACCTTCACCACAGGCATCATAGAGGAATTCATATGGCTTCTGCGAAAGCCAAATACCTTCACGTCTGGAGATACGGGCCAAGTGCTCCGGGGCATCAAGCTGACTATTTGAATCGTCATCAGTTGGCTCAACATCTTCATAGATTTCAGTACCGTCGTACTCGAAGACGCCTTCTGCATCGAACCAGGCCTCTTCAGGCTCGTACTGTAAGTCATACGAGTCGTCTTGCATGAGATAAACCTCTGCATTTGGCTCTACAGACGCAACCAACGGGTCCATCTGAACAATCTCCACACCGTTTGTACTGGAACCGTTGTCATCGTCATCGTCGTCGATGTCCATCACAAGCCATTCAAGAGACCCGATCTTAATGGACTGTCTAATCATCAGAGAGAAACGGGACGCTCTGATGTCGGACTGAGCATTTAAGAACGTCTGAGAGGACGTTTCCTCCACAAGTTGGACTATGTACGACTTTGACGATGCCAATCCGACTAAGGCACCAACTAGGAGACACGACTTGAACATTTTACGAGGCGAAAACTCACTTAAGCTATTTACATTCTACAGCATTGGCATCAAAGACCAATGAAGATGGATTTGTGTTTTTATAAAGGTATTCTAAGAATGTACAAAGTTGACACAAAACAGGAAACACAAACCAATCGGTATACTGAAAGCATATACTGAAGGATATAGTGGTGATGGAGTTAAGCGGAGTTAAGTGGATATAACAGGGGATACCAGGAGCTACCAGGAGATACTGAGAGATAGCACCGCTAGAGATGTTGAAGTGATACAGACACCGGAACAAAGAGCACAACACCATTTCCAACCCAATGAATTCCCTTCTCCCCCGAAACAGAGCCCAATTGTTCCGCCCATTACCCTCATCTTTCTCCACATTACACCTTGTTCAAATGAGGAAGCTCAATACCCATGTTTAATGGGATCGGCTTTCCATCCCAAAAGGGAAATTGAGCGGACTTTGCCAGAGTTGCCCCAGCAACAGAAGAGGGCTCCTGTACCTTGGAGGCAATATAAGAGAGGAAAGAGATACGCTTTAGTATTACTCTCTCCTCTTTATCAACAGCAGCTTTCCATTGCTTATCAACTTCTCTTCATAGTACACGTTACTGACAAGCAGTGGATAGAAAATAAGGAAACAACGAAATGAATCTCAAGACACTGCTACTCGGCCAATTGGCCTATGGTGCTTCTCTCAACTCACAGATGCCCCTTGGTGATGTTACAGGGCTCCTGAGCCATGCTGGTGCTTCTTTGGCCTCTTTACGCTCGTCTATGGGTGGTGAAACTCCTGAACTGCTCAAGGCATGGACTGAGCTATTGAAAACGTACTCCATTGGTGACATGAGAGGGTACGTTGATGATTTCTACAAGGGTAAGTTCTGGAGCTCTCCAAGGAACTTGCACCAGGAGAGACTCTTTAGCAAGGCCTCTCAACAGGATGACAAGTACGACTTGCTGACTCTGGACAAATACTCCGGCTACTCATTGCGTACGTCCAAGAAGGATCCTTACTCACTGGGAATCGACACTGTGAAGCAGTACTCTGGATACTTGGACCAAGGTGATAACCATTTCTTCTACTACTTCTTTGAGTCCAGAAACGACCCGGCAAATGACCCTGTGATTCTTTGGTTGAATGGAGGACCAGGATGCTCCTCAATGACGGGGCTCTTCTTCGAATTGGGTCCTTCTTCCATTGGTGAAGACTTGAAACCTGTGTATAACCCATATTCCTGGAATTCCAACGCAAGTGTCATCTTCCTAGAACAACCAATTGGCGTTGGTTATTCATACGGTGAGGAAGAAGTCACCAATTCCTATGCTGCTGCAAAGGATGTGTTCGTGTTTCTAGAGCTCTTCTTCCAAAAATTCCCAAAGTTTGCCTCAAATAACTTCCACGTTGCCGGCGAGTCCTATGCTGGACACTATATCCCTGCAATTGCCTCTGAGATCATTAACCATGCTGATCGTTCATTTGAGCTCACATCTGTGCTAATTGGAAACGGTATCACCGATTCCTTGGTTCAAAATGACTACTACGAGCCAATGGCATGTGGTAAGGGTGGTTATAAGCCTGTCTTGGACGAGGAACAGTGTGAAGGCATGCAAACCACGGCAAAGAGATGCTCTCAATTGACCAAAGCTTGTTATAAGGCTCAGAGTGCCTTTGCATGTGTCCCTGCGATGCTATATTGCAACAGGCTGTTGGAGCCATATGTCAATACTGGACTAAACGTGTACGACATTAGAGGTCCATGTGATGGTGGTGAGTCTCTCTGCTACAAGGGACTCGATTACGTCGAACAGTATTTGAACTTGCCTACAGTTCAAGAGGCCCTGGGCTCAGAAGTTGAAAAGTACGTTGGCTGTAGTGACACCGTTGGCTCGAGATTTGTACTGACGGGAGATGAGGCCAAACCGTTCCAGGGTTATATCACAGAGCTCTTGGAGAGTGGATATCCTGTTCTGATCTATGCCGGTGATAAGGATTTCATCTGTAATTGGCTGGGAAACCATGGCTGGACCGACGACCTGGAATGGTTGTTTGCACCAACGTACAGAGAACTACAACTACAGCCATGGATCAACTCTGCTGGTGAGCACAGTGGAGAGGTGAAGAGCTTTGGAGGATTGACGTTCCTGAGGGTGTTTGATGCTGGTCATATGGTTCCATATGACCAACCTTTCAACGCCCTGGATATGGTGAACACTTGGATTTCCGGTAATCAGACCTTTGGATACTAGAACAGCATTGTTAATCGACTCTATTTACCAGAGATATACGCTAAATACAATACTCTTTAACCCGTTGTAGCCTGTATGAATATAGCGAATGGTTGTGTGTAAAGCGAGAGAGAGAGACTATGCTTAGTCAGCATTGGAAAAAGTCCTTGTACAAAGTTTGGAGGGACTAGGCTGTTGATGACGAAAGAAGATGGGGCCAGTCAACCAATTGAAGGGCATGAAGAGACACTTTAGTGGTAAACCGGTTGTTGATGAGCATAGTGACTCTGAGTTGAGTGATAGCGAGGAGACTGAAGCAGAAGAGGAACAACAGGGGTTTGTTGTAAAGGAGACGATTGTTCAAGCCTCAAGTGGTGAGACCCGTGATGAGGCAGGTAGTAGAAGTCAGGTGGACTTTCACGTAGAAACTACCGAGGAGGTACCCACAGAAGATGGTGAAAGTGATAGTTCTGACGATTACGATGATACATCCAGCGATAGTGATAGTGATAGTGATAGTGAGGACGATTCACCATTACTGAAACCTATCTTCCTGTCGAAGAAACAACGACTTCAGACAAGGAAACGTCCTGATAAGCCGACAGCGAAGGAGATCACTCTCAAGTCGATTCAATCTCAGAGACAGCAAGAGCAGGAGTATCTGCGTAAATTGGAGTTGGATACGTCCAACTATGGAGGACTAGACGATACAGACGGACTAGACCCTGATGCTGAGAAGGCCGCATGGGAGGCGAGACAACTAGCGAGAGAGACTCGTGACATTGAAAGAGAAGAAGAGGAGATGAAACAGCTCGAGGAGATGGAGAACAGGAAGTTACTCACAGAAGAAGAACGGAACCTGGAGGCCAGACTGGATGCTGAGAGGAAACAGATATCCAGTGTTAAGGCCCAGGGTGCATTTTACAGGGATGAATCGATACTGAACAGGAAGATGGAAGGTGAGGTTGAGAGATATGACAAGACTCTACTTCCACAGAGGTATAAACCCAAGAAATGAGCTTTATACAATGGTACGTACTGACAATTGAGACCCATTCCAGATGGTATCAACGATGCCTTAGTCTCTGTGTAGTCCAGAATGTTTTTTTTTCTGCCTAGTCCCTCGGGTCTCTCTAAGGTGTTAGTCCCCCCGCGAGGTGTTAGTCCCCAAGTCACACACGGGTCTGAAAATTCCAAGTATAAACTCCTCAAACCAGGAAACATCAACAAACAATTTACCCGTAAAAAGACCCTTTAAGCAGTTCACATACACAGAGAAAAGCCGTTGGAAAAAGAAGAAACCGATAGAGAGATGGCTGATAGACTCACACAACTCCAAATCTGCCTCGATCAACTGGTGGAGCAGTTCTGTGCGACGTTACACTACGTGGACACACACCATGAGTTCATTCCAGCTGAAGGTGAAGAAGCCATGACAGACCCACAGGCCACGGTTGCGACCAAAGAAGAGTTCAAAGACACCATTGACGAGCTATCGACTGACCTCATACTGAAGACACGCCAAATATTTGCGCTGATCGATAGTTTACCCGGTGCTGGTGTCAGCCAACAGGAACAGATCAACAAGATTGTCGATCTACAGAGAGAGTTGGAATCAGTGGAGGATGACAAGCTACAAGCCGTGAGGCAAAAGGAGCAACTCTTGACGTGGTGTAATGAACTCGTGACGAGTTTTTCAAAGGAGCTGATAGAATCCAAAAAAATAACGTAGATTGAGAGATATGGCATATGTGATCGAGGTATCTTGAGTTGGTTATGTATGGGAATGATACTAAAAATTCGTATTATATATATATATATATATATATTGACTCACTGTGCGTTTTGTACACCAGTCACTTGTAGCAAAGCTTCAGTGCTCAGGCGTGGTTAAGTGAAGTCTTCTGGGACACACTCATCACTTTCAAGAACATGTAATACATCGACACCACCATGATGATCATCAGTGCATTGCCAAAGTTCTTATTCTTATCCAATGAGTACTGGAGTGTAACACCGATCAGAAGGACACCAAAGTATAGAGCAGGTGCGTAGTCTGTTAGGTGATAGTTACCTTCAACGTAGACGTATGGCAAAAAGTGGAAAGCCCAACCAGTAACAAAGACCAAGGCATTGGCCCTGTAGTTCAAGAGAGATCTTGTATAATCCCCACGGATCACACTGATCAATGAAATGGTAAACGCAACCAGGATGAGCACCAGAGACAAGTAGAAGGTGACTGGATTTCCAAGAGCAAGGATGACAATGTCGTTGGTGTTGACCAAAGTTGCACCAGTCAACAGCAATGGCCATTGCTTTGCAATGCCTAAGGACTCGTTAGGCACCTCCATTCTGTGTATCAGACGAGCAGCTATTCTGGTGAGTGCGAAGAACTTACCAAAGATTGAGAGTGGACGATACTCCAGCTTCTCATCCAACTCAGCCAGGATACTCGTGTTGAAGTTAGCTGGATATTTGATGCTTTCAATGATAAATTTGGCACGATCAACGTTTGGAGACTCGATACACAGAACTTCTTGCTGGTTATAACCCCAGCTTGGAAGTTTCAGGTCGTGGCTCAGTATGGTGCACGATTTCTTAGGGTTGAACATGGTGAACTCCGTATCAACAGCAGTGAGGTACTGACCATATGCCTGGTCCCATTTCAACTTGATGGTCTCAGTCTCGTTACCTTGGTAGGTTGAGTTTCCAAAGCAGCTCACCTCTCTGTTGTAATCCTGTTCAGACACAGGTGGTTTCAACTTTGGATCCACTCTGAGCATCGCACCAGTGGCTGTGTGTCTCAAGAACACGGACGCATCACGCTTGACTCTTGGGTCATTTTGAGGAGGTTGACGGAATGGCTCCACGGTCCACTCATTGTTGAACTCCTGGTAGTCGTAGACAGTCACTTGCTGGTTCTTGGAGCCCGTTTTCAGCATGTACTTGTGCGAATGGAGATACCCTCCAAGCGATTCCTTGTGTCTTATCGTCACCTTGGAGCCGTAAGTGACATACTTTGGAATATCTGCGATGTTATTGCCAACCAAGTCCCTCTGGTAGTGCGATGGTAACAACGAGGCTTCCGTGGTGAACTGCGTAAGTAGTTCAATATGGATTACAACGGTCAAGAAGTAAACCACTGCTGGAACGATAAGGAAAGCAATCGCCCTGAATGTCACGTGTTTTGTCACGTGACAATTCGATACCTTGACATCACCAAGGATTAACCAGATCTTGAGCAGGGAAAGAAGCAGAACGTATGCGATTGTGGCAAAGCCAATGCACTTTGTTGATGCTGAAAGACCCATGGCCAACCCCGTGAGAGCCAAGTTCTTAAACCATAGTCTCGAGAATGGCTGTGAATTGTTGAGTCTCTTAGCAGAGAGTACAACCAGCGACAACCCGAGGAGGAAGAGCGTATCGGGCATGATGAGTTTAGAGTCCAAGATGAAGAGGTTCTCCATGGCGAGGAGGAGACAAGCGACGAACGCAGCGATTGACTTCACAGTGCACGATCTGAGGGTGAGATATGCGACTGCGACGTGAACGGTGGAGAAGAGTACCGTGACTACTCTCAATGCGATGAAAGGGAAAGTGGTCGCCGCATGGGCCACGAGACGGGCATTGGACACATGATCATCGCCACGGTAGCCAAGGATATATGCGATGAAGGTGTAGATGAGGTCAGCCAATGGCGGCGCGGTGCCGTTGAAGTAGACTCCGTGGATGTAGTTGTTGATGTGCTTCAATGTGGTCACCTCCTCGTACACAACGTAGGAAGGATCGCTCACCATATAGATCCTAATGGCGAATGCTATGGCAGTTGCAATGGCCATGTATACGTAGTCATTTTGGACCAGCTGTGTCTCTTGAACAGACTTGTCGTCGATCTCGGTGGTGATATACGGTCTCTTTGGGCCTTTCTTGATCACCTCGACGGGTTCATCGCCGGCCAACTTCGCCATTGTGTGCGTATGGGTGTGGGTATATCGCTGAGAAGTTGGGGTGTATTAGCTGTTTTATACAGTGTAGTTTGTCGTTGTTGACGTGTTCTCAAACTTTCTCGGTTGGTTTGTCGCGTGGGACGCTGGACAATGGACAAGGAGACAAGGGACAAGGAGACAAGGGACATTGGCCATGTTGCGGAGTTAATTTGTCCGTGTCGGAGGTTACGGGACTAGTCGGAGATGGACAAATGTATACGGCAAGGGAAGAGAGCATTCGTAACGGTCGTTAAAATAGAATAAACAGACTAAAAACACACAGAACAATGGGACAAAAAGACAACAACGATTGGTCAAACAGACACACAAAAGACAGAAGATCAAGAAGGAAGTAAATCAAGCGTAGTTGACGTATAACCCACCACCGTTATCATCTAGGAGAGCAGCAAGATCGACAACGTCATCGTTCTGTTCATCCCATCCCAATTTTGAGGTCACTCTCACATTCTTCAGACATGGTAGACGATCCTCCATGAGTGCAATGGTGAGATCATCTGGGTGGATCTTAGAACTCTGTCCCAATCCTCCACTGGACTCGATCCACAGTGTCTTCAAAGGACGTTCCCTATCGCTTAGCTTGGGCAATAGATCCTCTGAAAACAGGAATTTGGAACAGTAATCAACAAACACTTGTAGGAAGATCAAATTGGGACAATAAGTGAAGAGGAAATCCAGAGAATTGTCTTTCAACCCTGGCATTGGATATTGCACTGAAAGATGTGTTAGGTTCTCGCCGTATTTCAAAAGCATCTTGTACATGGCAAACTCAGTAACTAAGGGACAATGTGCAAATTCCAAGCGTGTTATCGTTTGAGGAAACGTGGAGTCTGAAAGAAACTCTTGTGATATACCTCCACTGAGTCTCAAATGCCAAAGATTTGGAGGCCAATAGGACTCATCACATTCTTCATTGCATGAGATGGATGATCTTGGGAACGATAACCTCATCAGTTTCTTCAGATTTTGAATTGCATGGAACAATTCACTCAGATTGACAGTTTCAGACACAAGTCCCAAGTCCAATACTTTGATGTTCTTACAACTTCTCAAACTGATTAGAGGTGCGTATCCAAAACTGGTCTGAGGAGCAATGAAAACCTCCAAGCTTTCAGAACAACGTCTTAAAACTTTTGAAACGTATGAGTTCTTCCCGCTTTGGATGATCATAGACAAATCCAGAGTTTTAACCAGTTGTCCGACTTTGTTCTTTGGTTTGGAGATCGACTCAACAAACAGATGGAAATTATGAGAATCAAGCTTGGGCTTGTTGTATAACAAAGGCAAATATAACCAGTAGAACGTCTTGTTCACCAACAGATACTTCGGATCGACCTCATCAACGTATTTCAATACAAGTTCCAAGATTTCCACCGGTAACTGTGCAATCGTACTACGTTCACTCTTGAAGCTCACTGGAATAATACTCAGTACTTCACCAGGCTTAAGAACAGGCCGTGATAGTGCCCATGATAGCACATCGACTTTACAGAACTGGGACCTTGGCCATAGCGTTCCATTACCACGCCCCACCATCACACTTGCCTCTTCTGCCTCTTCTGCCTCTTCTGACTCTTCTTCATCATCATCGCCATCGACTCCTTCAACCAAGGTGTGCTGTTCTGTCTTGATCACGCCACCAGGCCCGTATCTTCTATAAGGAGCCCTGGTCTTCTTGGGTCTTCTCTTATTGGCCATGGCTTCCTCACCGATTTCTTCAGACGGTAAATACGACGAAATCGTATTGCAACAAGGAGTGATGAACAGTGTAATTTTGCTGTGAAGGCGGGAAAGAGGTTGACGGCATTGTTTTGGTAGAGGGTCAGGATGTACAGGGTTTCCGAAATAGGAAGTCTACCAGATCGGGGAATCTGCCTAATTGGGGATTTTATTTGCGCACCCATTATAGTTTCATTATGTCATATAGCTTGTTTTCAACAGAGGGCCCTTTAAACCAATCATTCGAGCTGAAAAATTGTACTCTAGAGCCTCCCATTGGTGACGAGACCATACAGGGCTCGTCTTTATCGAACCCCCCACTGGTTTTATCCATTTTTGACGCGTAACCTGTGAGAATTCGTTCATCACTGACGCGAAACTTTTCACGCGTACTGGATTGTCCTCGCTTTCAAGAAACCCAGAAATTATAGCCATATTTCCCCGGTTGTTTATGTGGAGAAGGCTCTTGACGCTTCCACTGGCACACAGGAGTTCTCTAATCAACGCTAAGGGCTATCGAACTGGATTGAAATCCGCCATCATGGCCGGTAACAGGGATATCTTTGCTATGCTTTCGAAGAAGCGGTCGTTGGAACCGACCGCTCCAAGGAGCGATGAGGTTTCACACGCGGAGAAGAAGATGAAAACTGAAGAGAATGCGGTATCGTCACAGGACGAGCCACCACAGGAGCAACATTCACCTCGGGACGAGGAACTCGCCTACGACTCTGAGACTGAAAAGAAAGATTTTGAAGATGCCAGAGAGATCCTCAAATTAGAACAGCACAGGGCTCCTAAGAAGATCCAAACAAGGATGGTTAATTCAAAGCCCATCCCATACGCAGCGGTGGTTGAAGTGTTTGAGCAGATCGAATCAACGTCCAAGCGATTGGAAATCATCCAATTGACCTCTGATTTCTTCTTGAGCGTACTGGAGACAAATCAGCACGATTTGATACCAATCACATACCTCTTCATCAACAGACTAGGCCCTGATTATGAAGGACTGGAACTTGGGCTTGGGGAAACCATCCTGATCAAGACAATAGCTGAAAGCACAGGGAAGTCCACCCAGCAGGTGAAGCTCAAATACAAAGAAACTGGTGATTTGGGAACAATTGCCCTACAAGCTAGAAATGTCCAGCCTACAATGTTCAAGCCAAAGCCTTTAACCGTGAACGTTGTCTTTGCCAATTTGAAAGAGATTGCCATGGCCTCCGGCAACAAATCTCAAGAGAAGAAGATCAACATCATCAAGAGAATGCTCACTGCTTCTCAAGGATTGGAGGCCAAATTCCTCATCAGAACTCTAGAATCGAAGTTGAGGATTGGATTGGCAGAGAAGACCGTATTGATATCTCTGGCAAAGGCTCTCGTTACCCATGAAACCAGGCTGAAGGGCCAATCTTCAAAAGCACTGACTCCGGAGCTGTTCGTGAAGGCTGAGGAAAGGATTAGAGATGCCTTTTGCCAAATCCCTAACTACGAGATCTTGATCAAGACTGCTTTGCACTATGGTGTCTTGGACTTGGACAAGCACTGTAGCTTGAGGCCTGGGATTCCGTTGAAACCGATGTTGGCAAAGCCTACAAAGTCCATTAGTGAGATTCTTGACAGATTCACAGGTGAAGAGTTCACCTGTGAATATAAATATGACGGTGAAAGAGCCCAAGTACACCTGTTGGACAACGGTGAGGTGAAAGTGTACTCCAGAAACTCCGAGGACATGTCTCAGAGATATCCCGATATTGTTGATAGTGTTAAGGGGTTTCTTAAACCGGATCAACACACCAAATCGTTGATCTTGGACTGTGAAGCCGTCGCATGGAGCAGAGAGGATAACAAGATCTTACCGTTCCAGGTGCTGAGCACGAGAAAGCGTAAGGATGTCAACGCAGATGATATCAAAGTACAGGTGTGTCTCTTTGCCTTTGACATTCTATGCTATAACGACGAGCCATTGATTCACAAGCCGTTGAGACAGAGACGTGAGGTGCTATACAAGGTCACCACCCCTGTTGCTGGGAAATTCCAATACGCAACCAGCAAGACCACGTCGAACGTTGAAGAGCTCCAACACTTCTTGGACGAGTCCGTGAAGGCGTCCTGTGAAGGTCTCATGGTGAAGACCTTGGATACGGACCCGTATAGGCCCAGCCAACGGTCTAACTCGTGGTTGAAGTTGAAGAAGGACTACCTCGCTGGTGTTGGCGATTCTCTTGATCTCGTTGTTGTTGGTGCCTACTACGGCAAGGGTAAGAGAACAGGAACGTATGGTGGGTTTCTGTTGGCCTCGTATAACCAGGATAACGGTGAATATGAAACGTGTTGTAAGATTGGTACAGGGTTCTCAGACGACATGTTGAAGCAATTGTACGAGAAGCTGTGTAAGACTGAGACTGAAACACCGGATGCCTCGTATATCTACGATAGTGGAGCTGAACCAGACGTTTGGCTCGAACCTACAACGTTGTTTGAGGTGTTAACAGCTGATTTATCATTGAGTCCTGTGTATAAGGCTGGTGCGGATGTGTTTGGACGTGGTGTTTCGTTGAGATTTCCAAGGTTTTTAAGGGTAAGAGACGATAAGTCTGTTGAAGATGCCACGTCCAGTGAACAGGTTGTGGAATTTTATGAGAGACAGAGTGCTGTTCAACGTTGATAGGTTGATGTTAATTTGCTGTTGAGCCTAGTTGCGTAGTCTGCGTAGTCTGCGTAGCCCGCCTAGCCCGCCTAACCTGCGTAGCCCGCCTAGCCTGCGTAGCCCGCCTAGTCTGCGTAGTCTGCGTAGCCCGCCTAGCCCGCCTAACCTGCGTAGCCCGCCTAGCCTGCGTAGCCCGCCTAGTCTGCGTAGTCTGCGTAGCCCGCCTAGCCTGCGTAGCTCGCGTAGGTTCGCGAAGTGTTGATAATTCCCCGGAAGCTCAACAGCCATTTCAACAACAAACCACCCTTAACTGCGACTGATAACAAGAGAGCCTCGCACAAAGCTACACAGATAGCTACACAGAGAACAATTGACTGTTACCCGTGGAGAGATGCGTAAAGATCAAACAGTGGTGGCTGCAAAAAGACCAACGAGCCAGAGTTCGAACGAAGCAGTGGACGAGCCTCTAAACAATGAACATGAGTACTATAGGCTGCTTCAACAGTATGCCACGACGCTAGATTCACACCATGCTTTACAGACGGAGTTCAACTCCATCGTCACACAGCAAAGACAGCTAAGTAGTAAGATCGACAACATCCTGGACGTATTAGGACTACTGACGAGGCTACTGGGAACCAAGGAGCCCGACAACGCTACGAATTCATCTTCTTCCAACAAGAAACAGCAAAATGGTAAAGTGAGCTCTGCTGTGGACTCCAAGAACAGAGAGAGACTTCAGAAGCTGGTGAAGCAAAGACCTGAGCTGAAACAGTCGATTGAAAACGTGCTTAGTGGTGAAAAGAACGAGTCAGTGGAGAAGATCAAAGAGATGAGGGCGTTGCTGCTATGTGCACCCCTAGATAGTGTTGATTGGATGCAAAGGGTATCTTCCCAGATATTGGAGGATCTAAAGAAGAATAAGGGTACTGTTTCTAAAAGTGAGGGCGTTAGTGGTGACGCTGACGGTGAAGTTGACGGTGAAGGAGTTGAAGACACTGAGGATGTCCTCGAGGATGAAGATGATGACGTTGAGGTGAAGGAGGAGGTTAAAGAAGAAGAAGAAGATGATGATGGTGAAGTTGACGAAGAAGTTGATGAAGAAGTTGATGAAGATGCTGATGAAGATGCCGACGAAGGTGTTAATGAGGAAGCTGACGAAGAAATTGACGAAGAAATTGAAGAAGCTGACGAAGAAGTTGAAGAAGAAGTTGAAGAAGACCATCACGAGGGGAGTCGGAAAAAGAGGAAACTTGCTACGTGAGCCATACAACGTTCATCAAGTTAAAAGCAAAATAAAATCCAAGCCATAGTGCATTGTAAAGAAGGCAAATAATACAGTTAACCATCACTAGTAACCTCCCATTAATAGCAAATGACAATCCAATCAGCCGTCATTAGCTTCATCCTAGCACTTTAAAACCCCTTAAGCCAAACCCTTATACCGTCTTGCCGTTGATATCCCATTGATACCTCTCGAAGTCTGCGTCGAAGATCAGTCCTTTGAGCAAGTTGAAGTTGTTGACTTTGCACTTGTCATATGGACTAATACGTCTAGTACCATTAGTGCAATGAGATACACCATCCTCAACACCCTTGTGGGAATATAAGCAACTATCGACCAAATCAGTCTTTGCAAGAACAACGGCATATCAATAAAAAACCAGAAGATTTGCTGAACCATGGCCTTATTACCACTGCCGTTCAAATCAGTCAATTTGCTCAAATTACTCTCATGTAGATCGTCAAGGTGTTCAGCATCAGCATCACCATCATCAACACTGGTTTCTTCCTTATAGCACCGTGTAGGGGCAAAGTGCTGAATCCAAGTAGATTTAAACCCTGGTAATCCATTCTTCAACGATTTGGCATATTCTTCAACTGGATATTTCGGAGTACCTGAGACACTGTTCATTACCTGTGGAATATAAGTCGGTCTCTTTGTTAGAACAATGCCGTGAAGAGAAGACGAATGACCCGGCTTCTTGGATGCAACGCCACCTGATTCCTCCACAATGGCCCTTGTGCCGTTCGTCTCAATCTGCTTAGAACGTACCACTTCCTCCTTCAACTTGAAGATGACATCGTCCAAATCCGCATACTTGTTGCTCAACTTATAATTGATCTCGTTGATCTCCCTCTCGAGTATCTTGAAGTGCTTCATTGATAAGAAAGTGCCTTCGTTATCCAAGGTAACTCTATTTCTAGTATAGATCATCTGGACCACGCTGGAGACCTCGCTCAATTGATGTTCCAATTTGGCGATCCTCTGTGTCAAGTCTTCATTAAGGCTCTGAGCCTTTGTCTCTTGAATCTCGCCAGAGGTCTGATCGTGATGCTGTACCTTTGAGTGACGTCTATTCGTAGATAACCTGATCCATTTCTCTGTTCTCTGTTCAATAGATGCTGTTGATCTCTGGATATGTTCAGATATCTGGATTATAACTCTGAGAATACCACAGCTGACAAAGATCACAACGTTCAGGTCTGACAGCACCACCCTTGACGTTGCACCGGGGGAACCCATCACGATGATCTTGTCACGGGCAAAGACAAGGATCCACCAGCAGATGAACGGTGTTAAGACACAGCACACCAGTGAGGCAAATTGTTGCCAGTTCAACTGTCGTATGCTATTGGAAGCGGTTTCCTGCAATTTCTCTCTACTGTGGTTGTCTTCCTGGTCCAGTTCAGTGGTGTTGGAGCACTGGGAATCTGAGCACTGGGAGTCCAAGTACGATTCCAATTTCAGCTTCAGTACGTTGATTTGTAAGTACCACTTCCACGGCCAGTCCAATAGAAACTTCACCATCCAACATAACGTCAGTATCGAGAACATATCAACCACAATGGATGAAGGGTTACTTTGCTCGTTGCCAATCTGTAAGGGTCCGACTTTTATCGTCCGAGGGAAGAATAGCGATAGGATCGAGGGAACCAGGATGATCAGGATCGGCAAGTATTTCACCGCGTACTGGTAGTGCAATTGTGCTGAGGACGTGAACACCTTCAACGTCGTTTCAATTCCAGCACCAAATACTTCATCATCATCACCATCACCATCACCATCACCATCATCATCATCATCATCATCATCATCGCACGACTGCGGCTTAACAAACTCGACTGTTGGTGCGAAATCACAACCAACGTCAACGTCCGCCAATGTACCATCAATTGGCGTATGGTAATAGTCAGAGTTTTCAAATGTATCCTCTGTCGATTGGACCATTGTGCTCATCCCAGCTTTCCGCCTTTATCAATCCAATGTTGATGAAAGCGAGGTTTGTGTCACGTTTCTGTGCTGATGGCGATGATGCAGATTTCACCGTAAACAAAAGCTAAATCCGGGGTAACGGTGAAGGAAACTCTCTACCGTTTCTGTGGTGATTAGGGCTACGCGGTGGGGAAATATGACTCTCCACGTGATGTGATATGGAGAATGGAATTAGACCTAAGGCAACATCCGTACATCTCTCTGTCCTCTTGCGTGACTGTCTAGCCGCTTTAGGAAAACTTCGCGCACACTTTTTTTTTTTACTTTCATTTTTTTTTCGTTCTGTCGCTGGTTGGAGTGCGTGTGCGCTCGCTGTGTTGCAGGTGGCGTTTTACAAAAAATTTTCATGCACAAGGCATTCCTTTACTCAAAGTTGATTTCGCTACACCATCTAAGGAAGTTAATAGACGTTTGATACAAAATGGTACGTTAATGGAAGGAGAATATAAATGGGATAGCTGGATAGATCGCATGAAGACGAACACAGTGGTGCCAATTATATGGAGGCTTAACACCACTGAAGATGACAGAACAGGAGCTTGAAGGGATGAAGTTGCCACACTTTTAGAAAATCAACTTCCAACGCCACTGAAGGATCAAGACCATGTTCAATCGCTTAGTTCTAGCAAATCAAGTGACATTGTATCGAGGGAAGTGTTATATCTGAGAATTTAAGAAAAATATGCTGTCGAAACAGGGGGAAGCTATTGCAAAAAATTTCCCTGGTCTCTCCCTCCTTTGCCTATCTTTATGCTGCAATTCTACATGCTATCCCATTCCTCTATGGACTTTACTAGTGATTCAATGTACTAACAGTGTGTGTATAGGTTTTAGTTCAAGATTTGCTGCACCCATCTGCTGCCACTGAGGCCAAGCAACACAAGCTCAAGACCTTGGTTCAAGGTCCAAGATCTTACTTCATGGATGTCAAGTGTCCAGGTTGTTTGAACATCACCACTGTCTTCTCTCACGCTCAAACTGCTGTCACTTGTGACTCTTGTGCCACTGTCTTGACCACTCCAACCGGTGGTAAGGCCAAGTTGACTGAGGGTTCCTCTTTCAGAAGAAAATAGATGCATTTAAAGGGCATGAAAGAAAGAAAAGAAAAGAAAAATGACAAAATTAATGATGAGTTGAGTGGAGTGTGTTGATGGGGGAAGAGACAATTTTAATCATTAAAAGGGGTCTGTGTGTGTGTTACGACTACATGTATTTTTAGTTAAGATGCTATAGGGCAATTTATAGCGGGAGTTCAATCAGTACAAGCAAAAAAAATGGTAAAATTTTCAGTCAAGAGAGTGTAGAATGAAAGTAAACGTCTATTGTTATTGCTTTGTTATAGATGATTCGATTGGATAAGTATGAAATGGTTATAGGTTGATAGGTCACGTTAGGACTGAATATCTGATTACGTAATCATGTATGTAGATGGGGGAACACCTGTGATAATAGGAATTCGTCTTGTAAACCCTTTGGAATTGGGACCACTTCGGAAAGAGCTTATAATGAAGAAACATATTGATACTTCATTGGATTATGTTTGAGGGATGACGTACACGAGCATACTTAGAGGTTTCATAGAGCATTTGAATCTTCTACATTGAGTGTAGATATGGATCTATTTGTCTTAAATGTGAGAATGGATTCCTCTTCTGACAATGTAGTATGAGGTGTATAATGTTCTAGGATTTCCTTGTAGGCTGTATTCAGATCAAATTTTCAAGATATATCATCCACCAGTACATGGGAGAGAGTTTTATACTGTTGGGGGAGGGTATTATAGTGAGATGTTACCCAGGTCCACGTTCATGTAAATGCTGAGCATTGATGGCGTATCAAATTCCAAACAAGTACAGGAAATTTACCATGATGAGAATGAACTTCTCGAAAGAGACATTGCGACAGATTTTGAAGTGAAATATATGTTCCACATATACATGTCAGATACATGTTTCTTATGGAATGAAATGTGCTTCAACCCAAGGGAACTTCTTCGATCGGGAGTGAAATTCTAACAATGGAATAATCCATGGAGACAAGATATGAAGAAATCCACAAAACTTGGCAACCGTTCATATGAGGGATACAATCGAGAGTGGGATCATGGCATCATATAGCGTTCAAGATCACATCACTTCATTATATTGCACCAGAAAGCTCACGACACAAGACGTGGTACACAAACCATACTCGTTTCATAACCAAAGTTAAATCAGATACACCAATCAAATACCAAAACACCCACTATTATAAATACACATCATAGCAGCATTCCATCATAGTAAGCACCCATCTACCATAATCAGAACACCTGTACACCAACACCCATACACCAACACCCATACACCAGCACCCATACACCAACACCCATACACCAACACCTACCAATAATTACGTCATAGATAAGAACCAACGGACCCCACGTTCCGCACACCGGGTAATCTCGGTCCGCGCTACCCTTCTTACGTAATCCCCCCATTGTTTCGATCGTATCGTCTCGCCCGCCCGCAAGCGTGCACAATCTCCCCTTTGTTTACGTTTTGATAAGTCGAAAACCCGTGTCAAAATTTCCCCTTTGACTTCTTTGTACAATCACTTTATAACCACAAACTGTTGGGTAAACAAGCCTAACAAAGCATAAAAAACACAAGCAAAACCGCTCATAAATCACTCACAACTCAGTCACAACTTATATACAACGATGATGTTCCTATTCTCACTCTTTCAACTCAAACAGGTTGAGAAGAAACCTGTGGATGGCTCTAATAAGGAGAAGTTGACACCGGAGAGTCGCGTCATTGCCTTGTCTAACGTTGATAACGACGAATATATCGACGTTGATTTGAAGAAGTTGAGTTATGCCGAGGTTGCTGCGTTGAAGCAGAGCGAAGCGCTCAAGCCAGTGTTGGAGGCAAAGATGAAAACAACAGTAGATGGTTGTGTTGCTGATGAAGGCTCAGGAGAGCCAGTTATCGAGGCGAAAGAGTTGGAGAAGGATATCTCAGATGTGCAAATGGCTGAGACCATTGCACACGATGCAATGTTGAGATCCTCCACGGTGTATGACGTTGATGATGATGAGGCACAGCTTTTGGACCTGGAGGAGTTTAAGCGGGTTTCGAAGAAGAAAGCAAAGAAACTTAGCAAGAGAGGTAAGGGTTATAAATGAAGCCTTTGTTTCCATCTAGAGCCTTCCATCTGTTGTTATCCTATACTCCATAAACGTAATAAACCTCTTTGTATTCTTGTTCAACTTTCAAAGAAAACATCAAATGGTAGTTGTTCATATGTCAAGATCAACAACGCTCTTTGCCTTGAACTTACGCCCAGATCGATCAGAACTTCGGTATTGGAACCGTGCGCCTATGATTGTGAATTCCATACATTCGTTGGAGCCATCGGGCTCCAATACGTCGTACAATGGTACAACAAAGTTGAACATTGTTCCCTTCTTCTCGAGCATCTTGAGCCCGTTATCAGGCTTAACAACGATGAAAAAGTTCTTCGAATCCCATACCACTATTCCACACGAATCCACCAGTTGTTTATTCTTGCTCTTGAGAACGTTGAGGAAACAACCGTTGAAATCGGCACTGGAGAGCTTGGATAACACGGGCTGTAATGAGGACCCCTTCAATTGATCAATTTGGAGCAGATCTTGGATATACTGAGTCCACAGCAGGTTCAACTGCAGGAAATCGTCATATTTGGGGATTCTGGAGTATTCTTTGAACTTTGTGATGTCGACATTGTCGGTAACATGCCCTTCACGCTTCAACTTGGATACTTTGTACTTCAACATACGCTCAGCGTACATTGAACGTCTTAGAAAGCCCTTGAACACAGCCTTTGTCTGGTCATTACACTTGTTGAGCTGCTGAGCAGTTTTCTTCGACATCATTTGAGCCACTAGGCTCTTCTTATTCTTCTTATTCTTCTTCTTGGTCTTAGCACCGGTAGTTGGTTTCAAGGAAAGCGTTGGCTTATCGTTGATGGCATATCTCTGTGTGAGTATTTCGATGACTCTATGTGTATCATACGATCGTGAGAGCAACTGAGCTTCCAGAGGGTACTTTCTATCCATCGTGTGCTATCTAAACTACGCTATCTTCACCATAATTGGTTGTTGTAACAAGGTGGAAGAGCTGCGCAACCCCCCGGAAAATTTTTCACTACGAGACACAACCATACAGTGCGCTGGGGGGAGGAAGAACTCAGAGAAGATGCTTAGATGGAGGGTGAGTCATGGTATTCCGGTGTTATTCAGAAGGTTTCAATCGAATAAGCCACCTATTCCGTTTGAATTAGACGTTTCAGAAGGGAAAGATGACGAATATTCAGAGATCAACAATTTTTACTCGGATATGTTCACGAAGCCCGTAAGCGTGGGTACTAATGATGAGACCGTGGTGGATGAGATTGCACAGATCAACGCTGAAATGGATGAGCTCTATGGGATCAGTGGAGATGCTGAGACTGTGGGAAGAGACCTG
Source organism: Williopsis samutprakarnensis (assembly GCA_030569715.1). NCBI lineage: Eukaryota > Fungi > Ascomycota > Saccharomycetes > Phaffomycetales > Wickerhamomycetaceae > Williopsis > Williopsis samutprakarnensis. The sequence continues at coordinate 290,283 of JAJMLQ010000129.1, forward strand.
ATGAGCCATCTCTCTTCCAATGAGCCTAAAGTAGTGGTATCGACAATGACGAACCCTTTCAAGAACCTGGCATTGGAGGAGTTTGTATTTACGAATACTCCAAGAACATCACAGTTCAACGCGCAGAGGCTGGTGATGTATACGAATTCGCCGTGTGTTGTTATTGGAAAGAATCAGAACCCCTGGAAGGAGGTGAACCTGGCGTTGATCCACTCTTTAGGCGTTCCAATGTTGCGAAGAAGAAGTGGTGGGGGTACAGTGGTTCACGATCTTCACAACGTCAATTACAGCTATATGACCACCAGGGACTCGTTCGATAGGAAGTTCTTTGGAGGTGTGATAGTATCGCAGCTACAAGCCATTGGAGTCCCTTTGAAACAGAACGAAAGAGGCGATATCACTACACTGGACGGACTAAAAGTGAGTGGTAGTGCATATAAGATATCCAAGGGCTTGAGTTATCACCACGGAACAATGCTTTTGAACTCCAAGCTGGATATCTTGAAGAAGTTACTTGACACCAGGGAGAGAGCCCGAGACGTGACTATACGATGTAACGGTGTTGATAGTGTTCCGGCTCCTGTCACGAATGTTGGTATAGAGAACGATGTGTTTGTAGAACAGGTCATCTTGGGCTTCAAACAGCTCTTCATCCAACACGTTGACGTTATCACCGTGGGTGATGACTCTCCAGTGCACCCAGATATCCTCAAGATATCTGAAGAATTACAAGCATGGGATTGGAAATATGGTAATTCACCCAAATTTGAATACGAGATAAGACATCCCAAATTCAAGGTGACGTTTAAAGTGGAAAAGGGCTATCTTCAACAGTTCGATGTGGAAGGAGATGATTCCCATTTCAAGCTCCTATCGATGGCTTTAAAGAACGGTGAACATCTCCCGTTCAGAGGCGATGCCATTGCAGGCTATATCGTTGACGATACGGTCTCTCAATACATTGGCGAACGTATAGACGGCACCGACTGACCATCCATAACGGTGTTCTTTTGTGTGTTTGGTGGATGCTTTCTCGTAGATGATATAGTAATAAATAAATATATAGCGTGTGTGTTTGCTGTGGTCTCGAACTACAGCTCACTTCTCCCACGAAGGCTGGATTCTCATACCAATATCGACATAATCGCTTATATCGTCTACCGTGGTCTTTGGATTAGTCCAGAATACCCTAAACTCGCTGTTCTTCAGGTCGAATGAGCCCTTGGATCTCTGGAAATACCAACCATTCACAGGGTTAGTCTTCTTTGACCTCCACAACAGCTTGTCCTTGTAGTCATGTAACAGGATGTTGAAGATCATGTCAGCACCTCCCAAAGAGCCTTGGGCATGTCTGGAGATGGCAAATTTATCCAGATACGGAATGGATTTACCAGAAGGCGCCACTTCATCGGTTATGATGGCTATGCCGTCGTAATCACCAACAATGATGATTTGGTTCAAAATGGGGACGATTCTCGTCAGATAGTGGTTCAAGTCCAAGCTTCTCTTGAAGGAGTCGTCAATCAAAGCCTTGAACTTGGTCATGTCTATCGAATCGAACGACTTGTGCTGTTCAACGTTCAAGCCCTTCTTGATGATGCTTGTTCTTGCCACTTTACTGGAAATCGAATGCTTGTTTTGGTATTTTGTCGTTGGCAACGATGATGAGACGATAGATCTGTCAGTAAGGATGTTGTATATGATAGGGTTCATCTCCACTGTTTCATTGGCAACCTCCAACGTGGTGATTATCCCTGTCAGGTCCTTGTACTGCATGCTTGACATGATGTCGTACATTGAAGCAATATTGGAACGATGGATACCACGCTCGTACAGTGAAAGATGCCCGATCTGTAGCTCAGCCTGGATCCTATCGAACTCTTGCTCCAAGTTGATAAAGACATGGCTGTTATTTGAACGCTCTATACTTGGAATTCCACCTAGCTTATCTATAAAGATGAGCTTCTCCACGGTGATTTCATTTGGCTTGTGAAGTTGTGGTACAAGGTTGCTCAGCAAGTCTCGAGAGTCGATAATCCACTGCTGCGCTCTACCTGTTTCGTATCCATAGGGGAATATCACAGGGATGGTATCATTCTCCACGCATTCGTGTATTGGCATTGAGGAGTCAAGCTTTATCTTATCATCAGAGCCTATTGTCATAAGACATCTTAGCGGAGTAAGCTTCAAAGGCTTGAAGCACGAGTTCAGGTAGTTGAACTGTGTAAACAGATAGTTATCCACCTTGTTAAAGTCCAGCTCTCTTGACAGGTAATCACAGTCAACCAACACCATTGGATAGCAACCCAACTTCTTCATATAGTTCAAAGTATTGGAGAAGTTTGACAGCTGTTTGCTATCGTACTCAAAGAGATTGCCTCTCAATTTGATCAACGACACTCTCTTGACCGAGTCCACTTCATTGGGACCATTACGACAGTTGAAAGTTGAATACTTGTTCAGATAAAATCTCGTTTCTCTTCTTGTCGTTGTCAAGTTGAGGATGCTGAGTATTAATTCCTTGTTCTCATCGGATTCTCTCTTCAGGGCATTCGCCACCAGGGGCTTTTGCGAAAGGAACCTCCATTGAGGGATACACCGAATTCTGCATACCCCTCCACCAGTAATTGGCCGAAGAAACATCCCAATTGATGTCGTATTGGATCTTTAGTCTCGGAGTATTACGGTGATGTGTGGAGAAAGCGATGACTCAAAATTGAGACTTTTTTTGATTTCTTCCATTTGTGTCCCGGAAAGAGTGTGCACGTGTATTTGTATGGTGCATACACGTGACTTTCTGATTACGTAATATCTTCCGATGTTGTCCCAAGTGGGAAACTGTTGCTTCTAGACGCGTTTTCTGTATGGAAAAGTTGACAACTTTCCCATTGGAATAGCAGGTTGATACTGTGAATTATCTGTGTATCACGTCAAATATGTCCCTTCCCAGTTGCTTGAAGAACACGTTTTCTCCCCAGGAGATTCAATTTCTCACTGAGAACGAACCCATAACGATACTTCCTCGTTATACGATGAATGGAACCGAACTCATCACTGATAACATACCGAGTATACGGGCAATGCAACGTCTATCAGTGCCACTATGGTTTGCACTAATCCTAAAGAGGCAGAACAAATGTTCCCTTGTTCCACCGGATTGGCTCAACTTGCAATCCTTACAGGATTTCCTCCAATACGAAGTCAACGAGTTGACTTCATTTGCCAAACTTCCTAATAACTGGTTGGAACTTAGCAAGTTGATATTCGAATACGCGAGTGATGACATCAACGATGAAGTGTACAAGTTGAAGTCGCTGATTCAAGATCTCAAGGAGATACGAATGATTAAAGTACAAAAGGGTCTTCAACTTATAAATGAATCTCATTTACAACTTGATAACCTTTCTCTCCTAGAAATCAACGAAATTCGTCCATTTGTTGTTGAAATCATGGGTAAACTCACATCTCTTGACAAGTCAACTTCAATGGGTATTGAACAAGATGAAATGCAATATGGAGATGATGAAGGTGATATCAATGACGAGCTTTGATTTCAACTCAACTGTTCAACACAGGCGTGAACTACTTGAACTCATTAAAGAACAACTAACATTGGCTCTAGTCCCTTATACATGATCCTCGTTGCCATGGTAATAAGCACACAATTCCCGAGAAAACCCAAAAAGTCTCACTACCGCAAGGTCAGAGACTTGGATAAAATACCTCCAAGAGAAACTAAAACCAGTTAGAAAGCACAAAATGTTTCATTACACCAATATCTATTTTTGTTATAGCCTTCATTAAACAATTAATTAACCACGTAGAAACAATACAAACAACATATTCACCTCAAAAGTGCTGTCCTTGTAAGTCTTTTGAAAAAAAATAGGGTAAGAAAAGTCCGCTCGTTTATTCACCAGTTCCGCGAGGACTTTTTCTGCGAGAGAGAAAAAAAATAATAAAAAAAATAAAGCCTTGGGACTAAAAGTCTCATCCTCCTAGTCTCCTCACTTTGTATTAACAACAGCAGCCAGTTCTTTTCCACCCATTGGGTATCAAAAATAGCTTCATATCAACAATTATGAGTGTAAGTGTGTATCAAACAAATAAAGCAAACAGACAGCAGTAACAGTGGTATATATAAAAAAAGGTGGTGGTGGTATAATAATGTATACAAGTGTGAATGTGTGAGTGTGGGTGTGAGTGTGAATGTGCGCGTATGTGCAGTGCTAGTGAGAATAGTGGCAGTAGTGAATGGTGGAAACGTCACATCATTTGCACAACTTGACGTTATAACCTAGTCACAATTCAAGCAGTGGAAATGGTTGGAACACCAGCGGACTTTCTAGGTCTTCTGGAGCCGAATGCACCACCGTTCAACAAGGACATGATGGAGATGGCGCCAGAAGCAATAAAGAGGAAGAAAGAAAAGTACAAAAAGGCAGTGGAAGCCTGGGCCTTTCTGCAACGGTCCGTGGAACCTTCGGTGATCTTGTTGCTGTCCAAGTAGGACTGGTTAGTACAAGAGTGGGTTCTTGTACCGACAGCCAATGCAGTAGCAGCAGAAAAGGTGAAAACAAAGTTCAAGAAGTCCAAAGCCACGAGGATAACTGGCCAAGCGAGGAACTCAATGAAGTTGGCGAGAAGCCCATAAAACGATGAAAACACCAAACCAAAGACTGAGGCAAATAGCGCAAAGTTAACCCTGGAATTAGTGTGCTTTTGACTCTCGATAAGAGAACTTGTAAGACCAAGGACAATGGTCAAGAACATAAAGTTTACTATTCTGATAATTGAGTCTGCAATTGGAAGCATTTTGACGAAATTGAATGTGTGTGTTGATTAGAATTGAATTGAATAATCACAAACAGATGTAAAACCAGGGGAAAAGAGCAAGAGGGAAAGTGGTTATAGGGACAAAATTCGGGGGGTGTGGTCCATTTATAAAAATTTTCGGGCTTTTTTCTAGGGGATGACGGCAAAAGGAAAACAACAGAACAAAATAGAAAAGGGATACACAACCCACAGTTTTGTTTTGTTTTCCCACTTGTTCGGGCGGGAAAACGCTGAAAAAAGAGCGAGAAAGAGGGAAAAAGGCCAGAAAACAGAAAACAAAGTTTGACGACTACATGCAGTTGCTGCATAATTACAGACAGCAAGCAATCGATGACTGTGGACAATTAGAAAAGGACAGAGGTCACACAGTATGTGGAACTATTTAGCATGGCAGACCCCATCTATGTTTGCTTTTTTTTTGTTTTGGCTAAGAAAAAATGTCCCTATGAGTGAGAAAGTTACAATGGAGTAAGCTGAAAGGCTTAAACTCCGCGTGGTAAATGTATGGCTTTGTCCCTGGTGGGACTCCTTTTGATGACAAAACGGCTTTACAAGGTCTTTTCATCTCAGGACCCAGCTTTACGACTACGTTTCAAACTTGTCCGCCAATAGTGGATGGAATTCACCATAGCAACCATCAGGCCCATGTCCTTTTTTCGCTCACCTGCCTCTGGAAATGCCTGTTTTATGTCCCAATTCGGATGGATGTTTACAAAACAGGGAATGCTGTATTGCCGCTTTCGGAAGTAACGTTCGTTTTATGTGTGCGTCCAGCTCTCCTTGAGGGTGGACCTTACCGATGCGGCTCTTTGTTTGAAATTCTTTATTTTTTCTGTTCTTCCTCCATCGCTCACGATTACGTAAGTGTGATACAGGGGGGGACTAGTCCACATGTTGATATGCTGTCCAACAGATTTTTTATACAGCATAATCATACAACTTTTAGACCATCAGCTCCTCCCCCCAAAAAAAGTTGGCCCATAATCAAGCCATATAATCAAAACCATCAAACTTCCGGTTTAGCCTTTGAAAGGTTAAAGCCATTCAATGTTGGATGAGAATTTCTTTTGTGATATACAGTTCTAATCTATGGATGTATAAATGACCCGACGTAGGCTTCAAATCCTTACATGGATTATTCCGCTTCACTTACATATCTACTTAATCATGCAAATTATATATGTCGAAATCTCTTGAGAGGTCCCCCCCTCCTTCACACGCAACTAATCCTTGTCCTATCAAGTTTTTTTGATACACGACACACAGAAACACACACAGGTGGCACAAACGGAAGTGACAAAGTTGTTCGTGGTCACCTGAAAATCCTGTGCTTACTCAGGTCAGTCCTAGTCCCGGTGATCACCCAACATGAGAATCACAAAGTTGGCCGTTATCACCTGAAACTTATGTGCTTACTCAGCTTAGTCCTAGTCGCAATGACCGTGATCCTTTAAAAAAACGGGAGACGGCACCGGCCATAATTTCCTCTATCGTACAAAGGCGGGTTTTGGTTCGCCTCTCTCGAACCTTTCCTTCGGCTTTCGTTTTCATCCGTTACTAAGAGTTTATGTAATTCATCCGGACATCACTCGTGGCTTGTCCTAGGGCATCGCGAGAAGGCCTTAAACTTGCTATCATTCCCTTTAAGTGTTGAACTCTTGTAAGCAGATTGCTTGATCGTCTCTCAAAATGGCTGAACCCGTTGTTAATTACTCCTTGTCTAGTAACTTTTGCTCTTTGGAGAAATGCTCTTCACAGCTCGTGGATGAATTGACCCAGTGGAACTTGAACAACAATACCGGTATTATCCAGCTAACGTCTTTTACTACTCCTGAGAAGAAAGGTGAGAACTTGCCGCTTGAGCAATCATGGACCGATTTGGACAGAGCAGATCAAGAATCTCTTGAGAAATTGTCATCAGCGTTGCTGAAGTTGGTGAAAATTGGATCCAATGGCTGTACATTGGCGGAACTGAAACAACTGTTGACACCAATAAGAGGAGTTTCAAAGTCTCAACAGCTGAACGACAATCTGTACAGATTGAGCGTACAGTACGCCATTGTGCTTCTCTACCAGATAACACTGAACAAGTTGATCAAGTCAACAATCCCTTTGAACAACGAGCTGTTCTACTGGGAACTGACATCGTCGATCTCTTGGAAAACTGCTTTATACGCCTTGCAGACTTTCCCAAGGAGATTGACAAGACTATTTGCCACTGTTGTCGAGGACTTGAGACCAAGAGCTACAAGTTCCATGGAATGGCATCAGTGGATTCACGAGGTTACCAAATCTGTCTATTCCAATCTTGTGATCAATAATGTTCGAGGATTTACAAAATTTGTTGGACTATCAACTGGTTCACCAGGATCGTTATCCAAGATGGGGTTCACTTATACAAAGATTATCTTGGGTACGCCGTTCCTATCCATATCTCATGAGCTACACTGTCAAGTACAGGAGATTCAACAGGTTCATAGGGAAAATTCCATTGAATTGGGTAAACTCTTGAAGAGTTTACCAGAAGATGTCACCCTGCTGAACGATGAGGACTGTATTCAATCAATTAACAAGCTGAACGAGATTCTGGGATTCTTACAAGGTGATGGGAAGGAGCCAGTTGAGATATTGCTACAGACATTGGACCAATTACCACAGTTGTTTGACTCATGGGTGGTGAAACTATCGCATTCGCAAAGACCTTCGCTATTGACGAGATACTGGCCAACAATCTTGCTATCCTTGTTATACGGACCTTCAACAATCATCTCAATTGTCTCTAACCGTGATGCAATTGTGGAGTTCTTGAAGCATTCTGTATGGGGTACAATCACTGGCTTTTATAATAACTGGATCCTAAAGCCAGTTATGAATATATTACAAACGATTAGACACGATGATAACTCTGAGATCAGCATCATGTCGCAGAGATCGTTATCGTCCGATTTGGATTCTCTGAAAAGAATGGTGATCGAATACACCGTGGAAAATTCACCTGAGTATAACAAGTTATCCACTGAAGAGTTGTCGAATTTGACAGAACAGTTGGATAAGATGGTTTCCACGGGTGATTTGACACCATTGATGAAGAACTACGAAAGTGATATCAAGCATCCGCTGAAGAGTACCGTTAATGGTAAGCTGCCTAGAGCACTGTTGATCCAATTGCAAAAGACCAAAGTTGACGGTGCAGTGGCCATGAGTGGTATAGATAAGCTATTGAAATCACAAGAGTTGGTGTTTGGAATCGTTGCAGCATCACCTAGTCTGTTGGTGCTGGTGTATACATTTGATGCACTGAAGAGCTACATTAGACGAGGCTATGTAATGAGAAACGTTGCTCAGAAGAAAGTACAAATTTCTAAAGTGTTGAACAACGTTGAAAGGCTTTTGATCCAATTACAAGACCAGGATCAACAGAGCGAGCTATTGGATGAGATTAACGGCTCATTGGTGTTAGAACTGGTGTCTCTAAGACAATTGGGGATATTGTTGATTCCAAGCTATAAACAAAAGGAATGGATACGTGATGTCAATGACCTTATCGATACAAACAAGCTGAAAACGAGGTTATACACGGTTACAAGGATATACCACGTATACGGAACCTTTTTCCAATGATTCTATAACTACATGCAAATCTTTATCATAATCACGTATACCCAAAATTGCTGTAAAGAAAAAAAAAAGTATATAAGGTGTATACACTACACTTTAAAAGATTGAATTGACAATGTCTGAACCAATGGTAGCACCAGCACCAAAGATCGCAGCATTACCCAGTTTCGAGCCAAACTTCTTCACATGTTCACTTACGCCTGTGGATTGTTGTTGTTGTTGTCCTTGTACGACAACTTGTTGTGGTTGCTGTGGAGCCATCTGTTGTTGATACGGTTGTACCTGGTTATAGTACTGCTGTTGAGGAGGAGCAAATTGGTTGTATGGCTGTGGTTGAGCGTATTGTGTGTTGTATGGTTGTGGTTGGTTGAACTGCTGCTGCTGCTGGTTGTACTGAGGTTGGTTGTAGTGTGATTGTTGTTGAGACTGTTCGTACGAAGGAATAGGTGGTGCTCTTGGTTCAGCCTCCATTCTCTTCACATAGTTAGAAGGGAACATCCCTTCACGGCCATTGACAGAACCTTTCCACCAGTCCGCAGACGTATGCTCCAACACCTTCACTTTATCACCAACATGGAGTTGTAAATCCTCAGGTTGTTGCGGACTATAATCGTACAATGCCTCCACAATCTCAACGTCTACACCGGTTGATGTCTTCTTCAATGGCTCCCCTTGAGGGATCGAAGGCTTCTCAGCGCCCACGCCGCTTGAGTTTGTCACTGTGGTCTGCACGCTGTTCGTCGTGGTGACTTCAATCAACTCGGGCTCTTCAAACGTTATAGGGCTAGCACCAGCCTTATAACGATCAGGAAGCCTAGAAACCACTTTATCGTAGAAATCTTGTGAAATGACATCGGAATCACGCAAGAATTCCAATTCGGTCTTTAAAGTCGATAGTGAACGGTTCACCAAAGCAGCAGACATAGTTTCCTCTTTCTTTAATGAGCCTTGTAAGGATCAAAAAGTGAGTTGTTGACGATGTTTAAGAGGCCAATGTTGAGAATAAAATTTAAGGGCGCCCGGCACATACCACCCACCCGTCAAAAGGCCGAAAGAATAAAGCGCGGAGGGTTCGCGTTCTGGGCGAAGCTCGACTTCCCAAAACGGAAAGAGTGGGAATTGTCGTTATATATAACGATTTCAGACGCTCGAGTTGATTCTTTAATGCTGGACAATTCCCCCCCTGGCAAAGGTTGATATCACGGTGAACTTGGAAGGGTCTCAAAGGATTCCAGCAGTCAGAGAGTACGAGGTGATGACGACAAAGAGGATTTGGACAACCCCTGCGCACATTGGGATCCAGGTGGACATGGCGAATACGCCAGCGTTATAAATTGCGCCTAGGCTGAAGAACAATGTTAGCACATCAGAGTAGGCACTGTAGAAGCTGAAGGAATATACTCACACAAGTGAAAACACTGTACCGGATACAAAGCCTTGTAAAGAGCCCACCGCGAGGTATACAACGATGATCCAGACCGTATTTGCGATCTTTCTGTGTAGAAACGCTGCCCATACACCAGCTGCTCCGTAAAACGTTGAGAAGAATATCACCGTCCAGATCACAGTGAACCTCCACATGTCCTCCAGGTAGTACAGGTACGACACGTCATACCGTTCGTTGTTGAGAGGCCAGTGTAGTGAAGGGAAAGGCGGGACAGTGTATCCCACTGGAACATCTGCAATCGTGATATATGTGGACCTATAAGATGAAGTGAGCGATGTTAGTCAACAAAGCTTCCATTATGTCTCGTTTGAGATAGAGTACGTCTACTTACGACATGGTGATGATTCCAAGTTCTTCTATCGCTTCAAGTGCTTCAATTTGAAGTTACAAAGGAACACTGTACCAATAACCATTCCCCACTATTTTGGAGTTGTAGTTGTTTTTGTTTGTTCTTGCTACAACGCTTTTTCAACCTTAGTGACGATATATGTGTGGTGGTTCAAGATGGTTACTACGGTTACGAGGGATTCTTTGTTTACTTTCCGCAATATGGCTTACAATATATTGTTCTTTAAAAGCTGTAGAAGTAAGCAAAGGATAAACACTGAGAAGGCTGGAATGATTCAACGGTTCCACTCCTCCAAGTCGTCCTCTTCAGTGACGGGTCTCTCTGCCATCGGCGTGATTCTGTAGCAATGACGAATATCGCCACTTTCCCAATCAAAGGTGCCAGCATGGAAAACCCTTCTGTTGTTTCAGGCAACAACGGTTCCAGGCTCATAGCTGGCCCTGACCTGTAGGTCATGAGAGTGGTTGACGTGGTCGAATAAAATGTTCAAGATGGCATCGGACTCCTTCTTCTTGAGTCCATTGATGGCCTCGATAAACGTTGGTTCGAATAGAGACTTGGCCTTTGTCAAGGGATGTACACGAACCAATAGATGGATCACGGTGGAAGGGGATCTTCTTTCAATACCACCACTAGTTCTTGAAAACGAAGCCTGTGTCTCCGAAGAGTGTCTGGACTGAAGGCCAGACACAATCTTCTTGAATTGAGGTGATAGCCTGTTGTAGGCCTCAACAGTGTCACTAAAGATTGTGTCTCCTCCGGTCTCAGGTCCTTGCAAGATCGTAAAGAAGGTGGTGCCAGGTGGATACTTTTCATATGTCACATCGCTGTGCCATCCCCTTGCAGAGAGCTTGTTCTGGAACGTCTTGTTGTACTCGTTGGAATATTTTCTACGATAGACAATGTGGAATTCAGAGTACTTTTAAGGTGCCCCTGAGGAAGGATGGATATGGAGAGGTTCAAAGTAGGAACCAAGCTCTTTGTTGAATTCGAACCCTTTGTCCTTTAGGTCTTGGTCCCTAAAGACAACAACTCCACGTTGTGCAACGAACAATGCCAAATCATTCTTTGCAGCGTCATTCAACTGTGAAAGCTGAATTCCTCTCACCTCACTACCCAATTTTGGACTTATTTTCTTGATTTGAAACTCACCATCCTTTGGGAATAGGTTTCTCAACTGTGGGTGTGCTAGATGACCACGATCACTGAATGACTTGTTAAAATAATCGGAGTAAGAATCGTACTTCTCCTCAGGATCCCATGTTGGTAGCCATTCAGGTTCAACGGTCTTGTACTCAGACTAGCTCAATTTTTTCAACCCAGTGACATCTTCTTGATCTTCATCCTTTCTAAAATGGATATCAGAGACGTTATTTATGTCATGGCCTATACCTGGCGATTGAACTGTGGCTGACATTTCGTCTTTTGCTTACAACTGGCACAAGAGTGGGTAAACGCAAAGAAAAAGAAGGGTATTACATCCTCTTTATATAATGTCACGGTGCCTCCATCTTCCAATTGGTTGTGCTTCATGCGAAAGTGGTCCTTTCAGTATGGTTTCCACTCGTGTTAGCTTTCATGTTGTGGCTGAAATTGACCATTTTCTCGTGCTCTATGAACGATGTGAAAGCACTAGGGGTATTAGCCACAATGATCTTGTCCTATTACAAGGAGCCACTTTTCATATGCTGGAACGTGATGGGGAAATTGGTAACAAACGGCTGCTACTAAGCATTAGCTAGCTGATCACCCGTTTTTTCCTGACAGTTTAACCAATTGGTCTACGGTGTATTGTGACCTGGTGTTGTGCTGTAACTTGCTTCGACTCGTACAAGAGAGCTTGTACTTCAATGCCTTTAAAAGCTCCATGTTCACCTGTGAGACAAAGCTACTGAAATGAGTCGCTTTTTACTTGTAGTATCATACGGGTATGGAGTTAAACAACAATATTGGTATTGAGAGTAAAACAGTTTAGTAAGTGTGTGCACCTTAGGATATATAGTGCACGGTTGAATTCATTAGATCTTGGAAGGAAACTTTTAGAAGTAAGTGATTGTGGTACGAGATGATGGGACAGTAGAGGTACTTGGTACTTCAGTTTGTCCATTGCAAGTGTCATAGTACTCTGTAACCATGAACATTGACATCAGAAGTATGGTCTCTTGGTTATTCTCCATACCACCGTTGGTCAACGTTGCAACACTAACCAAACTCGTGTCTGGCTCTGGAGTCTCACACGATACAGAGTATGACTGTGCACTTGTAATTGAAATCAGAGCTGTGATTGCTAAGGCCAGACTCAAAGAGAATCTCATTTTTATGTACTGTTTGTTGCTGTTGTTATTGATCCGATGATGAATCAGACGGTCAAAGGGTACTGGTTCTCTAGAGCCATATATGTATATATATATATATGTCCCGGTTTGCAATCCATCCTCTGATTATATACGATAGCTCTGTAATTGCACCACTCCGTTGGCATAAAGCCATACACCATTTACTCTGTTCGAAATCTATACAATTTCCTCATCTGGATAGATCAATGGAGGTATCATGTAAATAGATGAAGCATCTCAACGAATGCTCCTACTTGTATGTACATTGCCTCAAAACAACAAGCACAACACACGGGGTCTTGTCTGAATACTACACTATACAGCACATTAAATGGTCTACGTAGTAGTAATTGATCGAATTTGCACAAGTCATCATAGATTTATGTCCACGTATAAAGGTAAAATATAAAAAGGTTAAGCTGGTATTATTAATCAAACCAGAGCAGAGGACGCTAAGTCACGTGGCTCGCACGTGAAGGATCCACACCTGAAAAAAAAAAGAAAAAGAAATTTAAAACCAAATGTTCCAGACCGCCTACTTCCAATGGGGCGGGGTCCCTCGTTTTCCGCTATGTGTGCTTCTTTCTCGTCCCGAACTATGTAAAAATACCAAAAGCCTGCTTCATTTCCGCGAATATTTCCCGTTTACCCCCCACGTAATTCTTTCATTTACACCTCACTCTTCAGCTTGGTTGCCCTGGCAACGTGAAATTTCACCGTGAAACCGTTGCAAAAAAAAACACACACACAAACACCACATCACACTGAGAAGAAAATCAAGACCTTCCAAAGGAGGCACAGCCGCAGATGGAGGATATTAATACGTGCGCAAACTATTTTCGGTTTTTGTGTTCTTTTTTTGGCTTGATTTTGATGTTTTTCCATTTTGTGTCTTTGAGTGGTTTTTGTGGTACTTTTTGTGATTCTCTATTCGTCTTATTTCTTGTTTTGCTGATTTGTTCAACACAAAACAAACCATCTCAGTTTTGAAGTTCATATTTACTGAATCAGCGTCTCCCGCTTAGTGTACTTTACCTTCATTAAACGTGTCAGTTGCCCTTTGTTTGTATACCACTCTCGGGCCTTATCATCTTCTCTTGTGTGATCTTGTACCATTTCGTTTTCTCATCCGAAGGGGCTGTTTTTTTTTTCTTCACTTTTCCTGTCGTGTTTTTGGCTTTGCAAGTTTGGAAATTCTGATACCGAAATATCAATTTCACGTGTTCAACAGAGAAGGGAAATAGGGATAATCCATACCTTTATCCATAGCTTTGAACACATCCCTTTACGATTTGCTTGATCTGAAATAAGCGCTGTGTTGAAGAGTCAATTTTCAGTGCATTTTGTATTAGCCGCCAGCAGCACTCTTTATTTGTTTATTTGTTTCTTTGCATTCTCTACCGGCTCTAGCTCATTGCTATTTTCCATCAACACTGATCACACTCTCTTATTTGCACTCATATCAAGTGATATCACGCGTCTTCTCTAACTACATTGAACGAGATGTCCACGAGAAATTTAACTGACCGCTCGCCCCAGGCGAACAACAACAGCGGTGATTCCGATGATTCAGAACCAAGAAACCCATTCTTGCAGGAGGAGTCGAGCTCATTGACAAACAGCAGTGAGGACTCAACCACACATTTAACTGCAAAGAGACCAACAAAGCCATTTATCGATTATAACGGCTACTACAGTCAACAGGGCTCATCGAATTCTCTCAGCAAAAACGACTTCAACTCTTATTCATCTTCAAACATATCTGGAATCGGCCAGAGCTCGCCAAATCTAAACAGTGATATTTATTCACCCCCTGAGTATGATAGATATCCATCCATGGGGCGTGATTCAAGAATAACATCTATGGCAAACTCCACGAACTCCAATACAAACCTATTGAGTCATAACAAGAAGGGCTCTGTATCTTCACAGTTGTCAACGTCAGAAGTTTCAGAAAACTCTTCGAACCCGTTCTTGGTTGACGCCGACTTTAGTCCATTTGGTGGATATCCTGCATCCTCGTTTCCCTTACATATTGATGAAAAGGAACCGGATGATTATTTGCATAACCCTGATCCAATTGCTGATGCATACGCTGATAAGCACATGTTCATGAACGATTTCAAAAATATGGATAAGAGATCAACGGGTGGGTTGATAGGTCTTATCATTCTATTCCTTGGTGCAATTGCCCTTTTCATTATTGTTCCTGCTTTGACATATACAGGAGCAACTACCCATGGTACAAATTCACAAGTTTATGAAGTTTTAACCCAATACAACTACCCAACTTTGAGTGCGATTAGAACGTCATTAGTTGATCCAGATACACCTGAAAGTGCACACACTAGATTGGCAAATGACGGCACCAATTGGACTTTGGTATTTTCAGACGAATTCAATGCAGAAGGTCGTACTTTCTACGATGGTGATGATCAATTCTGGCAAGCTGTTGATATCCACTATGCTGCAACAAAGGATTTAGAATGGTACGATCCTGATGCTGCAACAACTACAAATGGGTATTTGGAATTGAGAATGGATGCATTCGAAAATCATGACTTGTTTTACAGATCAGGTATGCTTCAGTCTTGGAATAAGATGTGTTTCACAGAAGGTCTGATTGAAGTGTCCGCCATGTTGCCAAATTTTGGTAACGTTACTGGATTATGGCCAGGTATTTGGACCATGGGAAATTTAGGTAGACCTGGATACTTGGCTTCAACAAATGGTGTTTGGCCATATACATATGAAGCATGCGATGCTGGTATCACTGCAAACCAATCATCACATGACGGTATCAGTTATCTTCCAGGCCAGAGATTGAGTGTATGTACCTGTGACGGTGAGGATCATCCAAACCAAGGTGTTGGTAGAGGTGCACCTGAAATAGATGTGATTGAAGGTGCCGTTGATTCTACCTTGGGAGTTGGAACTGCTTCACAGTCTATGCAGATTGCACCATTTGATATTTGGTACATGCCAGATTATGAATTTGTTGAAATTTACAACTTTACCGTGACGGCTATGAATACTTATGCAGGTGGTCCATTCCAGCAGGCTGTATCTGCTGTCTCCACTTTGAACACTTCGTGGTATGAATTGGGAGACACTGCAGGTCCTTATTTCCAAAAATATGGATTCGAATACCGCAATGACGATGATGATGGATATTGTACATGGTTTGTTGGTGATGATCCAACTTATACGATTTATGCCACGGCACTACATCCTAACGGTAATGTTGATTGGAGAAGAATTTCTAAAGAGCCAATGTCAATAATTTTGAACTTGGGAGTTTCAAATAACTGGGCTTATATCGATTGGGCTTCAATTGTTTTCCCCTCAACAATGAAAATTGATTACGTTCGTGTTTATCAACCTGAGGGTATGAATCAAGTCACTTGCGATCCATCCGATCATCCAACTTATGACTACATTATGAATCACAGAGCCGCCTATTGGAATGCCAACTATACGTTGTGGGAAGATGCCGGTTATGATACTCCAAAGAACATCTTGACTGGTAACTGTCGTAGTTCCAAGTTTTCGTTGTGATGGAGTTTTATTGGGTTGCCTCTGTTTTGAAGAAAATTAAACTTGAATGTGTGTGTGTGTGTTTGTTGCCATCTAGCTCGTTAAAATTGTTCACTTCAAAACGAAGGAAGGGAACATACACCTCTTTTTGTTGGAATTCTATATGTTTACGTTATCCGTGTTTTTATGTTTTCTTGTTTAACCAAATTTCTAATTCAAGTAGAGGTTTCCACATAATCGCTTTATTAGAGATATAGATCTATTTATTCCTCATCTTCATCATCTTTTTTAACAATACCTGATTCGTTTAACAAATTGTCAATCTCTGTCGGTTTCCAAACGCGTTGTGTTAATTCTCCCTTTTCATCTCTTGAGATTGTTGCAAATTCAATCTTTTCACTTGTTAAAGAAGTTGAATCCATTGTCTTTGATAAAACTTTTAGCGCCAATTCTGAAGCTGTTTGTAAATTGATCCCATCTTTATAGTCCTGTTTGAGTAAAGTCTGAGCTGCCGCATTGTTTGCTCCAATACTGGTTGCCTTCCACCCAGAATAATTACCTGATGGGTTTGAAGTGTATAATTGAAAGCCATATCTATCATCATATCCAGCATAGATAAAGGATACACCAAAAGGTCTCAACCCACCATGTTGTGTATAACCTTGCTTAACATCACATAAACGACGCACCAACATTTCCACCGGGATGTCCTCGTTGTAAGTTTTCAGATACGACTGGGCCTGAACACGTCCACTGTTTATCAATATACCAGCATCAGATGTCATTCCAGCAACTGCAACGATAACGTTGTCATTTAACGTATAAATCTTTTCAGCGGAGGAATCTTGTTCTAATAGCTTTGAAGTGACTTTTCTCTCAGCAGCCAGTACAATACCATCATCCGCAAGGATACCAATACAAGTGCCAGCATGAGAAATAGCCTCTAAAGCATACTCAACCTTGATTGAGTGTTAGTTCAATTTGGTTTCAAATTTGCCACCAGGCCATGAATATACATATCACTGCCCACCGCCATCGGATGGTACTTTTAGGATATGGCGGATAGTATAGAAACTCACTTGGTAAAGACGACCTTCTGGTGAAAAGATCGTAGTTCTACTGTCGTATCTTCTTGATCCCATTACAGCCTTTGTTATCTGGTTTGTTTGTTGATGATTGTTGTTGATTGTTGTACGCTTTGTTGTTCCTTTGTTGTTTTGCCTTAAAAAGTTTCGCGAACTCGTTTTCAACATGGTCAAGGATAACAACTAAGGAAACCAGTAAAATCATCACTACAAACCTCCAGACAATGGAACCATTACCGGATAATTGGACTTGTCATATTGCTCCATCCGGTAAGTGTTATTCTTATGATTTGATTTCTCGAAATTTTTGAGATTTCCACTGTTTCTATGGCTCAAACTAACATATGACTCATTTTAGGGCACAAGTACTACTATAACACATTGACAAAGGAATCCACGTATACCAGACCAATCGTAGATAGGAACGATCAAAGAAACGTACCCTTGTTTAAAATACCGCTTGTTTCACAGTGGTCATTAGTTATAACGAATATTGGAGATCACTTCTTTTATGATGAATCAACAGGTGAGTCTTATTGGACAATCGATGATGAAGAAGTTGAACAATTCATTGATAAATTGAACAAGGATGACTTAGTACTTTTGATTGCCAGGGCAAGGGGTTTGGAGTTGGACACGGATATGTTACTTAAATTCGAGGATCTAACCTCATATCAACGTGATTATAATACATATGATCACCTCGTCAGAAATGATCATATCGTCAGAGATGATCACATCGTCAGAGATGATCACATCGTCAGAAATGATCACATCGTCAGAGATGATCACATCGTCAGAGATGATCACATCGTCAGAGATGATCACATCGTCAGAGATGATCACATTGTCAGAGATGATCACATCGTCAGAGATGATCACATCGTCAGAGATGATGAAAACTACCATGAACCAAATAAACAATCTCTTGTTGGTGGATATTTATCCAGTGATGATGAAAGTGAATCAAGTCGTGAAAACGATGGAAACGATGTGAACAGTAATGAAGAGCAAGTTCATAGGTCTTTTGAAGAAGAGGTCGAATCTTCTGGTGATGAAAATGGATTGAATATAGACGACTTCTCCTCAGATGATGAAGATAGTGAGACTGCATTGGAATCAACAAGTCAACACGCCGCTGCAGTCTTCAATCAATTGCTTGAAGAAAGCAACGTCAATCCTTTCAACCCTTGGCATGATGAATCTTTAAAACTTGCAAATGATGTAAGATTTATGTCCATAACAAAGGATCGTGTTAGAAAACAGCTATTTGACCAATGGTGTGAAGACAAAATAGCAATGTCCAGACAATCTAATGATATTGCAAAACCTAAACACGATGTGAGTCCCATAGTGCTCTACCTAAGATATTTGGAATCGTTGAAGAAACCTCTGGATCGACTCTACTCGAGGTTCAAAGCTTTACACCGCGATGAATTGACCGCTTTTAAAGACATAGGTGAAAGGAAACGGGAAACCATTTACAAAGAATACGTCATTCTGATATCGAAGCCCTTGAGTATGAGGGTAGAGATATTTATAACCCTGTTACGATCTTCAAAGTCATTTATGAAACAACTGACCCAGAATCAAGAATTTCTACAATCACCTACACATTACCACCAGTCAGTACAGCGGCTGATCAACAACACTTCAGGTCATCACGACTCTATAGCCCATGATCATTTATATCCAACACTCGACAGAATTGAAAAAGAGCTCAATGTTCCTGATGTCATAAGACTAAACACCAAATATTACATCGTTGACGCTGCAACACGCATCCAACTACTCAAACAGCTTCTACAATAAACCCCAATTAATAAACATAAAACGTGTATAGTATAAGTATTGTATAATGTAATGAAAAATAATAATAATGATGTGTAAGGTGAAAAGTTCAATGGTGGGCAGTCATTCAATGGTGAAAAGAATCAAGGAATGAAGAGCCTGAGTCCCCACACAGTCAAAGACAAACACCAATACAAAGCCAATCAAATGGTTTATGCAAGAATACAAACTCCAACCAAAATCAACAACATTCTCAGCTTGCTCAAGCCGGCCAATGATGAAGCAGCACCTCCTGTGGAAATGGTAACGTCTGGAACGCTACTGTTATAACCGTAAGCGGAGTCGCCACCAACGCTGGCAGTTGCAGTAGCCACTGAAGCATAAGTGTAAAGCGATCCTTCAGAATCGGTAGCTGCAACCAAATTCACAGACGTTGAACCATATGCCGCAAGGTTGTTAGCAAGCGACACGGTTGGCTCTTCTGTGTTGGTGATGGTAGTCACAACAGTATTCAATTCACCATTCTCATTCGTTGCAATCAATGTTGTAGGAGTACAATGCTCGGTAACAGTAATGGTTTCAACTCCTCCATTGGCATTCGTTACTGTCTTGGTGACAACATTCACCACCTCACTGGATGCAGCAACTGTGTTTGTGATAGTCGCAATAACAGTGTTCATCTTACCATTACTATCAGTAGTAACTACCGTCGTTGGTGTACAACGCTCAGTAACTACCACCGTTTCAACTCCTCCATTGGCATTCGTTACTGTCTTGGTGACAACATTCACCACCTCATTGGATGGCACTGTGTTGGTGATGGTGGACACAACAGTGTTCAACTGTCCATTGTCATCTGTCACAACAGCAGTAGTAGGTGTACAACGCTCGGTAACGACCACAGTGGCAACTTCTCCATTAACATTCGTAACAGTCTTGGTAACAACATTCACTATCTCTGTAGGATAAACGGTGCCAGTCGTAATGGTCTGGATCTCTTCACCAACCACGGATCCTTCACAGACAACAGTACTCGAGACAGTGGTTTCACTATCGGTAACATCCTGGTTCGCTGTACTCAATTCTCTTGTAATGGCACAGTATCCTTGGTTGGTGAACGTGTTCGTCGATGCAGTCTCCACAACCGTTAACACTATCATAGAACCTGAAGCATCAGGAACTGTAGTAGTGTATGTTCCTGTTGTTGGATAGGAGTCAGTGTATGTGATAGTCTTACCGTCAGTAGGTGTCGAAACATAAACAGTATTAGTAGATGTCTCCACCACCTTGACAATACTTGTGCTAACGAATGTAATTTCAATATCATTGGTAACATAAGAAACATCAAAGGATGACAAATAATCAGAATCATAAGAAACAGACGTCAATACAGTTGATTGCAGGCAACTAGTTTCCGTGTACGCAACTTCTGACAATGTGGCCAAGAAGCCAGTAATGCTCATATGATCATCGTATTGAGGAACCGATGTTAAAATCGTCTTAGTCACAGTTTCATAACCTGCAGATACACATAATGGAGATGTGTATGTCACAGCTGTAGTATAACGCTCTTCCTCACCTTCTGGGTTACTTTCAGTGGTATCTTCAACAGATGTCGTTGAGGTAGTACCTGCTCCTGCAAGGGTGGTGGTACTGCCAGCCTTAGAATGACTTCTACTCACATGATCAGAACTTTCCTCAGATGTAGTACCCACAAGAGACAAGCCAGTACCAATTGTAACAACACTTACCGAGGAACTTGAAGCAGGACCACTAACAGATCTGGTAGCTGTAGTGCTTGTTGTGCCATCACCCGCTAACGTTGTGGTAGATTCACTACCAAATGAGGAAACTTCAAAT